>JASDFA010000027.1:106720000-107055000 GCA_035772735.1 Datura wrightii | reverse complement strand
TCTCAAAAAAATTACTATATAGTTATGTTTGAGTATATGCGTATATCACTGTTCTTGTAGACTTTTACGAAAGTCGTTTGCTGTTTGTTTAGACATTCTTGATATGCATATTTGCAACAGTACTTCGTTCTTCTCTCTCACCCCAGACTATTGACCTGTTTTCATCTCTTGCTGGTTGTAAAATATCTAGGCTTGGAAATTTTTTGTAATTTGTTGCTTGATTGCCTTTGACAGATTATTGTTCATATAGGAATTATTGTTATTATTATAGTATTATATTATTATTATTTTCTTCTTTTCCTCCTGTTATTATGCTATTCCATGTTTAATTTATATATATATATATATATATATATATATATATATATATATATATATATATATATATATATATATATATATGGTTGTGAGATTTTTATTCGCAGAATTTTGAGTAATTTAGTATTCTCTGTACATAACAAATTTCCTTTGTTTGATTTGTTTCCTTCTCTAATTAATTTAACCTTATTATTTTTTGGTATGAATTGGCTATCTGATTAACCATGCATTATTTTATTTTCTGCTTTTCTTTCTCGGTCAATAAGTTTGTTATATAAAATTATGGTAACTTGTGATTTTCTGACATTAAATGACAGTTTTTTTTTTGATTAATTTATGATTGACTGATTCTTTTCCCTCTTTCAATATTTGCAATTATGGTAAAAAATTTCTTTTCCCTTGGTGAATCTAATTAAATTAAATAATTTAGCTGCATATGGTAATATAATTATTTGAAATTGATTTCTTTTAATATTCCTTTTTCCTTTAAACTTTAGGCTATTTAAAGGGATCTCCTCCCCTCTTTACTGATCATTCGAACACTGATATAGAGAAAAATATACTTTATTATTCTCCTCCTTCAAAAATTCATAGTCCTTTTTTCCTCATCAATACGAGCACTGCTCGGGATCCAAGAGATCCTTGTGATTTGACGTATTGAGGTTTGGGTTTCAATTATGGGAAAAGTTTTTTCTGAAATTGTTGTTTTTGCTCTGTCCGTTTACTGATTCACCAGTCAGTTTTATTTTTCCGTACTACTGTTGATAATAATGTGTGAATTTGCTAGTTGTTTTAAGTCTTAATGATTTCGAATTGCTTTGTTACCATGTTATATTCTGGTAATCTGTTTTCATATTTAAATAGCTAATCAACGAGTTAGGATTCATGAATTCCCGAATGTATGTTTGTGTGCGTATACTTGTGATACTACTTGTTTAACAGGTTACTCCTTTGGGATGAAGAGTCATCCGAGACACAAAAGACCATGGATTTGTTATTATTTATTTATTTATTTATTTATTTTAATATTGGTATTAATTTGTTATTTTATTTTTTCAGTTTGTAATAATTGTAAAAAGACAATAATAAATAGTGAAAATGGGCCTGGGGGGGGGGGGATTGTATGTTTCTTTTATTTTTCTAATTGCTGATCTCGTTAGAAATCATGCCTATAGGATCCGTAACTTATACCACGTTAGAAATCATGCCTATAGGACCTCTACTATTTAACTGAAGTACGTTCTATTATTGACATTTCCCATAAGAATTTAATCCATCCAATAACATATGTGACACTAGAATTCATGCTTCTAGGAATTTAGTCTGAGATAACGGCTGTAATAATGTTTGTAAGGATTACAAAGGTTAAAGTTGATATCTGCATAAGCCGTAACTTTTAACTTAAAGTATGTGTTGTATAATGTTAACAAATCTGCCTAAATGACTAAATAATTTTTATATCAGTATCCTATTTTGTGCAACCTTTGTTTAATTGTGAATTAATCCAATAATAAGGTTAGAACCTATTCGTTAATCACTGCATGCAGTTTTAAAAGAATATTGAAGTAATTGAGTAGAAAATCTGTTTATGAAATTTATAATTGTCGCCTTCTTCCAGAACTATGTGTTTACTTATTATTCTCAGATGGGATTTTGCAGCTGTTTAATTAAGGTTTTGTGTAATTTCTTTTATGCAATGATTAAATACCGTGATTTTTAAAATAAATAAAGAGATGGTACCTGCCTGATATCATAGGATTTAACCATTTGTTTAAACCCAACAACCAGAAGTCATATATTCGAGTACTATTTTAACATAGATGTTCAATTGCATCAAAATTCTGCCTCTAGGAGTTGAGTTCATGATGAATTATGCCAAATTATCCGTTCATACATTATAATAGGTAACCTGATAATCTTCTTGCATTTGTGTAGAAATCATGCTCACCAAAAATCTGCGATATAATAATCTGCTTGCATTTATTTTCTTAGACCTCATGTCTATAGGACTCACAAGCTGCTTGCACCTGTTTGGATATCTTGTTTATTCATTTAATATAGAGGCCTGTTTGAAACTTTTTATGTATGTATGAATTTCTGTTGCTTGATGTTTAATCACGATAAAACCCTACGATTTCTAAATCCAAAATCCAAAGTAATCGTCCAAATGCCTCTTGGACACTAAGCTTGGACGGGTAGAAAAATATTAGAACGTTAGTTTTCTCCGCCTAGAAACGCTTTAGGGTTAATAATTAATTAATTAGGTGGGTAGACGAGAAATGATAGTCTGTGCTCGCTGAATAATACGAGCAATATAAATCATTGCGAAGTATTATTTAAGTTGCATGGGGTGATCTCTTTAGGCTAAAATTTCCCCTCCCTTTAAGTGTAGAACTACGTCCGGCCTGATTCCTCTCGGGGATACGTAGGCGCCTCTATGAAGTTCGGCCCCTTAGTTTTAAAAGTCATTTATTTGTTCATTATATTTTTGTATTTATTTGTCAATGTCTATTATGGTAATTTTTGTAACATGCTGTATTTTTGGGTCAACTTTCTTAATTGATTTGTCAATTGTTCTAAATTTTTAATAATAATAATTTTCTAAGTGCATTATGCTCAAATTTCTTTCATCTCTCTTGTCTACAATTTTGTTTATTTATTTTTATCAATCTAGTATAAACCTAAATAATAGGTTAAAATTAATTATCTTTTTTATCACTTAGTCATTCCCCCACATAATTAATGAATTCGGAAGGGACCTATTGTGGACCTCGAAAGGTGCCTAACACCTTCCTTTTGAGGTAATTTGAACCCTTACCCGACTCTAGTAACCTAGGCCAGTTAAATAGACTTTTAGCTTAGTACGGTGCCTTAACGCATCTCAAATCGTTAGGTGGAGACTCTTCTCTTTAAATAATCCTTAAGAGTTGTCACATGTTGTATCCCGTTTTTCGTGAGAAAAATGGGGCGCGGCAACATGGCGACTCTGCTGGGGATATTTAGGTTCAAACCATTACGCGTTCATGCTTATGTGGGATTTTATTTGCTTGCTTAGTTGAGTTTCATTTATATAATTTATTTGTTTCATTTTTTATTTGTTAGTTAAGTTAAATTTGCTTCTTCCAAGCATATTTTTTATTTTTTTCTTACATAATATGTTTCGTTCTTGTGTTTTTATTTTATTTATTTGTTGCCTTATTTAAATTACTTTCCTGCAATGATTTTCTTTCCTCTAATTTATTCCTGTGAATAATTAACCTACTTTCATGATGAAATCGTTCATTTATTTCTTTAAAAATAATTTCTTATAAGTTACATATATTGTTAATATCTTTCTATATATGCCTCATGCTTATGTGTTTTTTGTAAACTGTTATTTTATTCCTCTAAGCCTTGAATATTCACACTCACACACTTTATAACGGTTGCGTAGTTTCACGGCCGTTCATTTTTGCTCCCGTATCGAAAAATATCTCGTGATTTGGTCGATCAGCGGTGCGTCGATGGTCATGAGCTTTCTCACTCTCAAGTTGTCCGCTTGAGGAAACCTTGTCTAAAACCAAATTATCTTGTCTATTGTTGTTTGTTTTATAAGCTGTACTTTAGTTTCATGTATATCCCTTTTCCTTATTCCCCATTATTTGATTATGTGACATATCTGTGACTTATTATTGTTATTCTGAATGGTTCATTTTATTATCATTTTTATGTGCTACCTGTCATTGCTTTATATAACTATCATTTCCGCTCGTTCCTTTTTCATTTGGAACCTCTTTTTCTTTTCATTAAGAATGGTTGCGTGGTCACATGGACGTTCATCCCTAAAACACCCATGTTGGAAAATGTCTTATGGATTGATCGATTAGCGGTGCGTCGATAGCCATGAGCTTTTCCACTCTCAAGTTGTCCACTTGAGGGAACCGCGTCTACACCCACTCCATACTCTTTAGAACTCGACTATGTGTCATTTACTAAGGAGTACATATCTTCTTATATCTTAAGAGGGGCGCCATACATATTTCGTGTGCCTTCTTTTATTTTCTTTTCAAGAATAAGTCATTTTCTTTCATGCATAATCATTTCCCTTATTTGTTTCCTTATATGAAATATTTCTCTTACATAATTAACTTGTTTACTTTATCCGTTTATATGTTTCCTTGTTCATGTTAGATAATTTTCAATTATTTCAAATTTATTGATTTCTTAATCACTCGTGTGCAAATTATTATAGCTGCATATAACTGTCATTCCGTTCATACTTCCCTCACTTGGGAATCTTTCACTATCACACATTGTACTCGTGAGTTATGCTTTGCACTTAAATCAATATGTCTAAAATGTAGACTATTTGCTCCTTAGGTTGGAAGGGTAAAACTAACATTTCATTATGCAGGTTGTTAAGCACCAATCCGCGTCGTATAAGCCAAGAAGAGGCCGAAGATGGAAGAGCATTTCCATTTAGGCTATAACTTTATTTTTTTGTAATCTTTATTTTCTTATAATATCTCATATGTAAATAAAGCAATAATTTATTTATTATTTTATTTATTTGGGATTTTAGTGGAGCAAATGGAATGATACATTATGGCATATTCGACTATCAAAATGCGTTAGCCCACCTCTGGCACAGAAGATGCCCCCAAATTAGGAAAACGTATTAATGTGTTTATGTTTCATTTACAACATGAAGTGTGTTTATATCCTTTAATCCTTTATCTACAACATGTTATGTTCGAATTTCTTTACTGATTTTATTTTTCTGTTTAGTTTCTATCTTGATTATCCCCCTTCCTAAGGTTGATTTGTGCATAATTGCCTGCCATCCCTATCTCCTAATCGGTCCACAAAAGTAAAAACACAATGAATGATAATGATAGTTCAGCAGTCAAAATTCATACGGTCGCTCCAAGAGATTTCGCTGAAAGTTCAAAGAAGAAGTATTCACCTGAGTATAATGACATGATATTAAGGATGGAACAACAGATTTTAGAACTTCAAGGCGAATTATCTCGAGTTCGTAATACAGCCAATCTATCGGTCCCATTGGAAACTTCGTCGGGATCACAAATCAAGGTTCACGCCCCTACCAAACCTCATGTCACTTTTACAAGTCTTCCTCTATCATTCCATCAAGCCTCATATCTTCAAAACAATTCTAGTCATGCCTACTCGCTTCCTCAAAATTATATACAACATCCGCATAATGCTTCATCAAGCCTCATATCCTCAAAAAAATTCTAGCCATGCCTACTCACTTCCTCAAAATTATATACAACATTCGCATAATGCTTAAGCAACTCCTTCAAATCGAGACACTCCACAACGACCGTATACAAAATACTGAGGGGGTCAAGGGCATAGAAAGTTTAAGTTATGAAGACCTATGCATACATCCTGATGTCGAGCTACCGGTGGGGTACAAACCTCCAAAGTTTAAAATGTTCAATGGCACCGGTGATTCGAGAGCCTACTTAAGGATTTATTGCGACAAGATTATTGGAGTAGGAAGAGACGAAAAAATAAGAATGAAGTTGTTCATGAGAAGTTTGACTGGAGATGCTCTCAATTGGTACGTAGCGCAAAATCCAAAAAAATGGGTTAATTGGACCGATATGGCTGCAGCTTTCGTAGAGTGGTTCAATTTCAATACAGATAATGCACCAGATTTGCACTACATTCAGAACTTGAAAAGAAAGCCAGCAGAGACATTCAGGGAATATGCAACCCATTGAAGGTCCGAGGCCGCTAGAGTGCGACCTCCAATGGAGGAGATACAAATGAAGGATATCTTCATGCGGAATCTAGACCCGCAAGTATATGATAGGCTGATGCTGGTTAGTGAGAAAAATTTCACCGAGCTCATTAAATTAGGAGAAAAGATTGAGGACGGTATCAAGAATTGTACCATTATCTATTGGGGAGCATTGCAAGCTGCCAGCAAAACTTTAAATCTGGTAGGACCACTGAGAACAAGAGCGTTAAAGAGGCAAATGTCGTATCGCCTATAAAGGGACTGAAAACTCTGTGGGGCTACCAAACACCTCCACTCCAATACCAATTGCCTCCTTTTCAATCTCCTGAACCAACATACAGTCACCCAATGTCATTCTATAACCCTTATACTTATCCTGTCCATAACGTGCAACCTACAAACTTTCATTTTCCTCCACCTACACTTCAAAGGCCACTAATTTATCAAAATCCACCAATTCAACAATCTCGCAAGCCCGCGAGACCCTGGGAAAATTCATCCAAGTAGTATATTCTAAGGATTAAGTCTTCCGCTAACATAACAAAAAAGAAAGGAAAGCAGGGAAGAGGACTAAGCTCTGTCTGAGAAGATCGAGTATTCAACTTCATTCATGCCGAGCGGCAAGAGGGGTAGCAGGAACTGGAACGGATTATTCGACCTGATCGATTTGTCTGCCCCAAAACGTGTGCTTCCACGGAGTATGGTTCAACCCGGGCTAGCTATGGAACAGGCTTGTGAACTAGGGACTCCGTTTCGGGATCTTCATCGACTGGATAAAGAGTTTCAACTGATGGGGAGGTTCTTTAACTGGGTAATTGACTTAGTGAATCGTCTCTGACGCTCTGCGTCCATGGGATCAACTCCACCTTAGAGATCTTCCAGATCCGCAACTACAAGCTCTCGAGTGGGAACAGGATCTCCTACTGCTGATAGGTATGCAATCGAAGAATCTGGATCTGCGAGATATGGAGAGGATATGCTCGAACCAGACCGCATCTCGATTTGCACATGGATAATCTGCTGCCCCTTTCTTTGATTCGGTCGAATACGTCGTTAACCTTTGTGGTGGATCGACGAGAGTGCGCCTAGCCAGGAGTGTGGTTGGTGTCACTTCCCGTGCGCTAGCTGTGCCTTTGCCGGATGTTTATTCGCCCACTCCTTCACAGAGCGATGACTAACAGCCGGGAATTCAGAATTCTGTTAGTAGAGCCTGAAAGTAGCGCTTGGCTCGATTCCTACCACGGACGGGTATACATTTCATCCATATCGCCGGCCTCACATGGACGGAGATGCTTATGCTTATCATATCATGGCTTCCTAAGATGCTAACACAGGGGCTACTATTGCTACGGGAGCTTATTGGTGGAGCAAGAAGAGCGGAGATGGAGATATAGGCTAGCTAAATGCCCTCAAATCCGTGTACGAAACCGTGCTGGTACCGTACCATTGAAGAGGGAAATCCCGCCCCTGATCATGCCTCGAAGAAGGCAATTCACGAGGAAAGGTCCCACTCTGCCTATAATGCAATTGTATGAAAGATTAAAGGTTGTCGACTATATCACCCCAATACCTGCAATAGTGATGGATTGACACTCGAAATGGCTCGATCATAATAAGATTTGCGATTGTCATTCAGGAATAAGAGGACACACTGCAGAAGAGTGTCGAGCTTTGAAAGACAAGATTCAAACACTGATTGATGCCAAGGTGATCCACCCAAAATGAAAGCTAATGCCTGCTGTCGTGCCCCATTTTTCTCACGGAAAGTGGGACTCAACATGTGATGTCTCTTAAGGGTTATTCAATTGAGGAGAGTCGTCACCTAACGATTTGAGGTGCGTTAGGGCACTGTACTAACCTAAGGGTCTGTTGTACTAGCCTAGGTCACCAGAGTCGAGTAAGGGTTCAAGTCACCTCGAAAGGAAGGTGTTAGGCACCTTTTGAGGTCCACAAATGTGGGTCCCTTCCGGATTCATTATTATGTGGGGAATTACTAAGCGAGCAAACAAGGTTAATGAATTATTAAACCTAAAAATAGCTAAGTGATTAAACATGTAAATTTATATTGTTAGAAATAAATACACTTAATTCACAAATATTTGTTCAAGCATTGAAGAAGAGAATACGTACATGTTCACTTTCAATAAAATATTTAAAGTGGTTGATTAATACGAATAAGTAAGGAAAACTAAAAGAATTAAAGATAATGGACAAAAGAATTATTTCCAAATAAAATACTAAAATAAATAATAAATTAAAAATTTATAAAGTTAAAGTTAAGAGAGTGGGATCATGATGTGACTAGGCTAAAAATGGGTCTAATGCGATGTTACTACCATCTATTCTATCTTTTGGTATGATCAACCCTTTTAAACGTCTTAAGACGAGACGAAAAAAAATTCTAAAAATATATAAGAGTTGTGAATAAAATATTTAAGTATTTAAAAAGTTGTGTATAGCTAAGGTACATATATATTTTAATTTTTAGATTGTCTGAAGCATGTTGACAGTTTAACATAATAGTAAAAGTTATCAAGTCTTTGAAACTTTTAAAAGGGTGACATATAAAATTTAGAAAGGACAGGAGTAACGGGTTGCTTTATTTTTTTTATAAAGCTATATTGCGCTTCATACAAAAAGTCAGCAATAGCCTATCTGTTTCATCATTTCCAAGACGTACCTGGCCCCTCTTGATGAAATGACTCCACTTGAGCTTTGTTTCACGCGTTGATCACTCTTCAACTCACGGTGATTGAATTTTAATGTGACATCATTCCATTACGACGTACATATTAAAAAAAATTATTCAAAAGGGTGAGAGTATGTCTGTTCTTAACATTTGGCTAATCAAAAGAAAAGTTAAAATAATAATATAATAAAGACCCTCGAATAAAATAAAGACTCAAGAAGGAAAGGAATTAAAAAAATAATTCCAGTTCTTCTTCTTTTTACTAACAATGAGTTCTGAACTAAATCTAGGACATATCTACGCTAATCTCATAATTATTTAGATTCAAAATTATTTGGGTCTTAAAGATGTGTAGGCCTATGGTTATATAACTTAGCGTATTAAAATCTCACGACCTTTGTCAATTAAACATGCAAAAATATAATTGATCTTTAAAAAATCAAAATCTAAATGCTGCAACAATAAACCTGAAGCCAAACTTTAATTAGGAACGATCAAAATAATATCTTTGCTTCAACCTAATTGAAACAACGTCATTTATTAAAATCTTGACTTAAACCTTAATATTTTTACTAAGCATGAATTTCTATCAGCGAATCAATGAGCAACTATGATAAAACCAAAAAAATAACTAAAAGAAAAAAAAATATGCAGACATTTGCATGCAATAGTAATTAAAGATAGGAAAAGATTGGATATTTAATATGTAAATTCTACCGCCTATATGCCTTTCAAATTCAAGTAGGTAACAGAAAAAATTCCCAATCATTTCGTCATTATTTGGTCTTAAACTAAAACTAAACCCACAGCCATAAATTCAAGAATCCATAAAAGATAATCTTTTTTTAGCATGCTTAGTTAGAATAAACAGTTAAGCAAGCACACAAATGAAAGAGATTAAGATAAAGAATACGGATAACTTAATCACAATAGTAAAAAGTTAAAAATGCTAACACATAGAACAACAAGATGAGAACAAAATTTACTAAGCTAATAAAATGAAATAAGCTAAATGCAAAGAGATGGACCTTTTAGGTGAAGATCATGACGACAGGAACTAGAAACGAAAATCTCGAACTAAATTCAAGGACGCCCAACAAGAAGAGCTATGATTCTTTTATAGCATGATTCTGGACAAAAAAATTCTTCAACGACCTTGACTCATTGAACACAATCTGAAATAACCTCCCAAATTAGAAATCTTCGAGCTTGACCTCAAATGGACTGTTTTGGGTGATGAATGATGATGGGTGTTTTAATGACTGTTTCACAGTGGCTGATTTGGTGTTAATAGTTTTTAGAGGTAAAAAGTGATGGTCGAAATCGACAGAGAGGCAGCGAGACTTGGAACAAATATGGGATCTCGTCCTCTCTCTCATTTTTTTTTCCAGGTCTTTCTCTTTCTTAATCACTGTTATTGTTCATATCTCTATCTCCATTGTTAAGAGTGAATGCCCTCATATATAAGGCTAGCCCTTTCATTGGTGAAAACTGAAAAAAGACTTTGTGGAGGTAGTGAAAAAGGAAAAGAATCAATTGATGTTATAAGTAATATTCTTTCATAAAAAGAAAAGATTAGATAATCTTATGGATATGAAAATATTTGACCAATTGAATTTAATAAAAAAAAATTAATTAATTTTTGTAATATGGAAGGAGATTTGAGAACATTTGAGGCTGATATGAGTTTTAAATTTGGGGCTGATTTAAATGGTAAGAGAAAAGTACCGCAGTAAATATAAATAATATTGATAAATAAGTAAAAATAATAATAATAATAATAATAATAATAATAATAATAATAATAATAATAATAATAATAATAATAATATTAATTATGTAAATACTATCTAAATTAATGATTAAATATGTATGGATGATAAATGTTATGAAAGGTTATAAGAAATAAAAGGTTATTTAAGTAGAGAAAAGATGGTAATGAGGTACTATAAGGATACTAATTAATGATTGTGCAAGATCAAAATTAAAATGAGAAAATTAATTTGCAAGAAATAAATCAATTTGAAATCTTATGATGATTATTACAAGATTTAAAATTTTAAAGAGAAAACAACAATACTTGCGATATGCTAAAATTATTCTGAGCTATTTAAATAAAAATGACAAATGCATTTATAAAATTATGAGTTAAAAAAAATAAGATACTACTTAACATATAAATGTAAAAAAAAAAATATATATATATATATATATATATATATATATATTAAGTATAATATTAAATTATTTAAAAAAATATAAAAGTTAAAATAGTCTGTAACGAGGTAAAAATGGAAAAAAAAAATTACTTATGGTAAAATAAATACAGTGTAGGGAGGTCAAAATTGGGTGTCAACACCTGCTACTCTCAGTTTGATTTGCTTCTTTATTTGAAAGCCTTTTACTACTTGTACTCTGAACTACGTTGAACCTGATTCCCGTTTAAGAGAGATACGTAGGCGCCCTTATGGGGTTCGATCTATATCTTAATAAAATTTCCTTTTCCCTTTCTGAGCACCAACTGGGGTAGAATTTTTGAGAAGATCTCAAAAATTCCATGGATCAAGATTTTCTACAGAACTGGGATAGAATTTTTTAGGGGA
The DNA here is from genome assembly GCA_035772735.1 of Datura wrightii. NCBI lineage: Eukaryota > Viridiplantae > Streptophyta > Magnoliopsida > Solanales > Solanaceae > Datura > Datura wrightii. Next base: position 107,043,638 of record JASDFA010000027.1, on the reverse strand, counting down.
CCTCAAAAATTCACAACTTTATGTCATTTGCAAAAGAAGTGTGCGTCATATTCTACATTGGAGCAGAAATTTTAAGAAAGATCTCAAAATTTTATTAAGATTCAGTCAAGCCAAGGAATTGACTCCCCAAAAGGACTTCTATAGAAAGACGTGACATCCAGTCTGATCATCAAGCTCATGAGATCGAGATAGCAACCGACGAATAGAGGCACAAATCAACCTTTCCTTTTTTTAACTTATGATTTTTTTCTTTGCGCTCAGGTACTAATTTATATCATCAGGATTCACAAAGGTATTCGTTACCAACGATAAAGCTAACTACTTGAAGTTCATCCACGAACAGGGTTAAGCGCTACCCTCTTAGTAAGTTACTCAAAGCTGAACGTTGTTTATTTAAAGCTAAGTATTAATACTTTGATTTCTAAATGGGTTAAGTACTACCCTCCATTTCTTTAAGGGCTAAGCATTATCCATGGATTAAGCACTACCCTAAATTTTTATGGGCTAAGCACTGTACTATGGGTTAAGAACTACCCTCCGTTTCTTTAAGGGGTAAGCATTGTCCTATGAGTTAAGCATTACCCTAAACGTTTCTTTAAGGGCTAAGCATTGTCATGTGGGTTAAGCACTACCCTAAACGTTTCTTTAAGGGCTAAGCAGTGTCTTATGGGTTAAGCACCACCCTAAATATTTTTTTATGGGCTAAACATTGTCCTAAGGGTTAAGCGCTACCCCAAATATTTTTTTAAGGGATAAAAATTGTCGTATGGGTTAAGCACCACCCTAGATTTTTAAAGGCTAAGTATTGTCCTATGGGTTAAGCACTACCCTCATTTTTTTAAAGGCTAGGCATTGTCCATGGGTTAAGTACTACACTAAAATTTTAAGGACTAAGCATTGTCCTATGGGTTAAGCACTACCCTACAATATTTTAAGGGCTAAGCATTGTCCTACGGGTTAAGCATTACCCTCAAATTTTAAGGTTAAGCACTGCCTTCTAATTTTGATCGGGTTAAGCACTACCCTCTCAAATTTATTCGAGCTAATTGTTAATTTTGCAAAATATTATCTTATCCTTATTGACTAATTATTTTTATTCAGTATTTTAAGGATTGCAGGCTACTATTATATTTCAAGTTACTCTCGTGATTTGAATCAAGCTACTATCATGCTACTTTCAAGTTCCCATGCTTTCTGCTACTCTTATGCTATTCTCAAGCTCCAAGTCACTATATGCTACTTTTAACCTATTATCATCGTGCTACTCTCACCATTCTTGTGATCTTTGGATGGGTCAAGCATTACCCTCTAAACTTTTAAGGGCTAAGCATGGTCCTACCGTTTTTATGTCGTTTGGGTAGAGCACTACCCTCCCGAAATTATCCGAGCCACAATTTGTTCTTGAAATCTATACATTATGTTAATTACCTCTGCCCGTCATTATTTATTGATTCACTTTTGAGCTCTCTTATGCTATTTTCAAATTTTCAAGCTACTTTCAAGCTATTATCGTGTTTGTTCAAGCCCCTATTTGCTACTCTTAACATATCATCATTATATTACCATCATCATTCTTTTAAATGGGTTAAGCGTTGCCTTACAGATTTTAAGGACTAAGCTTGGTCCTATTATTTCTGGACGTTGCTTGAGTTAAGCACTACCCATCTTTAAAGTTATCCGAGCTATACTTTGTTTTTGAATTTATACGCCCGTCATTATTTATTCGTTTATTTGCTTACCTTTAAGCTCTACCACTTTTTATCGCATATTACTTAGAAGCGATTTTCATTTTTGTTATACCCCGTAGAATTTCCGGCACCTAAATGACCTATTCGCACGTTGGTTAAGCATATTTGAAAGCCATACGTGCTAAGGAAAGGCCCGGGAAAAGATCGGACGAGAAACATGTCGAACCATCGCGGAAGGAGCCGAAGCAGAGCCCCTCCGCGATGGCAGCGTGTCACGGAGGTGGAGCCTCCGCGTTGGCTCCGTGACACGTTGGCCTTGTCCAGGCCCAAGTATATAAAGCCCCACTTCGGTTTTAAATGATTAAACCCTTATAAAATTCCAGAAACAGAGAGGAAAACGCAGGAGAAGGGAAAGGAACGAAGAAGTAATATAATTTTCGTTCGATTACGCTGCTAAACGTTGTCCAAACTCAAATTAACCTCAGATACCGAGGTATTTAGCAGTAGAGAGCATTCCTACGGATTTAGTTTCGTGAAATACGGCCGACGAATCGTCGAGCTACCGAGCTAAGGTAAGTGGAATTGCTCTAAATTAGTGTCTATGTGTTCCTAGTTGTGAAGTGAATATTTCTCCCTTTTGGACCGCTGAAAAATAGCGAGTTTTCGACCGTCTTTCGATAAGCCTAAGTTTAGGCTATAAACTATATCGAAAGTGACGTTGCTCTTTACAATAAAGCTGTATTTAGTATTAATTGACATATTTATGAATGCAGTTGTAAGGAAATAGTTGAAGTACCGGCCGAGCCTCGTCCGACAGACGGATAGTTCGAGGATAAGGTATGTAAAGTTAGTTTCCTTGGCAAGTTAAGTAATCTCGGTACAGTACAGTAATTTAAAGGCCAATAGAATGTTCAAAAGTCATGTGTTATGTTTATTATGAATGTTGGTACGATATTAGAAGCATCGAGTTATAACTTGCGTGAAACTTGCTAGCACGACATAGATTCTAATACAAGTGTTAGGAACTGCACAGCGTGCTCAGTATGTGATCTGATACAGAATGTTAGGATATCATTGTATTCAGTTGAAACCCAGTAGAGTAATGTAGTATCTGTAAGGCATCTCAGAAATAGAATGATAAGTTAAAATGGAGTTGGAAAGCATGTTAGGAATAGTAAATCATGTTACTATAGAAACTCAGTATACAACATAGTTTTCAGCAGAAATACTATATCATGTTCAGCATTAGACTCAGTACAGTATGGCAGAAGATTATATTTATATATATATATACTATTATCAGTCTCAGCATGTATTAAATACGTACATATCACTATCACTAGTTCAGCATGCAGTATGTACAAACACTTTATTATCATTAGCTTCAGTATGTGGTATATGCAGATAGTATTACTAGTTGAGACTGTTGTATTATTTGGGGTTGGATTACCTAGCATCCATGACCGCCCCAGGGTTAATAGCTGTATCGACTCGTCCGCCAGAGGACGAGGATACGTCCCTCTACGGAGTGGCATGCCGTCCCACAGGGGACGAAGATGGGATGCCAGTTTTTCCCATATTGTGCCTTGGTCGGCCCTTATACACCCCCGTCGAGCGGATACGCCTGGGGTGTTGATTCAGGAGTCCTCCGGACTCAGGTACAGTTATAGTCAGGGGCTCAGCGAGCCCAAGTGCATACCCAAGGGACCGACAGGATTCTTATAGTTATTATAGGAGACGGGACGACCGGGGTAGGGGTATAGATTGCGTGTTGGTTGTACCTCCCGGCTTATGGGGGCCGGGTAAGGTTTGTGTGTGCTATGTATGTTATGATATGTTGTGCCGTGTTATAATAGATACGAGTAGATCGACAGTAGAATGATAAATCCTCAGGTATGACTCCTGCTCCTTCCAGTATAATTAAGAGAAGGTATGACTTACATTATCAGAAAGTTAATCTATTCCTTCCTACTTCAGTTTCATCAGTTATATTGTTGTTTTCAGATATTTCTTTCAGTTATTGCTTTACATACTCAGTACCAGCAGTACTGACGCCCGGTAGGGCACTGCATTACTTGCCTGCAGGTACTCATAGACGAGCAGGCGATACCACGTGATTTCTGTCAGCGATCGAGTATTCAGCTCCTGTCATCCGGAGACTGAATTACAGAGGTGTATTTCATTTTCTTTTGTTGTATAGTACGGGTAGGTTGGGGCCCTGTCCCGATCATTTCTATTGTTATTCCTAGAGGCTTGCAGTCTGTATATATTTCCCTATGGTCAGATGAGCCGGTCGTGTGAGGCCGTGCAGTTGTATAGCTGTTAGTACTTGTGTTTCCTTTATGTTGGCCGTGTGGGGCCATAGTTCGACAGTAATGGTGACCTTGCCGGTCACGTAGCTATCCAGTACTTCATGGTTAAGTTATAGATAACTAGACAGCATGGTGGCCTTGTCAGCCCGCATAGGTTTCCCTATATTGACATGTTTCTGGTCAGCTGTTAGTACAGGTACAGGAGGCTATAGGCCAATGGGCCGGGGGCTGTGTTTACAGCCGTTATATAGCCCTTTATTTCCAGAAATGTGAGTTAGAGCCAGCCAGGCACCAGATGTGCCCAGGCTTAGCAGTTCAGCAGTTCAGGTCCTAGTAGGGCACCAGGTGCCAGTCATACCCCCAAGGCGGGGTGTGACAAACTTGGTATCAGAGCAGGTCGTATCCCAGGGAGTCTGCAAGCCGTGCTAAGTAGAGTCCTGTCCATGGATGTGTTGTGCACCACATACTATGGGTAGGAGGCTGCAAGGCATGATAGAATGGTTGTCTTTTATTCTTATTCAGTCATGCTGTAGAGCGGTACAATATAGGGCTGAGTCCCTAAAAGCTTACTATATTCTTTGGTTACAGATAATGTCAGACCAGCGACATCCTATCACAGGTCAGAGCTTAGATGTTGCAGCAGGGGAAGGCACCAGCAGGATGCCTCACCCTCGTTTTGAAACAGCCCGATCAGAGGGCACTACGGAGGCATCGTCCCAGCCTTCTCAGCAGTCTCCACCACATCCAGAGCCGCTTGGGGCGACACTACCTTCAGAAGTCCCTATACCGACACCTTCTGACCAGGAGGTTAGGAGTGCTGTAGTTATGTTAGCATAGATGATGGCTGCTCAGCGTCAGCCAATGCCGACTACAGTTGCGGAGTCATCAGGAGGGCCCGGTAGTTCGAGGGTTCGAGAGTTCTTAGCTCTGAATCCCCCACAGTTTACAGGTACGGACCGGACAGAGGACCCTCAGGATTTTCTGGATCAAATGCAAAGAATCTTCAGGGTTATGCATGCCACGCCTACAGAATCAGTTGAATTGGCAGCATTTCGGTTACGGGACATCGTCGTGTTGTGGTATGAAAGCTGGGAAAGATCCCAAGGGAGAGACGTTTCCCCTCCGACCTGGTCCAGCTTTTCAGGAGCTTTTCTGGATCATTATCTGCCGCGGGAGATTCGACAGGCCCGGGTAGACCAGTTCCTACATCTGGAGCAGGGGGCCATGAGTGTTCGGGAATATTCTTTGCGGTTTGATTCTTTAGCTCGATATGCACCGGCCTTTGTTGATACCATGGCATCCAGAGTACACCGCTTTATCATGGGGTTGAATCCAGAATATGTTGAGACTTGTATTACGACCACACTGCGAGAGGACATGGACATTGCTCGAATTCAGGCATTTGCCCAGAATTTGAGGGCATCAGACAGCGACATCGGGAGATCAGAAGGGTCAATCAGGAACAGCGTCGCCGGGACAGGCCAGTTGAGTTACAGAGGGAGGCCCGGGGAGGACCCAGGCCACGATTGTTAGACAGGCCGCCCAGACCCCCGCCTTCGCCACAGTCACAGGGGGGTAGATTCAGCCGCAGGGGGCAGTCAGAGACTGGTAGAGGCCCGCAGATGGCAGATTCACCATTACAGAGGAGGGCGGAGCAGAGTAGGTATACCCTACCACTTTGCCCTATATGCAGTCGACGCCATCCTGGAGCATGCAGGTATGGTTCCACCGCATGTTATATTTGTGTCCAAGAAGGCCATTTGATGAAAGATTGCCCAGCCAGAGGTCGAGAGGACCGAGATAGACAGGATAGGGAATCTGCAGGGTCACGAGCCACAGCATCCTCGACTGGGCACAGGCCCTCAGTTTCAGCAGGCAGGGGTCGGGGCAGATCAGGGGCCTCCAGTACAGGTGCGGGTCCAAGCCGCACATATGCTTTACCAGGGAGGCAAGATTCAGAAGCGTCACCTGATGTTGTGACAGGTATGCTAACTATCTGCTCACACCCTGCTTATGTGTTGATTAATCCAGGGTCTACTTTGTCCTACATTACTCCATTTGTGGCACGAAAGTTTAGTATTGCACCGGAATTATTGCAGCAACCCTTTTTAGTATCTACGCCCGTCGGTGACTCTATCACAGCTAGCCGAATCTACCGCGGGTGTACAGTAGAGTTTGCTGACCGTCAGACCACAGTAGATCTGGTCGAGTTAGAAATGATAGACTTTGATGCCATAATGGGTATGGATTGGTTAGTACCGTGTTTTGCCAACGTTGAATGTTGAACCAAGACGGTCCGATTCCACTTCCCAGGAGAAGCAGTGCGAGAGTGGAAGGGCAGCACCGCTACGCCAAAAGGTAGGTTTATTTCCTACCTTCAGGCGAGAAAATTGATATCTAAGGGATGCATCTACCATCTGGTCAGAGTTCAGGATGTCCGAGCAGAATCTCCGACACTCCAGTCTGTTCCGGTAGTGAATGAATTCCCTGATGTATTTCCGGATGAGTTACCTGGTATTCCCCAAGAAAGGGAAATAGACTTTGCTATTGATTTATTACCAGGCACCCAGCCGATATCGATTCCTCCTTATCGCATGGCTCCTGCGGAACTCAGAGAATTAAAGGAGCAGTTGAAAGATTTGTTGGATAAAGGTTTCATCAGGCCGAGCACTTCACCGTGGGGTGCGCCAGTTTTATTTGTGAGGAAGAAAGATGGCTCGCTCCGAATGTGCATAGATTATCCGCAATTAAACAAAGTTACAGTAAAGAACAAGTACCCGCTCCCCAGAATTGATGACTTATTTGATCAGTTGCAGGGAGCCAGATACTTTTCTAAGATTGACTTGCGGTCCTGATATCACCAGGTCCGAGTACGTGAGAGAGATATTCCTAAGACAGCGTTCAGGACCCGATATGGATATTTTGAATTTCTAGTCATGTCCTTTGGGTTAACGAATGCCCCGGCAGTCTTCATGGACCTGATGAACAGTATTTTCAGACCTTTCCTAGACTTGTTCGTGATAGTGTTCATTGATGACATTCTGGTGTATTCTCGCTCTGAAGCAGATCACCGGACTCATTTGCGGACAGTGCTCCAGATTCTCAGGGACCGTCAGTTGTATGCTAAATTTTCTAAGTGTGAATTCTGGCTTAACTCAGTGGCCTTTTTAGGGCATATCGTGTCGAATGCTGGCATACAGGTAGACAAGAAGAAAATAGAAGCAGTTAAGTCATGGCCTAGGCCTACCACTCCGACTGAAGTTCGTAGCTTTCTGGGGTTGGCAGGATATTACAGGAGGTTCGTTGAAGGGTTCTCGACTATTGCGGCACCCCTAACCAAATTGACACAGAAAGCAGCAAAGTTTCAATGGACAGAGGCATGCGAGCAGAGCTTCCAGGAACTGAAAGACAGATTAACCTCCGCCCCAGTATTAGCATTGCCGGAAGGCACAGAAGGTTATTCAGTCTATTGCGACGCATCAGGCGTCGGGTTAGGTTGTGTGTTGATGCAGCATGGTAGAGTAATTGCATATGCTTCCAGACAGCTGAGGAAACACGAAAAGAATTACCCTACCCACGACCTGGAATTGGCCGCAGTAATCCACGCCTTAAAGATGTGGAGGCATTACCTGTACGGCGTCCATGTTGATATTTTCACAGATCACAAGAGCCTACAGTACATCTTCACTCAGAGGGAGTTGAATCTGCGGCAACGCCGCTGGTTGGAGCTGTTAAAAGATTATGATGTGAATATTCTGTATCACCCGGGAAAAGCTAATGTTGTAGCAGATGCCCTGAGCCGTAAGTCAATGGTGAGTTTGGCGTATTTGCGACCTGAGAAACGAAAGTTAGCCAAAGAAATTCATCAGTTAGCTGGTTTAGCCGTTCGAGTAATGGAAACAGAAAATAATAGAGCAGTAATTCAGAATTCTGCTGTGTCATCATTAGTTACAGAGGTAAAAGAACGACAGTACGAGGACCCTGATTTAGTCCAGCTCAGATATAGAATTCAGAAAGGTAAGGAGTCAGATTTCCAAATGACTGAGGATGATGTGTTACGCTGTAAGGGCCGCCTCTGTGTCCCGAATGTTTCAGGGCTTCGTGGGCGGATCATGCATGAGGTACATTACGCTCGCTATTCCCTTCATCCAGGAGCGACGAAGATGTACCATGACATCAGAGACATCTACTGGTGGCCAGGTATGAAAGCTGAGATCGCTGAATTTGTATCTAGATGTTCTAATTGTCAGCAGGTGAAAGCAGAGCACCAGAAGCCGGGCGGTTTGACGCAAGATATAACGGTGCCTATGTGGAAATGGGAAACGATAAACATGGATTTTGTAATAGGGTTACCCCGTACCAGACGCAGAAATGATTCCATTTGGGTAATAGTTGACAGGCTAACAAAATCAGCTCATTTCCTGCCGGTGAAAGCTACCTTCTCGGCTGAGGACTATGCCGAATTATATATCAGAGAAATAGTTAGATTGCATGGAGTGCCGGTATCCATCATTTCAGATAGGGGAGCATATATTATAGCTAGATTCTGGCAGTCATTTCAGAGGGGTTTGGGAACGCAGGTCAATTTGAGCACAGCATTCCACCCCCAGACAGATGGGCAAGCTGAGCGAACTATCCAAACGCTCGAAGATATGCTACGAGCGTGTGTGCTAGATTTTGGGGGTAGCTGGGATGAGCATATTTCGTTGATTGAATTTACTTATAATAACTGTTATCATTCAGCTATCCAGATGGCGCCTTTCGAGGCATTATACGGGCGAAAATGTAGATCGCCGGTGGGCTGGTTTGAAATAGGAGAATCAGCATTGGTTGGCCCAGACATTGTTCGGCAGTCAGAGGAAAAGATAAAGCTTATCCGAGAACATTTACTGACTGCTCAGAGCCGCCAGAAATCTTATGCAGATATGCGGCGCAGAAATCTAGAATTTGCGGTAAATGACTGGGTATATCTGAAGGTGTCTCCGATGAAAGGGGTAATGAGATTTTGCAAGAAAGGCAAGCTTAGCCCGAGATTCATTGGGCCATATCAGATTTGGCGAAGAATAGGCCGAGTTGCATACGAATTGAACTTGCCTCCGGAGTTAGCATCTGTTCACCCAGTATTCCATGTATCTATGTTGAGGAAGTTCGTAGGGGACCCTTCTACAGTAGTTCCAGTTCAGGATGTCCAGGTCACAGAAGAGTTAGCATATGAAGAGGTTCCAGTAGCTATTTTAGACAGACAGATTCGCAGGTTGAGGACTAAAGATGTTGCGTCTGTCAAAGTATTGTGGCGTAACAGGAACCGAGAGGAAATGACGTGGGAAGCTGAAGAAGATATGAAAGCCAGATACCCTCACCTATTTCAGGCCTAGTCAGGCGACAGGTATGTCCGTATTATTACTTATGCAGTACCTTATAGTTGTATGTGTGTGAATGAGAAAGATTGATACTTAGTTATCCAGTGGATCTTAAAATATTACGTGCAATGCCTGTGTTGGACTTTTCTGCATTTCAGGTTTTTGCTATAGTCCATATTACAGGGGAAACTCTGCCGAAATTTTTCTAGAAAGTAAGTTAAGTAGTCCTCCAGATAGCAGTGTACATTCGAGGACGAATGTTCTTAAGGGGGGGAGAATGTTATACCCCGTAGAATTTCCGGCACCTAAATGACCTATTCGCACGTTGGTTAAGCATATTTGAAAGCCATACGTGCTAAGGAAAGGCCCGGGAAAAGATCGGACGAGAAACCTGTCGAACCATCGCGGAAGGAGCCGAAGCAGAGCCCCTCCGCGATGGCAGCGTGTCACGGAGGTGGAGCCTCCGCGTTGGCTCTGTGACATGTTGGCCTTGTCCAGGCCCAAGTATATAAAGCCCCACTTCAGTTTTAAATGATTAAACCCTTATAAAATTCCAGAAACAGAGAGGAAAATGCAGGAGAAGGGAAAGGAACGAAGAAGTAATATAATTTTCGTCCGATTACGCTGCTAAACGTTGTCCAAACTCAAATTAACCTCAGATACCGAGGTATTTAGCAGCAGAGAGCATTCCTACGGATTTAGTTTCGTGAAATACGGCCGACGAATCGTCGAGCTACCGAGCTAAGGTAAGTGGAATTGCTCTAAATTAGTGTCTATGTGTTCCTAGCTGTGAAGTGAATATTCTTCCCTTCTGGACCGCTGAAAAATAGCGAGTTTTCGACCGTATTTCGTTAAGCCTAAGTTTAGGCTATAAACTATATCGAAAGTGACGTTGCTCTTTCCAATAAAGCTTTATTTAGTATTAATTGACATATTTATGAAAGCAGTTGGGAGGAAATAGTTGAAGTACCAGCCGAGCCTCGTCCGACAGACGGATAGTTCGAGGATAAGGTATGTAAAGTTAGTTTCCTCGGCAAGTTAAGTAATCTCGGTACAGTACAGTAATTTAAAGGCCAATAGAATGTTCAGAAGTCATGTGTTATGTTTATTACGAATGTTGGTACGATATTAGAAGCATCGAGTTATAACTTGCGTGAAACTTGCTAGCACGAGATAGATTCTAATACAAGTGTTAGGAACTACACAGCGTGCTCAGTATGTGATCTGACACAGAATGTTAGGATATCATTGTATTCAGTTGAAACCCAGTAGAGTAATGTAGTATCTGTAAGGCATCTCAGAAATAGAATGATAAGTTAAAATGGAGTTGGAAAGCATGTTAGGAATAGTAAATCATGTTACTATAGAAACTCAGTATACAACATAGTTTTCAGCAGAAATACTATATCATGTTCAGCATTAGACTCAGTACAGTATGACAGAAGATTATGTTTATATATATATACTATTATCAGTCTCAGCATGTATTAAATACGTACATATCACTATCACTAGTTCAGCATGCAGTATGTACAAACACTTTATTATTATTAGCTTCAGTATGTGGTATATGCAGATAGTATTACTAGTTGAGACTGTTGTATTGTTTGGGGTTGGATTACCTAGCATCCATGACCGCCCCAGGGTTAATAGCTGTATCGACTCGTCCACCAGAGGATGAGGATACGTCGCTCTACGGAGTGGCATGCCGTCCCACAGGGGACGAAGATGGGATGCCAGTTTTCCCCATATTGTGCCTTGGTCGGCCCTTATACACCCCCGTCGAGCGGATACGCCCGGGGTGTTGATTCAGGAGTCCTCCGGACTCAGGTACAGTTATAGTCAGGGGCTCAGCGAGCCTAAGTGCATACCCAGGGGACCGGCAGGATGCTTATAGTTATTATAGGAGACGGGACGACCGGGGTAGGGGTATAGATTGCGTGTTGGTTGTACCTCCCGGCTTATGGGGGCCGAGTAAGGTTTGTGTGTGCTATGTATGTTATGATATGTTGTGCCGTGTTATAATAGATACGAGTAGATCTACAGTAGAACGATAAATCCTCAGGTATGACTCCTGCTCCTTCCAGTATAATTAAGAGAAGGTATGACTTACATTATCAGAAAGTTAATCTATTCCTTCCTACTTCAGTTTCATCAGTTATATTGTTGTTTTCAGATATTTCTTTCAGTTATTGCTTTACATACTCAGTACCAGCGGTACTGATGCCCGGTGGGGCGCTGCATTACTTGCCTGCAGGTACTCATAGACGAGCAGGCGATACCACGTGATTTCTATCAGCGATCGAGTATTCAGCTCCTGTCATCCGGAGACTGAATTACAGAGGTGTATTTCATTTTCTTTTGTTGTATAGTTCGGGTAGGTCTGGGCCCTGTCCTGATCATTTCTATTGTTATTCCAAGAGGCTTGCAGTCTGTATATATTTCCCTGTGGTCAGATGAGCCGGTCGTGTGAGGCCGTGCAGTTGTATAGCTGTTAGTACTTGTGTTTCCTTTATGTTGGCCGTGTGGGGCCATAGTTCGACAATAATGGTGACCTTGCCGGTCACGTAGCTATCCAGTACTTCATGGTTAAGTTATAGATAACTAGACAGCATGGTGGCCTTGTCGGCCCGCATAGGTTTCCCTATATTGACATGTTTCTGGTCAGCTGTTAGTACAGGTATAGGAGGCTATAGGCCAATGGGCCGGGGGCTGTGTTTACAGCCGTTATATAGCCCTTTGTTTCCAGAAATGTGAGTTAGAGCCAGCCAGGCACCAGATGTGCCCAGGCTTAGCAGTTCAGCAGTTCAGGTCCTAGTAGGGCACCAGGTGCCAGTCATACCCCCCAAGGCGGGGTGTGACAAACTTGGTATCAGAGCAGGTCGTATCCCAGGGAGTCTGCAAGCCGTGCTAAGTAGAGTCCTGTCCAAGGATGTGTTGTGCACCACATACTATGGGTAGGAGGCTACAAGGCATGATAGGATGGTTGTCTTTTATTCTTATTCAGTCGTGCTGTAGAGAGGTACAATATAGGGTTGAGTCCCTAAAAGCTTACTGTATTCTTTGGTTACAGATAATGTCAGACCAGCGACATCCTATCATAGGTCGGAGCTTAGATGTTGCAGTAGGGGAAGGCACCAGCAGGATGCCTCACCCTCGTTTAGAAACAGCCCGATAAGAGGGCACTACGGAGGCATCGTCCCAGCCTTCTCAGCAGTCTACACCACATCCGGAGCCGCTTGGGGCGACACTACCTTCAACAGTCCCTACACCGACACCTTTTGACCAAGAGGTTAGGAGTGCTGTAGTTATGTTAGCAGAGATGATGGCTGCTCAGCGTCAGCCAATGCCGTCTACAGTTGCGGAGTCATCAGGAGGGCCCGGTAGTTCGAGGGTTCGAGAGTTCTTAGCTCTGAATCCCCCACAGTTTACAGGTACGGACCGGACAGAGGACCCTCAGGATTTTCTGGATCAAATGCAGAGAATCTTCAGGGTTATGCATGCCACGCCTACAGAATCAGTTGAATTGGCAGCATTTCGGTTACGGGACATCGCCGTGTTGTGGTATGAAAGCTGGGAAAGATCCCGAGGGAGAGACGTTTCCCCTCCGACCTGGTCCAGCTTTTCAGGAGCTTTTCTGGATCATTATCTGCCGCGAGAGATTCGACAGGCCCGGGTAGACCAGTTCCTACATCTGGAGCAGGGGGCCATGAGTGTTCGGGAATATTCCTTGCGGTTTGATTCTTTGGCTCGATATGCACCGGCCTTTGTTGATACCATGGCATCCAGAGTACACAGCTTTATCATGGGGTTAAATCCAGAATATGTTGAGACTTGTATTACGGCCAAACTGCGAGAGGACATGGACATTGCTCGAATTCAGGCATTTGCCCAGAATATTGAGGGCATTAGACAGCGACATCGGGAGATCAGAAGGGTCAATCAGGAACAGCGTCGCCGGGACAGGCCAGTTGAGTTACAGAGGGAGGCCCGGGGAGGACCCAGGCCACAATTGTTAGACAGGCCGCTCAGACCCCCGCCTCCGCCACAGTCGCAGGGGGGTAGATTCAGCCGCAGGGGGCAGTCAGAGACTGGTAGAGGCTCGCAGATGGCAGATTCACCATTACAGAGGAGGGCGGAGCAGAGTAGGTATACCCTACCACTTTGCCCTATATGCAGTCAACGCCATCCTGGAGCATTCAGGTATGGTTCCACCGCATGTTATATTTGTGTCCAAGAAGGCCATTTGATGAAAGATTGCCCAGCCAGAGGCCGAGAGGACCGAGATAGACAGGATAGGGCATCTGCAGGGTCACGAGCCACAGCATCCTCGACTGGGCGCAGGCCCTCAGTTTCAGCAGGCAGGGGTTGGGGCAGATCAGGGGCCTCCAGTACAGGTGCGGGTCCAAGCCGCTCATATGCTTTACTAGGGAGGCAAGATTCAGAAGCATCACCTGATGTTGTGACAGGTATGCTAACTATCTGCTCACACCCTACTTATGTGTTGATTGATCCAGGGTTTACTTTGTCCTACATTACTCCATTTGTGGCACGAAAGTTTAGTATTGCACCAGAATTATTGTAGCAGCCCTTTTTAGTATCTACGCCCATCGGTGACTCTATCACAGCTAGCCGAATCTACCGCGGATGTACAGTAGAGGTTGCTGACTGTCAGACCCAGTAGATCTGGTCGAGTTAGAAATGATAGACTTTGATGCCATAATGGGTATGGATTGGTTAGTACCGTGTTTTGCCAACGTTGAATGTTGGACCAAGACGGTCCGATTCCACTTCCCAAGAGAAGCAGTGCGAGAGTGGAGGGGCAGCACCGCTACGCCAAAAGGTAGGTTTATTTCCTACCTTCAGGCGAGAAAATTGATATCTAAGGGATGCATCTACCATCTGGTCAGAGTTCAGGATGTCCGAGCAGAATCTCCGACACTCCAGTCTGTTCTGGTAGTGAATGAATTCCCTGATGTGTTTCCGGATGAGTTACCTGGTATTCCCATAGAAAGGGAAATAGACTTTGCTATTGATTTATTACCAGGCACCCAGCCGATATCGATTCCTCCTTATCGCATGGCTCCTGCGGAACTCAGAGAATTAAAGGAGCAGTTGAAAGATTTGTTGGATAAAGGTTTCATCAGGCCGAGCACTTCACCGTGGGGTGCGCCAGTTTTATTTGTGAGGAAGAAAGATGGCTCGCTCTGAATGTGCATAGATTATCGGCAATTAAACAAAGTTACAGTAAAGAACAAGTACCCGCTCCCCAGAATTGATGACTTATTTGATCAGTTGCAGGGAGCCAGATACTTTTCTAAGATTGACTTGCGGTCCGGATATCACCAGGTCCGAGTACGTGAGAGAGATATTCCTAAGACAGCGTTCAGGACCCGATATGGACATTTTGAATTTCTAGTCATGTCCTTCGGGTTAACGAATGCCCCGACAGTCTTCATGGACATGATGAACAGTATTTTCAGACCTTTCCTGGACTTGTTCGTGATAGTGTTCATTGATGACATTCTGGTGTATTCTCGCTCTGAAGCAGATCACCGGACTCATTTGCGGACAGTGCTCCAGATTCTCAGGGACCGTCAGTTGTATGCTAAATTTTCTTAAGTGTGAATTCTGGCTTAACTCAGTGGCCTTTTTAGGGCATATCGTGTCGGATGCTGGCATACAGGTAGACAAGAAGAAAACAGAAGCAGTTAAGTCATGGCCTAGGCCTACCACTCCGACTGAAGTTCGTAGCTTTCTGGGGTTGGCAGGATATTACAGGAGGTTCGTTGAAGGGTTCTCGACTATTGCGGCACCCCTAACCAAATTGACACAGAAAGCAGCAAAGTTTCAATGGACAGAGGCATGCGAGCAGAGCTTCCAGGAACTGAAAGACAGATTAACCTCCGCCCCAGTATTAGCATTGCCGGAAGGCACAGAAGGTTATTCAGTCTATTGCGACGCGTCAGGCGTCGGGTTAGGTTGTGTGTTGATGCAGCATGGTAGAGTAATTGCATATGCTTCAAGACAGCTGAGGAAACACGAAAAGAATTACCCTACCCACGACCTGGAACTGGCCGCAGTAATCCACGCCTTAAAGATGTGGAGGCATTACCTGTACGGCGTCCATGTTGATATTTTCACAGATCACAAGAGCCTACAGTACATCTTCACTCAGTGGGAGTTGAATCTGCGGCAACGCCGCTGGTTGGAGCTGTTAAAAGATTATGATGTGAATATTCTGTATCACCCGGGAAAAGCTAATGTTGTAGCAGATGCCCTGAGCCGTAAGTCAATGGGGAGTTTGGCGTATTTGCGACCTGAGAAACGAAAGTTAGCCAAAGAAATTCATCAGTTAGCTGGTTTAGCCGTTCGAGTAATGGAAACAGAAAATAATAAAGCAGTAATTCAGAATTCTGCTGTGTCATCATTAGTTACAGAGGTAAAAGAACGACAGTACGAGGACCCTGATTTAGTCCAGCTCAGAGATAGAATTCAGAAAGGTAAGGAGTCAGATTTCCAAATGACTGAGGATGATGTGTTACGCTGTAAGGGCCGCCTCTGTGTCCCGAATGTTTCAGGGCTTCGTGGGCGGATCATGCATGAGGTACATTACGCTCGCTATTCCCTTCATCCAGGAGCGACGAAGATGTACCACGACATCAGAGACATCTACTGGTGGCCAGGTATGAAAGCTGAGATCGCTGAATTTGTATCTAGATGTTCTAACTGTCAGCAGGTGAAAGCAGAGCACCAGAAGCTGGGCGCTTTGACGCAAGATATAACGGTGCCTATGTGGAAATGGGAAATGATAAACATGGATTTTGTAACAGGGTTACCCCGTACCAGATGCAGAAATGATTCCATTTGGGTAATAGTTGACAGGCTAACAAAATCAGCTCATTTCCTGCCGGTGAAAGCTACCTTCTCGGCTGAGGACTATGCCGAATTATATATCAGAGAAATAGTTAGATTGCATGGAGTGCCGGTATCAATCATTTCAGATAGGGGAGCACAGTTTACAGCTAGATTCTGGCAGTCGTTCCAGAGGGGTTTGGGAACGCAGGTCAATTTGAGCACAGCATTCCACCCCTAGACAGATGGGCAAGCTGAGAGGACTATCCAAACGCTCGAAGATATGCTACGAGCGTGTGTGCTAGATTTTGGGGGTAGCTGGGATGAGCATCTTTCTTTGATTGAATATACTTATAATAATAGTTATCATTCAGCTATCTAGATGGCGCCTTTCGAGGCATTATACGGGCGAAAATGTAGATCGCCGGTGGGCTGGTTTGAAATAGGAGAATCAGCATTGGTTGGCCCAGACATTGTTCGGTAGTCAGAGGAAAAGATAAAGCTTATCCGAGAACGTTTACTGACTGCTCAGAGCCGCCAGAAGTCTTATGCAGATATGCGGCGCAGAAATCTAGAATTTGCGGTAAATGACTGGGTATATCTGAAGGTGTCTCCGATGAAAGGGGTAATGAGATTTTGCAAGAAAGGCAAGCTTAGCCCGAGATTCATTGGGCCATATCAGATTTGGCGAAGAATAGGCCGAGTTGCATACGAATTGAACTTGCCTCCGGAGTTAGCATCTGTTCACCCAGTATTCCATGTATCTATGTTGAGGAAGTTCGTAGGGGACCCTTCTACAGTAGTTCCAGTTCAGGATGTCCAGGTCACAGAAGAGTTATCATATGAAGAGGTTCCAGTAGCTATTTTAGACAGACAGATTTGCAGGTTGAGGACTAAAGATGTTGTGTCTGTCAAAGTATTGTGGCGTAACAGGAACCGAGAGGAAATGACGTGGGAAGCTAAAGAAGATATGAAAGCCAGATACCCTCACCTATTTCAGGCCTAGTCAGGCGACAGGTATGTCCGTATTATTACTTATGCAGTACCTTATAGTTGTATGTGTGTGAATGAGAAAGATTGATACTTAGTTATCCAGTGGATCTTAAAATATTACGTGCAGTTCCCGTGTTGGACTTTTCTGCATTTCAGGTTTTTGCTATAGTCCATATTACAGGGGAAACTCTGCCGAAATTTTTCTAGAAAGTAAGTTAAGTAGTCCTCCAGATAGTAGTGTACATTCGAGGACGAATGTTCTTAAGGGGGTAGAATGTTATACCCCGTAGAATTTTCGGCACCTAAATGACCTATTCACACATTGGTTAAGCATATTTGAAAGCCATACGTGCTAAGGAAAGACCCGGGAAAAGATCGGACGAGAAACCTGTTGAACCATTGCGGAAGGAGCCAAAGTAGAGCCCCTCCGCGATGGCAGCGTGTCACGGAGGTGGAGCCTCCGCGTTGGCTCCGTGACACGTTGGCCTTGTCCAGGCCCAAGTATATAAAGCGCCACTTCGGTTTTAAATGATTAAACCCTTATAAAATTCCAGAAACAGAGAGGAAAACGCAGGAGAAGGGAAAGGAACGAAGAAGTAATATAATTTTCGTCCGATTACGCTGCTAAACGTTGTCCAAACTCAAATTAACCTCAGATACCGAGGTATTTAGCAGCAGAGAGCATTCCTACGGATTTAGTTTCGTGAAATACGGCCGACGAATCGTCGAGCTACCGAGCTAAGGTAAGTGGAATTGCTCTAAATTAGTGTCTATGTGTTCCTAGCTGTGAAGTGAATATTTCTCCCTTCTGGACCGCTGAAAAATAGCGAGTTTTCGACCGTATTTCGATAAGCCTAAGTTTAGGCTATAAACTATATCGAAAGTGACGTTGCTCTTTCCAATAAAGCTGTATTTAGTATTAATTGACATATTTATGAAAGCAGTTGGGAGGAAATAGTTGAAGTACCAGCCGAGCCTCGTCCGACAGACGGATAGTTCGAGGATACGGTATGTAAAGTTAGTTTCCTCGGCAAGTTAAGTAATCTCGGTATAGTACAGTAATTTAAAGGCCAATAGAATGTTCAGAAGTCATGTGTTATGTTTATTACGAATGTTGGTACGATATTAGAAGCATCGAGTTATAACTTGCGTGAAACTTGCTAACACGAAATAGATTCTAATACAAGTGTTAGGAACTGCACAGCGTGCTCAGTATGTGATCTGACACAGAATGTTAGGATATCATTGAATTCAGTTGAAACCCAGTAGAGTAATGTAGTATCTGTAAGGCATCTCAGAAATAGAATGATAAGTTAAAATGGAGTTGGAAAGCATGTTAGGAATAGTAAATCATGTTACTATAGAAACTCAGTATACAATATAGTTTTCAGCAGAAATACTATATCATGTTCAGCATTAGACTCAGTACAGTATGACAGAAGATTATATTTATATATATATACTATTATCAGTCTCAGCATGTATTAAATACGTACATATCACTATCACTAGTTCAGCATGCACTATGTACAAACACTTTATTATCATTAGCTTCAGTATGTGGTATATGCAGATAGTATTACTAGTTGAGACTGTTGTATTGTTTGGGGTTGGATTACCTAGCATCCATGACCGCCCCAGGGTTAATAGCTGTATCGACTCGTCCGCCAGAGGACGAGGATACGTCGCTTTACGGAGTGGCATGCCGTCCCACAGGGGACGAAGATGGGATGCCAGTTTTCCCCATATTGTGCCTTGGTCGGCCCTTATACACCCCCGTCGAGCGGATACGCCCGGGGTGTTGATTCAGGAGTCCTCCGGACTCAGGTACAGTTATAGTCAGGGGCTCAGCGAGCCCAAGTGCATACCCAGGGGACCGGCAGGATGCTTATAGTTATTATAGGAGACGGGACGACCGGGGTAGGGGTATAGATTACGTGTTGGTTGTACCTCCCGGCTTATGGGGGCCGGGTAAGGTTTGTGTGTGCTATGTATGTTATGATATGTTGTGCCGTGTTATAATAGATACGAGTAGATCGACAGTAGAACGATAAATCCTCAGGTATGACTCCTGCTCCTTCCAGTATAATTAAGAGAAGGTATGACTTACATTATCAGAAAGTTAATCTATTCCTTCCTACTTCAGTTTCATCAGTTATATTGTTGTTTTCAGATATTTCTTTCAGTTATTGCTTTACATACTCAGTACCAGCGGTACTGACTCCCGGTGGGGCGCTGCATTACTTGCCTGCAGGTACTCATAGACGAGCAGGCGATACCACGTGATTTCTGTCAGCGATCGACTATTCAGCTTCTGTCATCCGGAGACTGAATTACAGAGGTGTATTTCATTTTCTTTTGTTGTATAGTACGGGTAGGTCGGGGCCCTGTCCCGATTATTTCTATTGCTATTCCTAGAGGCTTGCAGTCTGTATATATTTCCCTGTGGTCAGATGAGCCGGTCATGTGAGGCCGTGCAGTTGTATAGCTGTTAGTACTTGTGTTTCCTTTATGTTGGCCGTGTGGGGCCATAGTTCGACAGTAATGGTGACCTTGCCGGTCACGTAGCTATCCAATACTTCATGGTTAATTTATAGATAACTAGACAGCATGGTGGCCTTGTCGGCCCGTATAGGTTTCCCTATATTGACATGTTTCTGGTGAGCTGTTAGTACAGGTACAGGAGGCTATAGGCCAATGGGCCGGGGACTGTGTTTACAGCCGTTATATAGCCCTTTGTTTCCAGAAATGTGAGTTAGAGCCAGCCAGGCATCAGATGTGCCTAGGCTTAGCAGTTCAGCAGTTCAGGTCCTAGTAGGGCACCAGGTGCCAGTCATACCCCCTAAGGCGGGGTGTGACAATTTTCCTCTCACTTTTCAATCTTTTGCCTTCCAAACTAGCCTTCATTCTAATATTTTCACATTTTTGCCATGAATTAACAATGTCATCTATCTCTTTTATCTCTCTGATCTTATCATTTGATGCTTCTTTCGTTCCTTATTCAAATCCCGTATTATCAATTTTCTTTGGGGATCTCATTCCTCTCTAAATATGGAACTACACACAGCCTGATTCTCGTGAAACCCGAGATATGTAGGCAACTTAGAACTGAAGTCTCGTCTGCAATATCTTCATAACTCTATTTTCTTTCACCCGTTCCCACCGAAAATTTTTCTTTCGGTCGGACAAAATTGGCTACTATGGCAACATTCTTGGCTCACAAATTCATCCTTCATTCCCGAGCAAAGAAGGGACAGTTGTTGACACCCAATTTTGACCTCCCTATAACCCGTATATGCTACTTATATATGTATATTTTATTTACCTTTTTTACGCAAATGTTCAACTTGCATTCATATTTTTAAAATAATTAATTATCATAATCTTGCAAAATTATTTTAAATTACACATATATGTATATATATAATTTGCATTAATTTTAAATTTATTAATTTCTGATATTAAATAATTGTGTCATATATAGTATATTTTATATTAATATACAATCTTATTTAAAATATATATTTTACTTAATATTTATAAACTATTTACATAATTTTACTAAATTTTACAAATTTATTTGCGTAATAATATAACTTGAATTTATAAATTATTTATGTTAATAATAAAGTTTATATAATATTTGATAATTTAATTTTATTTTCTAGTAATTGAATTATTTACAAAATATAATAGAGTCTACTCAATTTTATAATTATTTATATCGATCATATTTTTTTTTACCTATTTACTAAATCATTTATAAGAAATAGTATTTTATTAATCTAATAGCAGTTAATTCACTTTTACTCCAACTTTCATTTAAACTCTAGCCACTTGTTATCTAATTTATGTCAATTTTAATCTATTTTTACTAAATCTGGCCATTTTTTTAAAATCCAATTCAATTTATATTAATTCTTACCTATTTACCTAATTAACCCAACCCGTGACCCAACTATATCCATTGACCCGACCCATTTTATTCTAAATCAATCTTGACCATCCATCACATTTAATCCTATGGCCAGAATTAAACCCTACATTCTTTCCTTTAATATTCCCAAACACCCCCCAAACCCTAATTTTCTATTTTTCTCATTTCCTCCTACCAACCACACAACCGCCCCCCTCTCTAATCTCCCTCCTCTCTCCTTTTTTTCTCTTCTCCGGCAACCGCACAACCGCCTCACCCTCTCTTCTCTTCCCCCCACTGCTCCCCGCCGTTTTCCTCTTCTCTATCACCACCTGAAGCCGCACCTTTTCCTCTCCCCGTCGTCTCCCTCATCGTCCTCCTCCAGCCGCTGCTTCCCACCGGACCACCACAGCGTCCAGACATCACCACCTCTCCTCCTCTCTTTTCGCCTGAAACCGGTCAACCATCTCCCTCCATTTCTCTCCTTTCACTGCCGCGACCAACACGCCCTTTGCATTCCTCCCTCACCGGAATTCACCCTCACAGATCCGTATCCCTCTCCTCTCTATCTCCCTTTTTCGACAACCTCACCAACACCACACATGCCATCACCCACTCTCTCTTTCAGCTCCGACGAGCTTTTCTACCACCACACAGAGACCGAAATCATTTGCTGGACAGGTCCTCATAGATCTGTCTTTGGTATTGATTTATTTTGAAGGTTCCTTCGCTTTTTTGTTTATTCTTACCTATGCCAAGTTAGACCTAAAAGAAAATTATACTTGTTGATAATATTGCTTGTATGACTGTGTTTCAATTATCGTTATGTTTTCCTTTAGAATATCATTTAAACACGCTTAATTGTTTATACGATATAATTCCTGACACACTCTATCTAGCCTAATGTTCTCGAAAGTTACTATATAGTTATGTCTGAGTATATGCGTATATCACTGTTTTTGTTGACTTTTACGAAAGTCGTTTGCTGTTTGTTTAGACATTCTTGATATGTATATTTGCAACAGTACTTCGTTGTTCTCTCTCGCCCCAGACTATTGATCTGTTTTCATCTCTTGATGGTTGTAAAACATCTAGGCTTAATAAATTTTGGTAATTTGTTGCTTGATTGCCTTTGACAGATTATTGTTCATATAGGAATTATTGTTATTATTATTGTATTATATTATTATTGTTTTCTTCTTTTCCTCCTATTATTATTCTATTGCATAATAATATATATATATATATATATATATATATATATATATATTTGGTAGTGAGATTTTTATTTGCGGAATTTTGAGTAATTTAGTATTCTCTATACATAACAAATTCCCTTTGTTTGATTTGTTTCCTTCTCTAATTAATTTAACATTATTATTTAATTTGGTATGAATTGGCTATATGATTAACCATGCATTATTTTATTTTCTTCTTTTCTTGCTCGGTCAATAAGTTTGTTATATAAAATTATGGTAACTTGTAATTTTCTGACATTAAATGACAATTTGTTTTTTGATTAATTTATGATTGACTGATTCTTTCGCCTTTTTCAATATTTGCAATTATGGTAAAAATTTTCTTTTTCCTTGGTGAATCTAATTAAATTAATTAATTTAGCTGCATATGGTAATATAATTATTTGAAATTGATTTCTTTTAATATTCCTTTTTCCTTTAAAGTTTTGGCTATTTAAAGGGATCTCCTCCCCTCTTTCCTGATCATTCGAACACTGATATAGAGAAAAATATACTTTATTATTCTCCTCCTTCAGAAATTCATAGTACTTTTTTTCTCTTCAATACGAGCACTGCTCGGGATCCACGAGATCCTTGTGATCTTGACGTATTGAGGTTTGGGCTTCAATTACCGAAAAAGCTTTTTCTGAAATTGTTGTTTTTTCTCTATTCATTTACTGATTCACCGATCAGTTTCATTTCTCCGTACTACTGTCAATAATAATGTGTGAATTTGCTAGTTATTTTAAGTCTTAATGATTTCGAATTGCTTTGTTACCATGTTATATTCTGGTAATTTGTTTGCATATTTAAATAGCTAATCAACGAGTTAGGATTCATGAATTTCCGAATGTATGTTTGTGTGCGTATAGTTGTGGTACTACTTGTTTAACAGGTTACTCCTTTGGGATGAGAGTCACCCCGGACACAAATGACCATATTTGTTATTATTTGTTTATTTATTTCTTTTAATGTTGGTATTAATTTGTTATTTCATTTTTTTCAGTTTGTAATAATTGTAAAAAAAAATAATAAATAGTGAAAAGGGGCCGGGGGGGGGGGGGGGGAGATTGTATGTTTCTTTTATTTTTCTAATTTCTGATCTCATTAGAAATTATGTCTATAGGAATCTCGTAACATATACCATGTTAGAAATCATGCCTATAGGACCTCTACTATTTAACTGAAGTACGTTCTATTATTGACATTGCCCATAAGAATTTAATCCATCCAATAACATATGCGACACTAGAATTCATGCTTCTAGGAATTTAGTCTGAGATAACGGCTGTAATAAAATTTGTAAGGATTACAAAGGTTAAAGTTGATGTCTGCATAAGCCGTAACTTTTAACTTAAAGTATGTGTTGTATAATGTTAATAAATCTGCCTAAATGACTAAATAATTTTTATATTAGTATCCTATTCTGTACAACCTCTGTTTAATTGTGAATTAATCCAATAATAAGGTTAGAACCTGTTCGTAAATCACTGCATGCAGTTTTAAAAGAATATTGAAGTAATTGAGTAGAAAATCTGTTTACGAAATTTTGTCGCCTTCTTCCAGAACTATGTGTTTACTTATTATTCTAAGATGGGATTTTGTAGGTGTTTAATTAAGGTTTTGTGTAATTTTTTTTATGCAATGATTAAATACCGCGATTTTTAAAATAAATAAATGAGATGGTACCTACCTGATATCATAGGATTTAACCATTTGTTTAAACCCAACAACCAGAAGTCATATATTCGAGTACTATTTTAACATAGTTATTCAATTGCATCAAAATTCTTCCTCTAGGAGTTGGGTTCATGATGAATTATGCCAAATTATCCGTTCATATATTATAATAGGTAACCTGATAATCTTCTTGCATTTGTGTAGAAATCATGCTCACCAGAAATCCGCGATATAATAATCTTCTTGCATTTATTTTCTTAGACCTCATGTCTATAGGACTCACAAGCTGCTTGCACCTGTTTGGATATCTTGTTTATTCATTTAATATAGAGGCCCGTTTGAAACTTTCTATATACGTATGAATTCCTGTTGCTTGACGTTTAATCACGATAAGACCCTAAGATTTCTAGACCAAAAATTCAAAGTAATCATCCAAATGCCTCTTGGACACTAAGCTTGGGACGTGTAGGCAAATACTAGGATGTTAGTTTTCTCCGCCTAGAAATGCTTTAGGGTTAATAATTAATTAATTAGGTGGGTATACGAGAAATGATAGTATGTGCTCGCTGAATAATACGAGCAATGTAAATCATTTCGAAGTATTATTTAAGTTGCATGGGGTGATCCCTTTAGGCTAAAATTCCCCCTCCCTTTAAGTGCAGAACTACGTCTGGTCTGATTCCTCTCGAGGATACGTAGGCGCCTCTATGAGGTTTTGCCCCTTAGTTTTAAAATTCATTTATTTGTTCATTATATTTTTGTATTTATTTGTCAATGTCTATTATGGTATTTTTGTAACATGTTGTATTTTTGGGTCAATTTTCTTAATTGATTTGTCAATTGTTGTAAATTTTTAATAATCATAATTTTCTAAGTGCATTATGTTCAAATTTCTTTATTCTCTCTTGTGTACAATTTTGTTTATTTATTTTTATCAATCTAGTATAAACCTAAATAACATAGGTTAAAATTAATTATCTTTTTTATCACTTAGTCATTCACCCACATAATTAATGAATCCGGAAGGGACCTACATTTGTGGACCTCGAAAGATGTCTAACACCTTCCTTTTGAGGTAATTTGAACCCTTACCCGACTCTGTAACTTAGGCCAGTTAAATAGACTTTTAGCTTAGTACGGTGCCCTAACGCACCTCAAATCGTTAGGTGGCGACTCTTCTCTTTAAATAACCCTTAAGAGTTGTCACATGGTGTATCCCACTTTTCGCGAGAAAAATGAGGCGCGACAACATACATTTATCATAACATAATTCAAACTTGCGCACATGAACTGAACATGGAAACTGATTTGAGAATTAGGGCAAAAACTGTTACCTCAAATCGAAACTGAGCTGGTAGAGAACAAATATGGGTATCTAGCCAACATGTCCGCTTCGGCCTCCCACGTGGCTCCCTCGACCTGCTGATTCCTCTATAAAACCTTAACTGGATCTACCTTTTTGTTCCTCAACCTCCGAACTTGTCGATCCAAAATTTTAACCAGAATTTCTTCGTAACTGAGACTGTCTTTCACACCAACGCTATCTACCAGAATCACCAAGGCTGGATCACCCAAGCATTTCTTCAAAAGAGATACACGGAACATGGGATAAACTGAAGCCAATTCTGAAGGCAAGTCCAACTCATAGGCCACCTTACCAACTCTTCTCACTACCAGGTAGGGGCCAACATAGTGGAGACTGAGGTTACCCTTCTTTTTGAACCGCGTGAATCCCTTCATGGAAGATACCTTTAGAAATACCCATTCATCCACATCGAACTCCAAATCTCTTTTCCTCATATCAGCATACACTTTCTGATGACTCTGAGCGGTTTTCAACCGGTCCCTTATCAGCTGAACCTTCACCATCGACTCATGAACCGAATCAGGTCCTATCATGGCTGCCTCACCAACCTCAAACCAACCAATGGGCGATCTACACCTTCGCCCGTACAGAGCCTTGAACAATGCCATCTGAATGCTCGAGTGATAACTGTTATTATAGGCAAACTCAATTAAGGGCAGGTGATCATCCCAACTACCTTTGAAATCCATAACACATGCCCTAAACATGTCCTCGTGGGTCTGAATGTTTTGTTCTGCTTGGCCGTTTGTCTGAGGATGAAAAGTTGTGCTTAGCTTAACTTGAGTCCCAAGCCCTTTTTGAAACGAATGCCAGAATTGAGAAGTAAATTGAGTACCTCATTCCGAAATAATAGATAAGGGAAGTCCATAAAGCCGAACCAACTCCCGAATATATAGCTTAGCATAATCATCTGCTGAATCTGTGGTCTTGACCGGTAAGAAGTGTGCAGCCTTGGTCAACCTGTCTACCACTACCCAAATGGAGTCATATTGCCAGCGAGTACGAGGTAGACCTGTAATGAAGTCCATGTTAATTTATTCCCACTTTCAAGTGGGTATGCTGATATCGTGAAGTACATCTCCCGGCCTTAGATGCTCGACTTTTACTTGTTGGCAGTTTGGACATTTTGCTACGAACTTCACAATATCCTTCTTCATACCATCCCACTAATAAATTTCTCGCAAGTCCCGATACATTTTCGTGGATCTGGGATGAATAGAATATCTAGTACCATGTGCCTCATGTAATATCCGAACTCTCAAATTATCGACATCCGAAACACATAGTCGACCCTGGTATCGTAGCACACCATCTCCCCCTTGGGAGAAAACCTCCACCTTCTGACTCTGCACCGCCTCCTTCAGCTTCCTCAAATTTGGATCCTCATCTTGCCTAGATTTAACATCAACCACCAATGACGATTCTAACCCGTTATGCAAAACAACATCGCCATCGGTCACGTTGATTAATCTAACTCCCATCCTTGCAAGCCGGTGAACATCTTTCACCAATTCCTTCTTCCCCTCATCCACATGGGACACACTCTCCATTGAGAGCCTACTACGCGCATCTGCGACCACATTAGCCTTGCCCGGGTGGTAAAGGATACTCATGTCATAATCCTTAAGTAACTCCAACCACCTTCTTTGCCGAAGATTTAGATCTTTCTGTGTGAACACATATTGCAAGCTCTTATGATCCGTAAATACATCCACGTGGATCCAATACAAGTAATGCCTCCATATCTTCAACTAGAACACCACCGCGGCCAATTCAAGATCATGGGTCAAGTAATTCTTGTCATGCACCTTCAGCTGTCGAGAGGCATAAGCTATCACCCTCCCAGGCTGCATCAACACACACCCAAGTCCAACTCTGGACGCATCACAATACACCACGAAACCATCATTACCCTCGTGTAGGGTCAACACTGATGCCGAAGTAAGTCGAGCCTTCAACTCTTGGAAGCTTTTCTCACAAGCCTTCGACCACTGAAACTTCACCTTCTTCTGAGTAAACTTAGTCAAAGGCGCTGCAATGGATGAGAACCCTCAACAAACCTCCGATAGTATCCAGCTAAGCCTAAGAAACTCCGAATATCCAAAGGATTCACTGGTCTGGGCCAATTCTTCACCGCCTCAATTTTCTGCGAGTCCACTTCTATGCCTTCGCTAGACACCACATGGTGCAAGAATGCCACAGAGTCCAACAAAAACTCACACTTACTGAA
The DNA here is from genome assembly GCA_035772735.1 of Datura wrightii. Taxonomy (NCBI): domain Eukaryota; kingdom Viridiplantae; phylum Streptophyta; class Magnoliopsida; order Solanales; family Solanaceae; genus Datura; species Datura wrightii. Next base: position 107,016,000 of record JASDFA010000027.1, on the reverse strand, counting down.
TTTTGCATACAATTGGTGGTCTTTGAGGGTCCGGAGCACTACTCTCAAGTGAGCGGCATGCTCCTCCTCGCTCTGAGAGTATATCAAGATGTCATCAATGAACATGATCACGAACATGTCAAAAAATGGCTTGAACACCCTGTTCATCAAGTCCATAAAAGTTGCAGGGGCATTCGCTGCAGGGGCATTCTTAGTCCAAAAGACATAACTACAAACTCGTAATGACCATACTATGTTCTGAATGCCGTCTTCGGGATATCACTATTACACCCTGTAAGTTCTTGACACTTAGTTGGCCTATTTGCATGTTGGTTAAGAGTTTTAGAATGCCATACGTGCGAGAAAAGGGCCCAGGGAAAGACCGGACAAGCGCCAAGTCAGTGCATCGCAAGGCAAATGCGACTTATAAATCGCATTCGACAAATGCGACTTATAAATTGCATTTGAAAAATGCGACTTAAAGGCCCCAAGTATATAAGGCTCCCACTTCGTATTAAATCATTTTCCCTTCATATAATTTCCAGTAAACGAACAGAAACATAGGGGAACAAAGGGTTTGATTAAATTTCCTTCCGTTTACACCGTTAAACGCAGTCCAAACTCGAATTAACTTTGGGCAGTGAAGTATAAAGCTGCCGGGAGCATTCCTGCGGAGTTAGTTTCGCGAAATTCGGCCGGCGAATCATCGTCACGCCGAGCTAAGGTAAGTGGAATTGCTCCAAACTAGTGATAATATACTCCCAGCATTAAAGTGAGTATTTCTCCCTTCTAGACCCCCGAGAAATAGCGAGTTTTCGGCCGTTCTTCAATAAGTCGAAGAATAGGCAGTAGGTATAGCCATAATATGGTTTCTTTCCAAAATAATAGTAGAATTAATTCTATTCTTTCGTGAATAAGAATACAGTTGGGAGGAATAGCTGAATACTAGTCGAGCTATGCCAGTTAATCAGAAAGTCGGCAGTTGAGGTATGTAAAGCCAGTTTCTTTCGGCAAGCTAGTAGTTCTAGTATAGCAAAATAGTATGAATTTCAGTAGAGTGTTTCAGAAATCGAATATTATGTTCAGTATAAAATTTAGTAAGCATGTTAGAAATATAATACAGTGTTTAGCATGAAATTCAGTAAAACAGTATAATTCAACAGAATATTCCAAAAATATTATTTCAGATTCAATGTATTTCAGTATCAGATTTAGCATATTTCAGTATCAAATTCAGTATATTTCAGTATGAAATTCAAAACAGAATACTAGAATATAAATATTATTATCAGATTCAGTATATATATATATTACATGAAGTTATTGCTATCTGGAGACATGATTGTTCTGTGTTGGGAACCCTTAGAGCTTCCTTGACCGCCCCAGGGTTAATAGTTGTGTTGACTCGCCCCCTAGAGGGTGAGGATATGTCGCTCTACGGAGTGGCATGTCGTCCGCCAGTAGACGAAGATGGGATGCAGATTCCCCATAGCAGGCTGATCAGCACTATACCACACCCCCTGTCGAGCACTTGCACCCGGGGTACAAATTTTAGATTTCAGATTACAGATTTCAGATTTCAGATTTCAGATTTCAGATTTCAAGAGTCCTCCGGACTCAGATACAACTATAGTCAGGAGCCCAGCGAGCCCAAGTTGCATACCCAGGGGGCAGACAGGATGCTCATAGTTACTAGGTGGATGGTATGACCTGGGTAGGGGTATATAGATTGTGTGCTGGTTGGTACCTTACTGCTTATGGGGGCTGGTAAGGTTGTTGTATGCTATGTTGTGTTAGTTATTAATAGATAGAAAGTAGACTGTCATGTTATCATGTATGACTCTTACTCTCTTCAGTAAAGTTACGCTTTTTTCAGTCAGTCTCAGCCCGTCTCTTGTTACTTCAGTATCTATCAGTATTATTGTTTGCTTTCAGTTATTTTCAGTTATTGCTTTGCATACTCAGTACCAGTGGTACTGACGCCCGTTTTGGGGCGCTGCATTACTTGCCTACAGGTACTCATAGAAGAGGAGCAGATCCCTCGTAGTTCCAGCCAGCGTACAGAGTCTTCAGCTCCTGTCATCCGGAGCTTGACAGCTAAAGGTTTACCTCCCTTTTTGTTTGTACAGTATGGGTAGGCTGGGGCTCTGTCCCGACCATCTTATTATTCTTAGAGGCTTGCGGATTGTATATTCCCTGTGGTTAGTTGTACCGGTCGTGTGGGCCCATATGTATATTTTTAATTTGCATTTGATAGCCGTGTGGGGCCTTGTTCAGTTGTCAGTTGGTGACCTTGTCGGTCACAGATCAGTTTAGCATTTGAGTCTACTTTTCAGTGATAACTAGTCAGCATGGTGGCCTTGTCGGCCCGCATAGGTTCCCTTATGTTCAGTTGTTCTAGGTAGTTGTTATATTCCTACAGGTGGCTATAGGCCTTGTCGGCCGGAGGCTGTATTTACAGCCGTTTATATAGCCCGTTGTTTTCTTAAATTCAGAATTAGAGCCATCTTGGCACCAGAAGTGCTTAGGCTCAGTAGTCCAGCAGTCCAGGTCCTAGTAGGGCACCAGGTGCCAGTCATGCCTCTCAAGGCGGGGCGTGACAATCACTCTCCCGGACTCTGAGCTGATGATACCCAGATCTGAGATCTATCTTCGAAGAAACACTTAGCACCCTGAAGTTGATCGAACAAATCATCAATCTTGGGTAAGGGAACCTGTTCTTGATAGTGACTTTGTCAACTTTCGATAATCAATACACATACGAAGGGAACCATCTTTCTTCTAAACAAATAATACTGGTGCGCCCCATGGAGACTGGCTCGGTCTAATGAAGCCCTTATCTATTAAATCCTTTAACCGATTCTTCAACATCCTGTAGGGTGGAATAGATATAGGTTGTATATCGGAAAGAAGGTCAATATCGAAGTCAATCTCCCGCTCGGGAGGAATACCTAGCAAATCATCAGGGAAGACCTCTGGATACTCACGTACTACTGGTACGGATTGGATAGTAGGGGTTTTGGACTCCACGTCCTTAACCCTAACTAGATGGTTCAAACAACCCTTAGAAATCATCTCTCTGGCCTTAAGGAAGGAAATAAATTGACCTACAGGCACAACTGAACTACCCTCGCATTCTAAGACAAGCTCACTCGGAAATTTGAACTCTACTGACCGGGTCCTACAATTAACTGAAGCATAGCATTCAAATAGCCAATTCATGCTGAGAATAACATCAAAATCGGTCATGGCTAACTCTATCAAGTCTGCTGAGGTGACCTTATGAAGAACTGATACCGGGCAGTCTCTATACACCCGTCTAGTTATAACTGAGTCACCTACTAGAGTAGAAATTGAGAAGGGCTCTGATAAGACATTGGGAATGACTCCAAAGCTACTGGCTATATATGGTGTCACAAAAGATAGGGTAGCCCCCGGATCTATGTATGCATATACATCAACATGAAAGACTCTAAACATACCGGTGACCACATCTGGTGAGGCCTCCTGCTCTTAATGAGTGGCTAAGGCATAGAATCTATTCTGGCGCTGCCTGCCAGCTGTGCTTGTAGATGCCCCCTGATGTGCTATGCGTGGGGGAGGGGCTGCTGAACTAGAGGCTGGGCCTCGGCCCCCAACCCGATCCTGTCTTGCAGTGGGACAATCTCTAAGTATATGTCCAAGCTGCCTACATCTAAAACAAGCTCCTGACCTTGCCAAACACTGGCCTGTGTTGCCTCGGCCACACATGCAACAAGCTGGAATGCTAGAGTCTGCGGGCCTACTGCTCTGACCCCTCGAGCTTGACGCTCGCCTTCTCTGATCATGTCTGGGCCTAGATGGCACACTTAGTGCTGAAGATGCTGGGGCTGATGAGGTCTGGTGGGTCTGCTGTCGATGCCCACCACCGGACCTCTGCTGTGAGAACTTGTGGCCCTCGGTCCTGGACCTTTTTGCCTCCCTCTCCCTCGAATGTTCCGCCTCCATCTGCCGAGCATACAACACTATGTGAGGAAAGTCCATGTCTTGATGGAGCATAGCTGTCCTGCAGTCCTTGTCCAGATAACCTGCTATACTATGCACAAATCTGCTCACCCGCGCCCTCTGGTCAACTACTAACTCAGGAGCATACTTCGATAGGTGGGTGAACTCAAGGGAATACTATAATACTTTCATCCTCCCTTTCTTTAGATTGAAAAACTCTGCTGCTTTCAACTCCCTCATTTCTCGAGGGAAGTACCAATCAAGGAATGCAACCTGAAACTCCTCCCATGTAATCGGACCTGCTCCAGCAACCCTGCTGTCTTTCCACTGGCGGAACCAAATATGCGCAACCCCCTTCAACTATTAGGAGGCCAACTCTGCGCACTATACACTGCTCACCCCAAAAACCTGGGTGATCTTGACAATCTCATCAATGAAATCGTGTGGGTCTTGATCTACCTTGGACCCGAGAAACTCCGGGGTACATCCTCAAGAAGTACCTGACTCGAGCCGCCGCCGCATTTCCATTTGTGGAACATGCACAACGGTTTGCTGATTGACCTGAGCGGTCATGGCCTGCGCAAGCATCTGAATGGCAGCTCGGAACTCAGCGTGAGCGGCTGGCTTCGGTGCCTGAGGCTCCTGAACTGGTGGGGCTGGCTGATGCTCATGACCATTTCCATCCTCGTGGCCCTCACAACCTCCATTCCTCCTTCCATTCATCCTTCGAGGATCCATGATTCTGCAATTGCGAATAGCACAAATTAGAGGGATAGAAAGACTTCTCATCGCACGACGTAGATCGTGAAAGAAGGGAACTTTTCCTAAAATGTCTAGTAGCCTCTTCGTCATAAGTGTCTCGTGCTTCACACCCATGAAAAAGATTCTACCTAACGCGATTTTCAGACTTCCTAGGACACATCAAACCTATGGCTCTGATACCAAGTTTGTCATGACCCGAGCGTAGACCCGGATCGTAGACACGGGACAAGGGACCTCGAGAGACCCCATGACATAAGCATTCACTAACTCATTCAATAAACATGAAAAACACAATGATAAACTCAGTAGAAGTCTAACTTAGCATAACAACAAAATGAATGTCTAAAGTTGAATACATGTCTAAGTCTGATAAGCCTCTAATCTGGATTAGTTGATGGGATAATAACCCCAACTAGCTCAACAATACTGAAACTGAAAATACAATCAAGATAAATGAAAGTCTAGTCCTTGATAGATGAGGACTCACCAACCAAGCAGGTACTGACTCTGATAAGCGACTACGAAAGGGGCTGAATCTGAGAACTGGATCCTACATCATGAAATGATGCAGCATAGAAAGTATGTGGTCAGTATGTAGAATGTACCGAGTATGCAAGGTAAGTAAAACCGCTTAAGTAAAATAATCATTTATTTTAAAACCATTCATACATATCATAAGCTTTCAAAAGTAAGTAGGAGACTACATGCATTCATTCTGAAATCGTACTCTTATCATAACGTGTCCATGCATATTTAGAACATCATAACTGACTCGAATGACTCAAAGTTAAAACATAACATTTATATCAAAAATTGAACAATGATTCAAACCTTACTTTTTGAACATGCATGCAAAAGATAATGATCATGAGTAATGAATATGCAAATTCGAATGATAAAGACAGTGTGAGACTCGTCATTTAACCGACATACCACGATAGAGCTTACGTGGTCCCGACTATTACACTCAAGTGGGCAGAGCCGTCCAAAATCTTTCCAGGGCTAAGGACGCTACCATGATATCGACATCAAGCTGAAGGGCCAATCGGGTCGGGGATAGCTCACAAGGGAGGTCCCAATAATATAACAGAGTCAACCTTCGTTGGCGTGTAGTTCTGGGACATAGGGTTACCGATCCTTAGCCAGCTCGGTATTAGACTCTTCTCCCAAAACATTAAATGCTCTACATCGTATAAATACGAAGCTCAACATCGTCTAGTGACGAAGCTCGACATGAAATCATGCATAAACTCAATATCGTATGAGACGAAGCTCAACATTGTCTATTGACAAAGCTCATTATGAAATCATGCATACACTAGACATCATATAAATATGAAGCTCAACAATGTCATCTCGACAAAGCTTAAAATGATATCATGCTTAGACCCAACATCATGTGAAATGAAGCTTAACATTGTCCTTGACAAAGCTCGACAATAATATGCAATTCAATTAAGGATTTACGCATATAGAAGGCATTACTTTGAAACATACCACAAGCTAAAATTCATAATAAGAGTTAAAGGAAAATTTTATCTCAACCATGTGGTAGGCTCATGTCAGGAAAAATCACTATTTGAAAACATCAGATGGGCATCACCCAAAGCTCTACCATACTTGGGTCTATTTAATCTTCTTTGAAAACATCATCAAAATCATGGGTAAGGTTAGGAACATGCTTTTCATCATCTATTCCATCATCTTCACATTCTTCCACAATCACTTCTATTATGAACTATCTACACATGGGCGTTTTGGATTCAATTTTTTTTAAAAAAAATAATTTTGTAAAAGAAATTAAGTTAGAATCCACCCAAGCTTGGTAAATCATCAATATCAACTCAATTTAATCATACCCATGAATAGAGATGTAAGAATCATGCAATTGAATGAAACCCCATACTTGATCATTACAAACCAATCACAAATTGATACGGAATGGGCATGAGTGTAGAAGGAAGCACCCACTCATAACCTTACATACCTGGGATTGAAGAATTCTAACTCTTCCTAATAGCCCAACTGAAATTTCCCTTTGAAAACCTTGAGAATTCACCTTGATTATTCTCCTCAAACCTCCAACTTTGCATGCATGAAAGTAATAGCCTAAGATAGGTATTTTCCTGCTATAAACCCTCTAATACGAGCTTAAAATGACGTAGTATAAGCCCTTATAACTTAGGAATTACGGAAAAGACCTTACTGAATTCGCTGAAAGTAACTGTCAGGGGATCCTAACGGATACCTGACGATTCGTCACCTGGGCTCACGATCCGTTGGTTTGCTCGTCAAGTTCACTCGATAATTGATCTATCCGGGCTCCTAACGAGCGACATGACAACTCGTCCCCGGAGACCATGACTCGTGGTCGCCTCCCGTCAAGTACACTGGGTCAATTTCACAATCTCCCTCTAGAACCACCCCACGACTGACATAACGACTCGTGGTGGTTGATCACGAGTCGTTACGTCTCCCGTGAGGACCTCGAGTCCCTCATTATCCCAGGCCTTTCCACGAGTCACTTGACGACTCGTGGGGTCCCCTAACGACTCATCCAACGACTCGTCCTGCATTGCTGCAACATTTTTCCTGTTTTTCTCCGTTTCAACTTCTGGGTCCGATTCTTGAATTCTCGGGTTATAACATATTATATACATAACTTTAGTAAAACTTTAATTATTAATTTTCTTATTTGCTCTTATAAATAAATATTAAACATCTTATAATAGAAAAAATATGTTAGAAAATTAAATCTAATATGTATTGTAATATTGAATAAATAATTGACTTTTATTATTATGAAAAAATATGTGAGACAATCATATAATATATCTCTATTAAATTGAAGTAAAAGAGACTTTTTAAGTTTGGATGTTTAATTACTGAAATTCTATAAAATATTATATTAAAATAATATGATTAGACAAAAAGTTAAGCTAACTAAAATGTCATTTCTTCTAATTAAATAAAACTACTTATGGTATTTAGTACTTTAGATGTGTTTTTCGTACGAAATAAATTAGTCTATACTTATTTTTTTTTAAAAATTACATAAATTATTTTCATTATAACTTTCTCTATTCTTATATCTTATTTTGATATATGAATAATATATTTTGTTTATACTTATAGCATCGTTATTGAACATCATTTTCAATTTATAGTATATTTTATTAATTTTATGTCACGCCCCATCTTGGGAGGCATGACTAGCACCTGGTGCCCTACTAGGACCTGGACTATTGGACTAACTAAGCCTATGCACTTCTGGTGCCAGGCTGGCTCTAACTTTGGATTCAAGAAAACGACGGGTTATATAACGGCTGCAAACACAGCCTCCGGCCGACAAGGCCTATAGCCACCTGTAAGGATATAGACAGCTAACCAGAACAACCAACTACAAGGGATCCTATGCGGGCCGACAAGGCCACCATGTTGTCTAGTTATATCTGAAAAATGAAATCTGGCGCTAAACTGATATGTGACCGACAAGGTGACCAACTAACAACTAAATAAGGCCCCACACGGCCATCACATACAATCTGAAACACATATATGGCCCCACACAGCCGATACATCTAGCCACAGGGAATATAATACAATCTGCAAACCTCTAAGAATAATAAGATGGTCGGGACAGAGCTCCGACCTACCCATACTGCACAATCAAAAGGAGAGTAAACCTCTGTCTTTCAAGCTCCGGATGAAAGGAGTTGAAGGCTCTGTATCGCTGACTAGGACTACGAGGGATCTACTCCTCATCTATGTGTACCTGCAGGCAAGTAATGCAGCGCCTGGAACGGGTGTAAGTACCACTGGTACTGAGTAAGCAAAGCAACAACTAAAAATAACTGAAAGTAAATAATGAAACTGATAGTAACTGGAGCAATAAGAAAGACAGACTGAAACTGACAGGAATAGTGGGTTCAGGACTAGCCTTAACTATTCTTAAAAGAGTAGGAGTCGTACCTGGTAACGTGGCGTCCTACTGTCTATCTAACCATAACTAAAATAACATGACATAACATAATACAACATAAACCTTACCTAGCCCCCATAAGTCGGAAGGTACAATCATCACAATCTATTTACCCCTACCCAGGTCATACCACATCACCTAGTAACTATAAGCAACCTGCCGATCCCCTGGGTATGCAACTTGGGCCCGCCGGGCCCTTGACTATAGTTGTACTTGAGTCCAGAGGACTCCTGAAATCAACACCCCGGGCGCAAGCGCTCGACGGGGGTATATAAAAGCCGACCAAGGCAAAATATGGGGAAACTGGCATCCCATCTTCATCCCTAGCGGATGGCATGCCACTCCGTAGAGCAACGTATCCAAGCTCTCTAGCGGACGAGTCGATACAGCTATTAACCCTAGGGCGGTCACAGAAGCTAGGTAATCCAGCCCAAAATAATACAATCAAGTCTCAACTGATAGCAATGACTGCATATAACACATACTGAATCTGACAATGATAATATAATCTTTGCCATGCTGTACTGAATCTCATACTAAAGCATGATATAACATTTCTGAAATAATCTGTTGGGACTTATGTTGTTTTACTAAGTTTCATGCTAAACACGATATAATATTTCTGACGTGCTTTACTAAATTTCATACTGAGTACGCTATACTATTTCTGAAATACTCTACGGGAATATATATACTTTTTTACTATACTAGGACAACTAACTTACCGAAAGAAACTGGCTTTACATACCTCGACTGCCGGCTTCCTGATTAATTGGCATAGCTCGGCTAATATTCAGCTATTCTCCCCAACTGTAATCATATTCATGAAGGAATAGAATTAACTTCATTATTGTTTTGGAAGAAAATAATACTATGTATATATCTACTGGCTATTCTTAGACTTATCGAAGAACGACCGAAAACTCATAATTTCTCGGAATTCTAGAAGGGAGAAGTACTTACTTTAAGCCTGGGGGTGTATTAACACTAGTTTGGAGCAATTCCAATCACTTTCACTCGGCGGGTCGACACTTCGCCGGGCGATTTTCGCGAAACTAACTCCGTAGAAATGCTCCTTGCAGCTTTATACTTCAGTACCCAAAGTTAGTTTGAGTTTGGACGGCACGAAAGAAAAGTATATATTCTCTTCGTCCTCCCTCTGTTTCTGGTCGTATGTATAATGGAAAATGATATAAAGTTAAAGGGTGAGGCCTATATATACTTGCAGCAAAATACATGGCAACATGGCATGCTGGCCAACGCACCATTCTGGCTCCGTGCCACGCTGGCTAACGCGGAGGTCCCAGCTCTGTGCCACTTTGCCCCTTTGGGCAGCGCGGTTTGGCCTCCTCTTGCGAAATTCCAACTTGGCACTCGTTCGGCCTTTTCCCGGGCCCTTTTCTTGCACATATGGCATTTAAATCTCTCAACCAACATGCGAATAGATCAACTAAATGCTAGAAACTTACGGGGTGTAACATCCTCCTCCCTTAAGAACATTCGTCCTCGAATGTTACCTTCAGCTTGCAAGAATCTTAACTTGCCACTATTTATTCTGGAGAAATTTTGGCAAAGTCTCCCCTGTAATATGGACTATCCGAGAATCCTGAAACGCAGAAAAGTCCTATACAGGTACTCCAAAGTCATTTCACAATAAACTGGAGTCAGCTACTCCACATTTACATGAATATAATGCAACTCATGAAACAACAATAGCAACATACCTCTGGCTGCATAATCTGACTAAGTCTGGAATAACTGAGGATATCTGAATTTCATATCATCTTCTGCTTCCCAAGTCATCTCCTCTTTGTTCCTATTACGCCACAACACCTTGACAGAAGCAACATCTTTAGTTCTTAACCTATGGATCTGCCAGTCTAGTATGGCTACTGGAACTTTCTCATAAGCTAACTCTTCTGCAACCTGCACATCTTGGACTGGGATAATTCTAGAGGGATCTCCTATGCATTTCCTCAGCATTGATACGTGGAAAACTGGGTGTACAGATTCTAATTCTGGAGGTAGATCTAATTCGTATGCCACCTGGCCTTTCTCGTACTTCAAACCAACCAGCTGGAGATCTACACTTTCGCCCATACAACGCTTCATAAGGTGCCATCTGAATTGCTGAATGGTAATTGTTATTGTAGGGCAAACACAATAAGCAGTAGGTGTTCATCCCAGCTACCTCCAAAATCTAACACACATGCTCGCAACATATCCTCGAGTGTCTGAATGGTACGTTCTGCCTGCCCATCTGTCTGAGGATGAAAAGTTGTGCTCAGGTTAACCTACGTCCCCAAGCCTCTCTGAAACGATTGCCAGAACTTAGTTGTAAACTGCGCCTCTCTGTCGGAGATAATTGACAACGGAACGCCATGCAACCTAACTATTTCTTTAATATACAGCTCTGCATAATCTTCGACTGAAAAGGTAGTCCTTACTGGCAGAAAATGAGCTGATTTTGTCAACTTGTCAACAATTACCCAGATCGAATCATATCTACACCTGGTGCGAGGTAATCCTGCTACAAAGTCCATGTTAACTGCTTCCCATTTCCATAGAGGCACAGCTATATCCTGGGTCAGTCCGCCTAGTTTCTGATGTTCAGCTTTTACCTGTTGGCAATTGGGACATCGTGCTACAAATTCTGTTATCCCCTTTTTCATCCCTGGCCACCAGTAGATTTCTTTTACATCGTGGTACTTTTTTGTCAAACCTGGATGGAGAGAATAGCGGGCATAGTGTACCTCGCCCATAATTTGCTGGCGAAGCCTTGCAACGTCTGGAACACAGAGGCGATCCTTATATCTCAAAACTCCATCCTTGGTTACCTGAAAATCTGTCACCTCTCCTTGCTGAACTTTGTTTCTGAGCTGAACCAGGCTAGGGTCTTCATACTGCCATTCCTTCACTTTCATGACTAATGATGATACTGTGGTGTTCTGGATTACCGCTCTGTTGTCCCCTGTTTCTACTATGTGAACGGCTAAACCGGCTAGCTGATGCAATTCTCGGGCCAATTCCCGCTGCTCGGGCTGAAAGTATGCCAAACTCCCCATAGATTTACGGCTAAGGGCGTGTTCTACCACATTGGCTCTCCCTGGGTGATACAAAATATTCATATCATAGTCTTTCAACAGCTCTAACCAGTGATGCTGCCGCAAATTCAACTCTTTCTGGGTGAAGATATACTGTAGGCTTTTATGATCAGTGAAAATATTCACGTGAACTCCATACAAGTAATGTCTCCATATCTTCAAGGCATGAATTACTGCGGCTAATTCCAGGTCATAGTGAGGGTAGTTCTTTTCATGCTTCCTCAGCTGCCTGGAAGCATAAGCAATCACTTTACTATGCTGCATCAACACACATCCTAACCCAACACCCGAAGCGTCACAATAAACTGCATAACCCTCTATTCCTTCTGGTAATGCTAATACTGGTGTTGACGTCAATCTGTCTTTCAATTCCTGGAAGCTCTGCTCACAAGCCTCAGTCCACTGGAATTTTGCTGCCTTCTGCGTCAGTTTGGTCAGAGGTGCTGCTAAAGTGGAAAATCCTTCCACAAACCTTCTATAGTACCCGGCTAATCCCAGGAAACTACGTACCTCGGTCGGAGTGGTAGGTCTAGGCCATGTTTTCACTGCTTCTATCTTCTGTGTATCTACCTGTATACCAGCATCTGACACAATATGGCCCAAGAAGGCTAATAAATTCAGCCAAAATTAACATTTAGAAAACTTGGCATATAGCTGGCGTTCTCTGAGAATCTGGAGCACTGTCCGTAGATGATCCTGGTGGTCTGCCTCTGAGCGAGAATATACCAGAATATCATCGATAAACACTATCACGAACAAGTCCAGGTATGGCCTGAAAATACTGTTCATCACGTCCATAAACATTGCTAGAGCATTCGTCAGCCCAAAGGACATGACTAAGAATTCAAGGTGGTCGTATCGGGTCCTGAAGGCAGTCTTTGGAATATCCCTTTCACGAACCTGAACCTGATGATATCCGGACCTTAAATCAATCTTTGAGAATACCTTCCTCCCTGTAGCTGATCAAACAAGTCGTCTATTCTGGGAAGTGGGTACTTATTCTTGACAGTGACTTTATTCAGTTGCTGATAGTCTATATACATACAGAGGGAGCCGTCATTCTTTCTCACGAACAAAACTGGCGCACCCCATGGTGAGGTACTCGGCCTGATAAAGTCCTTATCTAGCAAATCCTTCAATTGTTCCTTTAATTCTCTAATTTCAGCAGGAGCCACCCGATAAGGGGGAATAGATATAGGCTGGGTGCCTGGTAATAAATCGATTGCAAAATCAATTTCCCTTTCTGGGGGAATACCAGGAAGCTCATCTGGAAATACATCGGGGAACTCATTAATCACTGGAACAGACTGAAGGGTCGGAGGCTCTGCCCGAACATCCTGAACTCTGATAATGTGGTAAATACACCCTTTTGCTATTAACTTCCTCACCCGAAGATAGGAAATAAACCTATCTTTTGGCGTAACTGTACTACCTTTCCACTCCCGTACTGCCTCCCCTAGAAAGTGGAATCGGGCAGTCTTGGTCCAGCACTCAACATTGGCATAACATAGAGCTAGCCAATCCATACCCATAATGGCGTCAAAATCAACCATCTCTAGCTCTATTAAATCTGTTGTGGTCTGACGACTGGCAACCTCTACTGTACATCCCTGATAGACCCTTCTGGCTATAATAGAGTCACCAACGGGTGTGGATACTGAAAAAGGTCGTCGCAGCAATTCCGGCACAATACTGAACTTCCAAGCCACTAATGGTGTAACATAGGATAAGGTGGATCCCGGATCAATCAACACATAAGCAGGATAAGAGCAAATAGTCAGCATACCTATCACAACATCTGGTGATGACTCTGAATCCTATATCCCCGGTAATGCATAGGTAGGGTCTGGGCCCGCACCTGAACTGGAGGCCCCTGATCCGCCTCGGCCTCTACCTGCTGAAACTGAGGGCCTGCGCCCTGTCGGGGATGCTGGAGCTCGCGACCCTGCTGATGACCTATCCTGTCGATCCCGGACACCCTGACCCCTAGCTGGACAATCTCTCATCAGATGACCCTCCTGGCCACAAATATAACATCCCGTGGAGCCATATCTGCAAGCTCCAGAGTGGTGTCGGCTGCAAATAGGGAAAAGTGGTATTGTATACCTACTCCGCTCCACCCTCCTTTGCTGCGGTGAATCTACAGTTTGCGAACCTCTTTCGGGATCTGACTGTCCTCGGTGACTAAACCTGCTCCTCTGCCGCTGTGATGGAGGTGGGGGTCTAGGTGGCCTATCTGATAACCGTAGCCTAGGTCCTCCCCGGGCCTCCTCCTGTAAATCATCAGGCGTGTCCCTGCGGCGCTGTTCCTGACTTGTTCTCCTGATCTCCCGTTGCCGTTGTCTGATGCCCTCAATATTTTGAGCAAATGCCTGTACTCCGGCAATATCCATGTCCTCTCGCAGAGTAGCCGTAATACAAGTCTCAACATATTCTGGATTTAGCCCCATAATGAAACGGTGTACTCTGGATGGCATGGTATCCACAAAGGCTGGTGCATATTGGGCCAACGAATCAAACCGTAGGGTGTATTCTTGAACACTCATTGCCCCCTGTTCCAGGTGTAAAAATTGATCAACCCAGGCCTGTCGAATCTCCCATGGTAGATAATGATCCAGAAAAGCCTCTGAGAAGATGGACCAGGTCAGAGGGGAAATATCTCTCCCTCGGGACCTCTCCCAACTCTCATACCACAACACAGCGATGTCCCGTAACTGGAATACCGCCAATTCAATCGACTCTGTGGGTGTGGCATGCATTAACCGAAAGATCCTCTGCATCAGGTCTAGGAAATCCTGGGGATCCTCTATCCGATTCGTCCCTGTAAACTGCGGGGGACTTAATGCCAGGATTTCTCGGACCCTCGAACTATCGGGCCCTCCTGATGATTCTGCAGCTGTAGATGGCATTGACTGACGCTGAGCAGCCATCATCTGTGCTAACATGACTACTGCACTCCTGACCTCCTGGTCAGATGGTATAGGTACAGGAACTGCTGGAGGTGGTGTCGTCCTAAGCGGCTCCTGATGTGATGGAGACTGCTGGGAAGATCGAGACGATGCCTCTGTATCGCCCTCAGATCGGGCTGATTCTAATCGAGGCTGAGGCATCCTGCTGGTGCCCTCTCCTGCTGCTACATCCAATCTCCTTCCTATCGTAGGATGTCACTGATCCGACATTTTATTTGTAACCAAAGAGTATAGTAAGCTTTAGGGACTCAACCCTATACTGTACCGCTCTATAGCACGACTGAATAAGAAGAAAGAGTAACCATCCTATCATGCCTTGCAGCCTCCTGTCTATAGTATGTGGTGCACAACACATCCATAGACAAGACTCTCCTTAGCACGGCTTGCAGACTCCCTAGGATACGACCTGCTCTGATACCAAGTTTGTCACGCCCCACCTTGGGAGGCATGACTGGCACATGGTGCCCTACTAGGACCTGGACTACTGGACTAACTAAGCCTACGCACTTCTGGTGCCAGGATGGCTCTAACACTGGATTCAAGAAAACGACGGGCTATATAACGGCTGTAAACACAGCCTCTGGCCGACAAGGCCTATAGCCACCTGTAAGGATATAGACAGCTAACCAGAACAACCAACTACAAGGGATCCTATGCGGGCCGACAAGGCCACCATACTGTCTAGTTATATCTGAAAAATGAAATCTGGCGCTAAACTGATCTGTGACCGACAAGGTCACCAACTAACAACTGAATAAGGCCCCACTAGCCATCACATACAATTTAAAACACATATATGGCCCCACACGGCCAATACATCTAACCACAGGGAATATAACACAATCTACAAACCTCTAAGAATAATAAGATGGTCGGGAAAGGGCCTTGGCGTACCCATACTGCAGAATCAAAAGAAGAGTAAACCTCTGTCTTTCAAGCTCCGGATGAAAGGAGCTGAATGCTCTGTATCGCTGACTGGGACTACGAGCGATCTGCTCCTCATCTATGTGTACCTGCAGGCAAGTAATGCAGCACCCTGAACGGGCGTCAGTACCACTGGTACTGAGTAAGCAAAGCAACAACTAAAATAACTGAAAGTAAATAATGAAACTGATAGTAACTGGAGCAATAAGAAAGACAGATTGAAACTGACTGGAATAGTGGGTTCAAGACTAACCTTAACTATTCTGAAAAAAGTAGGAGTCGTACCTGGTAATGTGGCGTCCTACTTTCTATCTAACTATAACTAAAATAACATGACATAACATAGCACAACATAAACCTTACCTAGCCCCCATAAGTCGGAAGGTACAATCATCACAATCTATTTACCCCTACCCAGGTCATACCACATCACCTAGTAACTATAAGCAACCTGCCGATCCCCTGGGTATGCAACTTGGGCCCGCCGGGCCCTTGACTATAGTTGTACTTGAGTCCAGAGGACTCCTGAAATCAACACCCCGGGCGCAAGCGCTCGACGGGGGTATATAAAAGCCGACCAAGGCAAAATATGGGGAAACTGGCATCCCATCTTCGTTCCTAGCGGACGGCATGCCACTCCGTAGAGGGACGTATCCTCGCCCTCTGGCGGACGAGTTGATACAGCTATTAACCCTGGCGAGGTCACGGAAGCTAGGTAATCCAGCCCAAAATAATACAATCAAGTCTCAATTGATAGCAATGACTGCATATAATACATACTGAATCTGATAATAATAATATAATATCTGCCATGCTGTACTGAATCTCACACTAAAGCATGATATAACATTTCTGAAATAATCTGCTGGGACTTATGCTACTTTACTAAGTTTCATGCTAAACACGATATAATATTTCTGACGTGCTTTACTAAATTTCATACTGAGTACGCTATACTATTTCTGAAATACTCTACGGGAATATATATATTGTTTTACTATACTGGGACAACTAACTTGCCGAAAGAAACTGGCTTTACATACCTCGACTGCCGGCTTCCTGATTAACTGGCGTAGCTCGGCTAATATTCAGCTATTCTCCCCAACTGTAATCATATTCACGAAGGAATAGAATTAACTTCATTATTATTTTGGAAGAAAACAATACTATGTATATATCTACTGGCTATTCTTAGACTTATCGAAGAACGACCGAAAACTCGTAATTTCTTGGGAGTCTAGAAGGGAGAAGTACTTACTTTAAGCCTGGGAGTGTATTAATACTAGTTTGGAGCAATTCCAATCAATTTGACTCGGCGGGTCGACACTTCGCCGGGTGATTTTCGCAAAACTAACTCCGTAGAAATGCTCCCTGCAGCTTTATACTTCGGTACCCAAAGTTAATTTGAGTTTGGACGGTGTTTGGCGGCGTAAACGGAAGAAAATTATATATTCTCTTTATCCTCCCTCTGTTTCTGGTCGTATGTATAATGGAAAATGATATAAAGTTAAAGGGTGAGGCCTATATATACTTGCAGCAAAATACATGGCAACATGGCACGCTGGCCAACACGCCGTTTTGGCTCCGTGCCACGTTGGCTAACGTGGAGGTCCCAGCTCCGTGCCACTTTGCCCCTTTGGGCAGCGCGGTTTGGCCTCCTCTTGCGAAATTCCAACTTGGCACTCGTTCGGCCTTTCCCCCAGCCCTTTTCTCGCACGTATGGCATTCTAAAACTCTCAACCAACATGTGAATAGGTCGACTAAATGCTAGAAACTTACGGGGTGTAACATTTTATATTCTCAATAAATTTTTGAAAATCATCTCACACATATCTAATATGCATTTTATTAAAATATTCTATGATTCTGTATCATAATGTTTATTAATATATATTATTTTTATTTTTATTCTCACAATCGTAATCGGTGTCAATTGAAATTATTTGCATTCAATATTTACGTCAAACTAATGAACATGTGAAATCTATTTTTCATATATACTTTTGTCACTAACTCACAGTTAATCAATACACATTTTCTCATTAATTCTAATCATGATAAACTAATGTGATTTAGTTTAAATATCTAGCGTGATACATTTTAACTCTAACCAACAATCCATCATAATAATATTTTACAAATTTTATATCATTAAAATAATTTTAAAAATTATTTTTATTTTATTAAATATTTTATGCAAAATTCTATTTACATGAGAATTTTAATATCACATCAAATAACATGTATTTTCTTTTGTTAATATATATGTAAATATTAATTTAAATATTGTACTTATATCAATATTATTTTTATCAAGTAGAAATCGAAAACTTAAGTTCAAAAAAGTGATATAACCAGATGAAAAATAATTTTATTTACCAAAATATAATCAGTAGATCAAATAACAAAGACCCAAATACATGATAGACCCTCTAAAATTAGGTAAAAGAAATAGTCTTGAATTAAAAGAGAAGATTTTGATTTTTATGTTATTTGGCTAAAATATTTCATTCTCATTTGAAAATTGTATAGCACATGTTAGCATGATCTTAATGAAATATCAAAACTACCCTTGATCTTCCCACTTCATCTTTTTATATAAATATAAATAATATAATAGAAAATTCAATTTCATCATAATTATTTATCTTATTATATTTTTAAATTATATATAATTCCAAATTCATATCTTAATGTTTAAAACTTAATTCATCAATAACCATATTTTATATAGTGCAGTAAATTTCAAATAAGAAATTACCTTTTATCTAATATAATTTTTATATACAGTCTATAAATTAATTCTGGTGAATTTTATATGTCTTTTAGTAAAAGTTCATGGCAATAATTTTTGGGCTAAAATATAGTATTAAAAGCTTTGAATATTGAAAATATAAATTTAAAATTATAGTTTGATATTTAAAAGTGGTGTATTTGTATTGAATGCACCATTCTATTAATAGTAAATAATGAGTGAAATAATTTTATTTTAAAAAATGTGAAAAAAATATAACATGAATGAAAGTTGATAACGGTTATATATTTTAAATTTTATGAGGTTGAATAAGTCTATATAAAAAAAGTACCAAGCTACTATAATGACATGATATAAAAAGAATGAGCTCATAAAAAATACAATTAGCCTCATATATATTACATGTGTTTAGAGATTATTGGTGAGAAAATAAGATAAGGCTAAGTACATAGTACAATTTGCAGTACTTCTTGTACAACTCTTTATAGCCATGGTTGTTCTTCCATGGCTTTTCTATATAATAGAAAAAATAGAAATAAATAAATAATAATAATAATAATAATAATAATAATAGAAATATACAATAAAGTTAAAGTAAAAAATGAAGAAGTAATAAATAAATTTAATAGAGAAAGAGAAAATCAAGAGTAATGGAACATTCTAGTGTTTTCGTATTTTTATTATGAAAGAATATCTAACTTTTAAATTTTAACACGTGTTTTTTTTATTTTTTGAAAATATTTATGGATTAAATGTGAAATTTTAAAACTGCCCTTGGTGGTCCATTTAAGGCTCTTCTATATATTATAATATATATATATATATATATATATATATATATATATATATATAAAGAGAGAGAGAGAGAGTGTGTTTCACTTTAAAGTAAATGTAGCATTTATTAACTTAAGTGATGAAATTTATAGGAAACGAACTACAATCTTTATTGATTTAGAAGAGTTATTTATAGACAAAATAGATGACTTTATAGTGGTGTTGCTTGCCGTATTAGTGACAATTCTTATTATCTATAAATATTATCAAAATTATAATATTTAATTGAATCATTTTTATTATTTTGAAAATACAAAGGGAAGAGGAGTAATTCAGAAGTATATTTTTATAATTTATTTTACTTACTATATTTGTATGTGTTAAAGTTGTTGATTCGTGTTAATATCTACTTGATTTGCATATATTCTTTAGGTACTAATTTTTTATATGTTATATGACAAAAGATAGGAAAAATGCTCTACGGGACATGATTGAAGAATCTAATTCTGCATTAAAGCTTTTCCGCAACCTCATTTTATACTCTTGATGTATCTCTGATTAAATTCTTGAGTGACTATTTATTCATTTTCTTTAATTTTATAGGAATGTTATCATAAGATGTATTACATTAATAAATAAGATGTATATTGAAACTTAATCTTAAAAAATCTTCAAAAAGACATTCTTTAATATCTCTGTGCATCGCGCGGGTACGTATACTAATATACTTAAAAGAAAGAAAGGCTAGCCTAATATTATGCCAAATGGCAGTTTAGGAGAAAGACACGTGGTAGTTTTATGATAAAATTAGTTAATTTAGGTATAATTAGTTATTGTTTGCTTTTAATTTTTACAGGTTTTTAACAAATGTAAATTTTGTTAGTTATTTTTAATTTTTTTTATAGTTTTCTTAATTATTGTTATTTCAATTATCTAAAAAAATTTAAAAACAATTAACCCCATTTTAGATCTGGCTAATATTAAAATTTTTTGGACTCCTTTTTTTTAAAAAAAAAAAAAAGATGAAATTTGAAAATTGCATTTGAATTTATCCTAATCAGTATCTTTATTGGTTGAGATCATTTTAATTATTTAAAAATCTGTAATTATTTCAAATTATATTAACTGATTTTAAATGTGGCTAATGTTTACGTTTTTTTGGACTTCTTTTTTTGTTTTTTTTAAAAGAAAAAGGAAACTGAAATTTTAAATGAACGAAATATATTCTTGAATTATTCTCTATCTTAACCGATTAAATATACACAAGTAAATAATTTAAATGTAAATAATAATATAAATGTATTTAGTGTAATGTCAGAAATATAAATAATTATAGTATAAGAGAGTGATATTATTTTATTTGTATAAGAGTAATAAAATTTATTTTATAAACATTATAGGATTAACTTTCCAAGATATTCTTATCTGTTTAATGTGTTACTAGAAATTGGCTTGAAAATAAATTTATGAAAATATCATCCAATTAACATATCATGGAATTGAGATATAAATTATTGTCTAAAATAAAAAAAGAGAAAGGACAACCTGCCTAAACTATCCCATTTCCCCACGAACTCTACTTCGAACACCAAAACCGCCCACATGCCTTTAGAAAAAAGAAAAACTTCTGTTTCCCTAAATTACATGTCCTGGCACTTTACGTACGCAAATTTCATAGCCTATTCGCAAGTTTCTCTACTTTTTTCAAGTTGTCATCTCTCTCTTTTGGTGAGTTACATTTGTTTTGTCCATTTTGTTCTGATTTTGTGGCGTTTTCACAGTTACTTTTACTGTTCTGCTCTTTCTGGTGAGTTAGTTTGATTTTTGTTTCTCCTCTTGCTTGCTTTATTGGAAAATGTTGCATACACAATATATTTGACTTTTTTTTTGCTTCAAATTTCTTAACTTGATTTCCAAGTAGTCTCTACTTCAATTTATTGAAGTTTGGAGTTTTTTTTCATTCTTGCCTTTATTTAATGGACTCGGTTATTGCTAATGAAATTTAAAAAACTTACATAATTGTCCCATCGGAGCAAAATATTTATACGGCTCTACCCCTTTACTTTCATACCCACTAGTTATTTACAAAAAAAAAACCGATCTTGCAATCCTTCATGATACCATCATAGTGTGTGTATATATATATATATATATATATATATATATATATATAGACTTACTTTGAGCTGTCCTTCGTGAATAACGCGCGGGGCTCCTCAATCCTTCATGATATCTTCATAATATATTCATAAAGTGTCATGGTATCACTAAGGAATGAGCAGTCCTTCAGGAATACACTCCTTAATCATGCATGATAGCATCACAGTATATCCATATACTGTCATGGTAAATTTCATGATACCATCGTAGAATGTTCATATACTGCCATGGTACCTTATGCATGAAAAATCTTCAAACTCATAGTGTATAATTATTTTATGCCGACTCAATATTAGAAATAATTAGTATAAAACAGTCCATTTTATGTAGTTAGTTTAATTTTTGGTCTATTTTATGTACTTTTTTCATGAAATTTTTTATAGGTATATATTTATTTCTCTTCTTTTGGATAGTTTCATATGACTCTATCCTATTTGCAGATTGATGCACTGAGGGTGTTTCGATAACATGGATAAGTTAACTGATTTTTTTTGTTGCTTTTCTCTTTTGATAGGTTTTCTGCAATTGAGTAGACTCAATTTTTTTAGCACATGCTTGTTCAAAATCAGTTAACAGATGAAGCAAATGGAAAACAGAAAAGAATTAGACAGGAAAATTTCGTCATTGACAAGATCTACCACTTTGATTTCTCTCCTCCAACACTCTTATTTTCTCAAATATAACTTAATCAACCTTTGTTCCCAATATCTTGATATCCCATTTGAGTATTCATTTATGTGCTTTTTTTCTGTTTTTTACCTAAAGCAAAAAAATTAAAATATTTTTATGTGATTGAAGTACTTTTTCAGAGAATTTATTGTGAGATACAATTTTTAATTTACATCTCTATGGTATTAAAGTGGGTATATGTTACATATATCTCTTCATTGATCAGAATTGTTATTACTGGATACGTGATATTAGTTACATCATTCATTTGTGAAATTAAAATTCTATTCGATGTTTTCACAGGTCATTATGTCATGGTTTAACTTAGTTTTAGAGTTTGTTTTATTACTGTAAAATCTATTTATAATTAACAAATAAAGACTTGAAAATGATGTCATTTCATTTTATATTCTGGAGTGCTTTACTCATATATTTTGAAGCGCTCTATTTGCTCCTATCTGACATATATATATATATATATTTGATACAACTTTTAAGGGTCTGAGATTACGATCCGGAGGTTCTTTATAAGACCAAGTATTATATAATATAGGCAACTTATAATCCTCCTTGCCATTCATTCACCATGCAGAAGGATAGGTGTTTGACTTCACAAAGGGATATTGCTTACATACAAATAGAGGGGATGAACCGGCAAAACAACTCTTTCGAAAAAAACAGGGTAGTATTGTTTGATTTTGATTCAACATCTCCTAATTTATTGCATTCAATTATTATAAGATCTTATTATTTACTGGCGAATAATCATTTTCAATGTAAGCATCTTATCTTTAATTTCCTTCGTAGTAATTTGGTTTGCTCCACCGTAGAAATTGGGTTCAAGCTTTCCCCAACTCCTTCTCATCAATGGACGTCCGTCGACTCTTTTAAGATCTTTAAGGTTTAAATAAGTGTTAGAAAATTTGATCTAAATTGAGTTGAAATGTATTAGCTACATCAAACGCAGTCATTACTCCATAGACTTTCAATCTGATTTGCTTCAGTGCCATTGAGAATATAGATAAATGAATAAGAGATAATCTTATATCATTTACTACTGCTATCAAGTGCACTATTAACACTAAAATATTCTTAACCTTTTATTTCTTTACTATGCATAAAGGTTTGTCAAAATTAAACTGGGAGATTAATATTCTTTTTCTCTCTTGATTCTTCCATTGGAGTTTTATCATAGAATCGTTACATGGTGCTCCTGTCACATTATTTTTTAATCACCCCAGATTTGATAGGAATTGTGATGTATTGCAACAATTGTAACTAGGAGCTCAAATTTATGCTGATTTTATTTAGGTAAATTGGCTATTATGCATGATTTCGTTTCTAGCAAGTTGTTTCTGGTACGAATCAAATTTCTTTGTGTGGCTTTATATGTGAATGTTTCTTTTTTAAGTAAAAATTCACTGATGATTATTTAGATTTGTGTTTATGAGATAAAAGTTATTTTTTAAATTTTTTGTTAGATAAGCCATTAAATTTTAAAGGTTATTACATAAAGATTATTTTTCTGTTATGTCACATGAAAATCATCTAACCCTAAAGTTATTACGCAATAATTTACTTTTTTATTTAATTTTTTGTCACATAAAGCCATCCAGTTTTGCTCAAATTAACTAAAAAATAAATTTCACATATTTTTTTATAGTTTGCACTGAAAATATGTCATGCACTCTAGAATAAGTTAGTTACACTTGAGATAATTTCATAAACCTCCCTCAATATTTCTTTTCATAATTCTAATCTTCGTTATAGTTTATGATATTACATTTACTATCTTTATTTTGATTACTTTATAATAATTTTTACTTATTATTGTTAATGTAAAACAATATAAATTTAAATTATTTTTTCTTACTAATATACTCATTTATTTAGTTAATTTCATAAACACCTATTTTAATTAGTAAAAGATTTGTTGTAACGACCCATATGTCATTACGAGCGGAAATAAATCTAGAACACTCTAACGGGGCTAGACAATGGTTACACAAGTATTGTAGAGTGAGCTAGTGGAAATTGATGGCTTTGGGGGAGCTACTGGTGTCACGACCCAAATGGATGTGATTGGCAACCACACTAACCCCCCCCCCCCTCCCCCCGGTGGGCGAACCAATAAATCCCAATAAATTCTCTGAATTCAAATATTCAAAATAAAGTAATAGCCTTGAAATCAAATAAAACAATAAAATATAGATAGTATCGCCTGAAACAACTAAAAGAAAAACAACCAACACCTACAATTATTCCCAGAATCCGATTGTCATTGCACTTTAAACGTCTAACTACCAATGTCTATGAGGAAAACAAAACAACGTAATTGAACCATAATGCCTGGACAAAAGACATCTTGAGAAGGAAAATGGGATTGCCCGCCTTGCTTCACTCACCTTTCCGGGTAGTCTGTTGTTGTTCTAAAGGTGAGGGAGAGAAGAGCTTCTGGGATTGGATTCTGCACTCAAAAAATAAGTGCAGGAGTAGCGTCAATATGAAACACAGTACTGGTAGGTATTATCGGCCGACCTTACATAATAACATATAAGAAAGAAAACAAACATGAATTCAGTCTAGAACACCACTCTTACATATACAATACACGTTACAAAAATTCAATTCTATTTAGGTGCAACCAACCTACTCACTGGATTAGGCACTTCGCTGCAGCGGTCATTCGTTTGCTGCCGCGGTCTCGTTGTAGCTAGACACGTCTTGCTAAATCGATACTGCCCTAGGCAGTAGCTCGACTTAGCTGCAAATTTCACCAACTCTTTACAACATCACATATCATCTCATTCATTCAACACATTTAAGTTACCACATTCGACCCACAAAATACTACATAACCACATGCGATATGGAATAGTTCATAACGACGATGGTGCAATGCAAATTCTAACTTTCATTTAACTCTATAAAACATCAAATCTTTGCACCTTTCCCATGTTCAAATCACAACACAAGTTTTCAAGCAGCAATTTAGGCAAATAACATTATTTCATTCAATTTTTACACATTCTTACAACACACCATAAGATAGCACAAATAATGAATGTCGGGCACACACCTCCATCGTATCACTAGGAACACTCCAGCAATAAACCTCAATGTGCACATATGCTAGAGGGTCTTATTTCTGTCCTTCCAGTCATGACCTGGAAGAGACTCTAAAAATTCATGTACTATACTGGCGTTGTACCCGCTCCCACTCATATGCTCGTCCGGATGCTCCCCTCGGGCATGAGCCACTCAATCAATGTTGCTCTCTTGGATACTCCCCTTGGGCACGAGCCTCTCATCTTAAGATATTCTTACTATCCCTATCCATTATCATGATAAGTATATCATAGTTGAGTTCGTCATCATGACATTCAGGAGATCACAATCCACCTCTCCCACTCATATAATTAAACAGTTCATCATTCATTCAATGACAGTACAAAGAACACACTTAACAGTTCAATACAATTCCACATCAATTCGGTGGCATCAACATATCAAGTTTATTTCTCAACGATTGAATTTTTAACAAGGCAATCATCACCACAACTAGTATCCATAGGCTAAATCAACACATTATCATTACATATGCACATAGGTCATTATATAAAGTCTAACTCATAAAACCATAACCTACCTCGATTTGGGAGGGTCCGAATAGCAATTACTTTGCTCGAGCCTTGCCCTTCCTCAATGCCTTCAAGTCTAGAACAAGAAATATAACACGATTGAGTACCCTATCACCCACACATTGATCTTGGACACCCCAAACTCACATTTTTTAAAGGTAATTTTAAGAGTAAACCCTAATTCCACCTATTTCTAGGTCTGAATTTCCACATGAACCATGATCTTTAATAACTACACCTTGAGGAATGATCATTACTCCCCTTTAAATTCAAAATCAAACCCCCCATTAGTTTCACATGATCCAACCCTAGTCTATCGACCTAGGGTTTCTTTTCTAGAAAATCACCCTTAGAGGTTCTTCTTGATTCCTAAGTATTTACATAATCAATCATCGTGGTAAAAAATTAAAGAATCTTACCTTGAGAAGGAAATTCTACTGCTCGAGGGGGGGGGGGATCGCCTTCAATCCTTGAGATTTTGTATTTTGAAAATAATGGGGTATAATCTCAGAAATGTCACTTAAACCCACTTTCTGATTCCTGTCATCCACTGCAGCAGTCACCTTTCTACTGCAGCAAAAGCCACTACAGCAGTCAGGAAGCCACTATAGCGGATCCGACGGTTATTTCTCCGGTCCATTATGATGGACTCTGCCGTTACCACGGTCTTGCTGCAGCGAAAATTCTACCACTGCAGCAAAAATTCTACCGCTGCAGCGGTCCCCCAAAACTAATAGCTCCACCAAAACCATCAATTTCCACTAGATCACTCCACAACACTTTTCTAATCATTGTATAGCCCCATTAGAGTGTTCCAGGTTTATTTCTCCTTGTGATGACATACGGGTCGTTACATCAAATACCAATTAAAATATTTTTCATCCCGGAATAGTCTACAAAGGCAAGGAAGAGGATGTACCAAATTCCATGAATAATTGAGGATATCTGATTCGCATATTGACCTTGGTCTCCCAGGTGGCTTCCTCTATGAGATGATTCTTCCACCGTACCTTTACCATTGCAATCTTCACTAGTAAAGGTCCAGTGGAAGAATCATCCTATAGAGGAAGCCACTTGAGAGACTGAGGCCGATATGCGAATCAAATATCCTCAATTGTTCGTGAAATTTGGTATGTTCTCTTCCTTGCCTTTGCATACCGTTCGAGGATGAATGGTGTTTTAATTGGTATCTGATGTAACGATTCATGTGTCATTACGAGGGAAAATAAACCTAGGGGCTAGATAATGGTTAGAAAAGTATTATGGAGTGAGCTAGTGGAAATTGATGGCTTTGGGGGAGCTACTAGTTTCGGGAGACTGCTGTAGCGGTAGAATTCCGGCTGCAGTGAGACCACAGTAACAATCGGAGTCCGTCGTAAAGAATCAGGGAAATAACTGTTGGATCCGCTGTAGTGGCTTTCTAATTGCCATAGTGGGTCCGCTGCAGTAAAAAGGTGACCGATGCAGCAGACGATGGGAATCAGAAAGTGGGTTTAAGTGGAATTTCTGAGTTATACCCCATTATTTCCAAATCACGAAACCTTAAGGACTGGAGGCGATTTTCCCCCAGAGCAGTTGAATTTCCTTCTTGAGGTAAGATTCTTGAATTTCTACCATTATGATTTATTATGTTAACACCTAGGAATCAAGGAGAACCTCTAAGGGCGGTTTTCTAGCAAAGAAACCCTAGGTTGATAGACTAGGGCTAGATCATGGGGAACTAATGGGGGGTTTGATTTTGAGTTTAAAGGAGAGTAACGATCATTCCCCAAGGTGTGGTTGTTAAAGAGCGTGGTACATGTGGAAATTCAGACCTAGAAATAGGTGGAATTGGGGTTTACTCTTAAAATTACCTTTTAAAAAGGGTGAGTTTGGGGTGTCCAAGATCATTGTGTGGGTGATAGGGTACTAAATCGTGTTATATTTCTTGTTCTAGATTTTGAATGTTTGGAGGCATCGAGGAAGGGCAAGGCTCGAGCAGCGTAATTGCTATTAGGACCCTCCCAAACTGAGGTAGGTTATGATTATCAGAGTTAGACTTTATATAATGACCTATATGCATGTGTAACGATAACGTTTTGATTTAGCCTATGGATACTAGTTGAGGTAATGATTGCCTTATTAAAAATTCATTGTTGAGAAATAAATTTGATATTATGCCACTGAATCGATGTGGAATTGTGTTAAACTGTTAAGTATGTTCTTTGTATTGTCATTGAATAAATGATGAACTGTTTAATTATATAAGTGGGAGAGGTGGATTGTGATTCTTCGAGATGTCATCATGACGAACTCAGCTATGATATACTTATCGTGATAACAGATAGGGATAGTAAGAATATTCAAAGATGAGACGCTCGTATCCGAGGAGAGTATCCAAGTGAGCAACATTGATTGAATGACTCATATTTGAGGGGAGCATCAGGACGAGCATATGAGTGGGAGCAGGTACCACGCCTCTACAATACATAGATTTCTAGAGTCCCATGCAGGTCATGACTGGAAGGGCAGAAATAAGACCCTCTAGCATGTGTGTGTACATTGATGTTTAGCGCTAGAGTGTTCCTAGGATATGACGGAGACGTGGGTCCAGCATTCACTATTTGTGCTATTTTATGGTGTGTTGTACTAATTTGTAAAAGTGGAATGAAATAATGCTATTTGGTTGAACTGATGCTTGAAAAATTGTGTTATGATTTGAACGTGGGAAAGGGGCAAAGATTTGATGTTTTATAGAGTTGAATGAAAGTTAGAATTTGCATTGTACCATCATCATTATGAACTATTCGATATCGCATGTGATTATGTAGTATTCATGGGTCGAATGCGGTAACGTAAACTTTTTGAATGAATGAGATGATGTGTGATGTTGTAAAGAGTTTGTGGAATTACTACAGTACAACTAAGTCGAGCTACTGCCTAGGGCAGTACGCTGCAGCGGGACGTGTCCCGATATAGCGAGACCGGGCAACGGATGAACGACCACTGCAACGAAGTTCCTAATCCAATGAGCAGGCCGGTTGCACCCGAATAGAATTGAATTTCTGTAATGTGTATTGTATATATAAGAGTTTTGTTCTAGACTAAATTCATGTCGTTGTTTGCATTCTTATATGTTATTATGTAAGATTGGCAATTGATGCCTACTAGTACTGTATTTCGTACTGATGCTACTCCTGCACTTTTTCTAAGTATAAAATCCGATCCCGGAAGCTCTTCTCGCCCTCACCTTTAGAACAGTAGCAAACTACCCAGAAAGGTTAGTGAAGCAAGGCCGATAGTCCCATTCTCCTTCCCAAGATGTCTTTTGTCCGAACATTGTGGTTTAATTATGTTGTTTTATTTTCCTCGTAGGCATTGGTAGTTAGACATCTAAAGTGCAGTGACAATTGAATTCCGAAAATATTTATAGGTGTTGGTTGTTTTTCTTTTAGTTGTTTCAGGCCATACTATCTAGATTTTATTGTTCAATTTAATTTCAAGGTTATTACTTTATTTTGAATGTTTGAATTCGGGAATTTGTTGGGAATTATTGGTTCACCCACCGAGGAGGTAACTGTGGGTGCCAATCACAGTCATATGAGTTGTGATATTTGTTCTTAAAGGACTAAATAATTCGCAATGACAAACACAAAATTTACAAGCTTGATATGGTAAATGACTTCAAATTGTTTGAAAAAATCAAAATAAAGAGGTAAATATAATTTCATAAACCCTTTGGGGAATGTCTCTGAAAATAATTTATTACATTTAGTATGTTCTATTGAGCTAACTATCTATTTTAGAGTGTCATGTCATATTTTTCAGTATAAAATATATAAATTCGGGTATAATTTATTTTTTAATTATCTTGGGCCTAATTAAATAATTTTATGTATAAAGAAAAATTAAGTGATAAACTTTAAAGTTGGATGACTTTTATATGATATAAAATTGAAATAGTAATTTTTGTGTAATAAACTTTAAAGTTGAATGATATTATATAGCAAAAAAATAAAAAAAGTGACTTTTGCATAAAAAATTCAAAGATGAATGACCATTGATAAAATTTATCTTTTTTTGTGTGTGATTTTTATTGTATAAAGAGTTTAAGTTGTTTGATTTTAAAAAGTAGAAATAATATCATTATATCTGTGTAGGATTTACACAAATTATTGATATCTAAATGCATGAGATGTATGTACATTTAAATCATATTACAGGAGTGTTACTGCAATTTATAATATAATTCCCTACATGGGTAAAATAATTTACAAACATTTATAAGAACTGTAAGCATCTCAGAATAGAATAGATATAAGAAAATAAAAAAGAATGAGAGAACAAGAGAAATAACATACATGAGGTAAATTTGATTCCTGAGTGAATGGTACTTCATGATTAGGATTAAATTGAAGCTTGTGAACTAAGAGGTACGAGTTCTCCAGACAATAAATTAAATCAAATTGAGATTCGCCTGAGTATTCTCAGGAAAAAAAAAGAAAAAAAGTTACTCCTCGCCCAGCTCTATTTTGTATCCGGTATAATTCTTTTTCTAATCTATTTTAATAAATTGATATCTTTTATATTTGAAACAAAATTAGTTTAAAATTTTTATTTCTAATACCTTAATGTCATGATTTTATAGT
The DNA here is from genome assembly GCA_035772735.1 of Datura wrightii. NCBI lineage: Eukaryota > Viridiplantae > Streptophyta > Magnoliopsida > Solanales > Solanaceae > Datura > Datura wrightii. Next base: position 106,985,669 of record JASDFA010000027.1, on the reverse strand, counting down.
CTCACAAATATTGTATGTTTTAAAATAATTAGTTTCAAAAGTCTTTCTTTTGTATTCTAAATCTTAAATATCTATTTGTTTAAACATTTTTAAATAAAATAAAATGGAGGAAATATCTATTAGTACCTTGAATCTAAATGCATATCCTGTTGATTTAGCATAAACTGCTCACCTGCGATTTGATTGAATTGGTGATGCACCTGATGATGTTCACGTGACTACTGTTGTGGACTGAATCCAGACGGAAAAGATAACAAAATTAAAAGAAGATCAACTAAGCCAGCCAATTAGGTATTAGTGCTATTATCAATTAACAGATCCATTTAAGGAAGACCTTTTTTTCAAGAAAATTCTTGTGTTAACTAAATATCTTAAACTTGTAAAACACATATATTTTCATTATTTAATTATGATAAAAGACAAAATAGAAAAGATCTAAAATTGTTGTATTTGTCTACGACACATTTTCACATATATTTGATTGTAACAAAACAAAGAATCCACTTTGTTCATGAAGAACTTTATTGAGAAAGTTATTAAAATAAATCTATCTTTTTAATATCTTAAAATTTCCAATCGGATGAAATAAAAGCATTTGACAAGGAACTCCATTTTACTCAATTAAGGGTTCGATACCTGCAAGAATTAATGAGGAGTACATGTTTATTTACAAGTGTTCCTATAGAATAAAATACTACTTTTAAAATTTTTTAACAAATAGGCATGGACTAGCTTTGCATTATGGAGGTTTGCTGCAACATAACAGTGTAGGCGGCTTTGTCGTTGCTATTTACAAACTTATCAATATTTTGGGACCTAGAAGAATCCATATAGAAAATCACTGCAATTTTTTAATTATTCAAGTGTTAGTAATTAATTAGTAGGAAAGATAAGAATATCAGACAGATAATTCTTTTACATTGTGAAACAACAAAATCTGAGAGAAGTAGAGAGAGAGAGAGACATAACTTGAGATATCTTAATTTAGTTTAACAAATAGGGCATGTTCACCTCTTACATATATTGCACTAAAAATCTAATTTAATTACTATTGTAATAGATGGAAGACAGATTGAGTAAAACTAAAACTTTCACACTTACGAAATGAGTGAAATTCCACATTTCTATGCAGGTAGGTGCAACCTTTTGTTTGTAGTGATACTTTTGGCAGACATTCACATTATAAATGTTCACATATATTTGTTGGTTTTGATACATGTAAAAATCTGAACTTTTGGCATGCAACAAAGCAAGTAAAAACAAAAAAAAAAGTAGTTTTACTATACAAACCATCACTGTAATGTTATCAATTTCATCCAACAAGGGATCACAACACAATTAAACTTAGAAGGCTGTCATCAAGCATATGGACGTAAAACAAATAATTAATGAATAAATATATTGATTAAATTAGCCAAAATAAAACAAAATAAAATAACAAAGCAAGAAGCCCATGCCATGATTGATCAATGGGTTCATTACTCAAATACTCACTCAATTATTTGATATTATATAGTAAAGTCATATTTCTTTTATTTGTATTTTCACATTCAATATCTATGATTATATCACTTCAAAGAAGTTACTTAATCGGGTATCTCAAACTTCTGGCAATGGATTGGCCGCAAAATGAAAACTTATGGATTGGTCGTGTAGTTTAAGACATGAAAGAACTGTTGGTAGTATTACTTATCGGTGATGGTTGTCATCGTACATCGAATAATATCCTTTATGAAAATCTAAATCCTAGTTTTGATTGTGAGACAAAAGAGTGTAGTGTTCTAATTTTTATCTCTTGAATATTGATACGCCCAAGTTACACTTATTAAAAAGGTATAAAGTGGTCGTTATTCAATATATAACCTAAAAATGTTAGGATCAAAATTCCACAGGGAATAAGGTGCAAATTGGTCAAAAGTGACCATTCAAATCAGTTTAGTCGATATTTCTAAAAATAAGGGTAAAATAAAATCACAGTGAAAGTGAATGAAAATTTTGACAAATAATTCGATTTTTATTTCAATGATTTGATCAATCTAGGGTTGTGTTCCCCAAGATTACTTAGTTACAACTGGTCAAATTTGAGTTTTGATCTAGATTGACAATTCACATGCAGAACAGACAATTCTACCAATCCTCTAAACTCTTTTGACCCATATAGAGGAGTATCACCCTAAATCTTTTCGACCTTTAGGTGCTTTCTTGATTTTCTTATTGTTAAATGTCCCGAGTTGACTATCCTTACGAAAACTCAAATCATTAGATGAGGGTCAATAGCCTCAAACCTCCGTTATCAATTTTAATCCTAATTCTCACTTCTTAGTCAAGCAAGTAAGGATTTAGGAAAAATCTAACTTTTGCAACCTTTAAACAACAATCAACACATAAGAATTGATAACACATGTCAATTGCTAACCTAAATTTCTACAATCATAAACCCATCGAATTAATCAATCAAGGTTCACGCCACCCGAGGTATAAAATTTAACTGCTTATAATGACAGCAAAACAAGAAAGAGAAAGAGAAGAAAACACGCTTACAATGATCAAAATATAGAAAGAAAAGATATTGTATTGACTTCAATTGTATCTCAAGAACAAAGCCTTCTTCTCCTCTCTTTCTATTACACTAGACGTTCTTTTTGTTCCCAAAAATGGAGAGAGCCTATCAAAAAGTTCAATACTGCTCAAATAAATCCTACTACTATTTAAATAAGAAAACCAATTTAAGTTTAATTAATTACAAAATTGTCACCATCATGTCATCCGTGGTGAATCCGCCTCCGTGTTTGTCCATACGTGGGCTGCGCCTTGGCCGCGGTTGACTAGGTGTTTGGAAGGACATTCTGCCCTGATCCACCTAGCATTCTTGGCCCACGTTTAACTAAATGTGGTCCACGCATGCTTAGTCTAGCGTTGGACTCGACAACCAGGATTAAGGCTCTTTTGGATACACGTTTCACAATTTAGGAAGCGGGGCATGCATTTTGATGACGCCTAGATATGCTAAGAAGTTGAGTTCTATTTTGATCTGCAGTTGATCATGATCCGTCTTGAGCATCCGCGGACCACGTTTTGATGTTTTCCTCTTCATTTGCCGTCCTGATAGTGTTTGAACTTCTTGGCTTGCTTTTTGATTTCTTTTTGCTTGATTTCTTTTCCATCTCTTTTAAATAGCATCATCCTGTACAGACGAAAAAAAATCATGATAAGTGCCTCTTTTTGTATCAAATCAATACAACAATCCAAGCTTAAAGACAAAATAAATTGGTCAAAATACCAACTTGTCAAATATTTTTGTTGTACACAATGTGTACTTACATAGGAAACAATTAGGATTACAATAATTACTAAAATTATTGTGCTTACCTTAATGGAATTTTTAAACACTCTAATGTGGCCTACTTACACATAATGAGAATGCTCTTCTAATATATGCAACATATTCTCATCTGATCTCCACAATTATTCATATAAGAAAATAGATCGCGTAACTAGCATACTATGGGAGCTAAGGGTTATACATTTGTTAAGATCATCCATGGTCTCATGCCGAGTGTAAACCTTCAAGTAGATCATAATGTGTATAGCACGCTAGATAATATGAATCACATTTGATATAATCTAAAAATCTTATATTATTATTTCTTGTATTCATAATTATAACTCTTAATAAATGGTGCACCGATGAACACAAATTAAGTAATTTCATTAAAGATATTCCTCTACTTATGATCCTTTTAACATTAGGTTAACTATTTTTCTAGATATTTTACCAAATCAAATTTCTATTCATGTTCTTTTAGAAACACAATAAGATAGTTAGCATCAAATTAAGTTTCAAGTATCTGAATGGAGTCACTAAGGGTACAAATCTTGAACCACCATAAAGGCTCTGGGTCTCACACTATAATTAGCTGAGAATGGACTTACATTAACACAAGTATTTGACATTAGCACACATAGTATAACTAAGTTATCTTTACTTGGCAGGATATAATTAATTTGTGTAACGACCCACCCTACAGTTATAGCACCCCAATTATCCTAGAGCGGGCGAATTTAAAAATTTCAAAACTTTAAATGAAGTCCCCAGAAAATAAAATAAAATGTGAGATGAACAATTTCAAATAGGAAGAGTCATAATTCGGGTGGAACCAGGCGGATGTCCATCGCAGCAAGACTTCCCTGCCATAACGGAACTACTACAACAGTATATGGCCTCGCTGCAACAGTGACGCAGATCAGAATTTCCCAATTCTATTTCAATTAGGATTCAAAACCTAGCCTCTAGAAAGGGATTCATAAAAATTCTCAAAAAAAGAAAATAGACTCTTTGGAACAAAGAGAAGAACTAGGAGGTAAAGATTCACCCTCCATAGCTAGGGACTCCAGCAAGAACTCAAGAACCGATGTAAACATGCAACTGGAATGCCTCGACGATAGCTTGGTAAACCAGGTAGAGTATGGTTTACTCACTTTCGTGTTAGACTTCAATTAGCTAAACATATACTGTGCATAGTTGATATGCATTGTGATCTATAGAATTGAAATTAGAATAATTTATTATTGAGTATTTAATTCGATGAGATTCCCAGGAAGAAAGAAGTAGAAAAAGGGGTAGTGAGACCCCCATAGTATGAGAACCCATGGGGGGGATTGCAATAAAATTAGTCTATGTGTAAGGATGTACATGGAAGCAAATTGAGCGTGTGCGGAAGAATCTTTTGGTATTGTCATTAAATATGCGTAATTACTTATATAGAATTATATAGTCATTCCTCCGAGATGGTAATCTTGAACGATTAGTCATATAAATTTCATATACTAAAAACGGTAACTGAGAGCTTAAGGGTGGACCCTGACTATTATAGAACGCGAGTTAAAACCCGTGAGATAGATGAATGGACTGTACATGATGACTTGTATGTTTTGTGAGCGTTAATGTGTTGCTTGGATTTGTGGACATTGTTTGTGATGAAAATTGTGCTGTTAAAATTAACTACCTAATTAGACCTGATGTGATGCGGTCCCTTGTGGGGAACGAGATAATGATGAGTTACAAAATGGGGAAGAAACAAATTGTAGGAGGAGCTGGGAGGAAAACTAGTCGTAGTACTGCCATCAGTACCGCTGCAGCGGAGCCCAAACCTGTGATTGGGCCAAGTTAAATTTCTTTTATGATGTGATATAACTGAGATTATTATTAATTTAGTATGAAATTGGGTCTGAAACTTTGCATTCGGTTGTACTTGTGGATATGTTTACATGCTTCTTGTTGTGTGTGAATTATTGTTTATTGTACTATGATGTGCGTCCCGAGATTTAGAGGCGAGTTGGTAAAGATCGAATGTGTGTGTGAGATAATGCATGATATGGAACGGTGAATCTTTGATATGATGGTGAATGTGAGGCCTAGGGCCAAAGGGAAAGAAGTTGGATAGGTAGAATGATACGATCTAGACTCTAAATGAGGATTGGAGACATGAGTGGCTCGTGTTCGAGGTGAGCATCCGGGCGAGCGGTATGAGAGAGTACACAGACAAGTATGATGAAGGTTTCATATGGCTGGGTGTATAGTACATGGATTTCTAGAGTCCCCTGCAGTTCATGATTGGAAGGGCAGGCATAAGACCCTCTAGCATGTGTTTGCAGTGATGTGACGGAGGTGTGTGTCCGACATATCACCGACTGTATGATTATGAGATCAGAGATTGAGTGGATAAGGTATGATGTGCATATGGCTGTTATGACAGCAAGGTACAGGTTTACAACATGATACAGGATATACAGATATGAGATCGGGCATAGTATGAGAGATACGGTGCAGAAAGTATACGGTGTCATGGTACAGGTATGGTATTGCATGATTTGATTTGATCATGAGGACATGTATATATTTGTGACCTAGATCAGTATGGACTGAATTCTATATTATATTTTGTGACTGTCTATGAATAATTGAATTAATTGTGTATTTGTAACTCAATGTTAGTAGTTCGGAGTATGGTGAAGGGAAAATGGTAGTATAACAAATGTTGTTGTGAGTAACGTTTGATAAATAAGTTGTAGAAAATGACCTGAATATTAGGGGTTAAACTTACGCAAAATATAATTAAATTCGTAAGAGGAGATAAGGGTCTATACTAAAATGAGAAGTGGGTTGACCGAGGGATCTCGAATGGCGAAATGAATAGATGCATGGTAGTAACTCCATTGATGGTAGAAATCGGTATTTGGTCAATAATAGTAAAGTAGAACAAAGATTAGAAATACTAAAGGTTAATGGGTGGAATAAAACAGAACTGGACCAAGAAAAACAGGATTGCTGAATTGTTGTAGGTATCGCTGCAGGGCTGAGTCGCCGCAGCCGCGGGACCGCTATAGCACACTAGGTATTTGCCACATTGGGAATAGTGCTGAGGAATATTTCAAGATTGATTGCTGACTAGAAATATAGGGTAATTGCAGGAAACTTGAAGAGTCATAGAGGTTGATAATGTAGTTAATAAAACTTAATGTATTGCTGTACAGTGAAGTATTTGTTAAGGGTAATACTGTCAATTGCTTATTAATTGTATGATGTTATGTGAACTAATCTTAGTCGGCCGATGATGCTACCAGTATGTGTGATATACTGATACTATATTTCTACACCTTTTGGTGTAGGTTTGACAGGTTTGAAGTTCCTTGATTGGTGGAGAATATTCAGCATTAGCTTCCGTATTCTTCTTTCCAGAAAAAACTGTGTCATTTTATGTTGTCATGTATTCTTTTAGAGCTCTTGTACCTGTCTAAACTAGATCTTGGGAGAGTCATGGTTTTGAGGAGTTGATATTTGTATCATACTATTATTGAATTTTGTAAGTTAATAAAAATACTTGGGTGTTTATGTAATGTTCCGCAAGGGTTCTTTTATCGAGTAGAGTCGACGTAGGTGCCTACACGACCCATCCATTTGGTTTGTGACAATTATTTAACTCCTTTACTAGTTACCTGATAAAAAATAATTAAAAACATATAATTTGAATAAATGTGCCTATACTATATTTAAAAAATAAGAGAAATTTTAATGTCTTATTTCATTTGATAAGATTCTTTCAGATCAAGCAATTGATTTTTAAACTGAAGCAATTCCAATATGGCAAAGAAGCTCAGAAGGTTATATATTATTATTGTTATTATTATTATTATTATTAAAAAGTAAATTTTTCCCTCATATTTTCGTTAGAAATGTAGGATTTCAACTATCCAATTTTCCATGGATTCATTAAAGATTCATGTTTTTTTAGTGATTGATAAATAATACTTTTCTTTATTCTTATAAGGTTCTATGTTTAAAGACTAGATAATTTTTCATTTACTTTCTGATATATGACTTTCTATTGCAGGACCATATCAAATCGATTGTCTACACAAAGAGTGAGGACTAAAAGGATTGAATAAATAACTGAATTGGAATTGAGAGTCAAAGATCTCTAGGATACTATAATTCCAAATAAGATGAATGATGCATGCAGCTGATGTCGATTTGAAAAATAAACTTGTGGTCAAGGAAGAAGAGAAACGCAAAATGCAAGCCATTAGATATATATGATCATATGATCTATTAGAATCCAAACTATTAGAAATTGCCTTAGAGAGCTCATTGACACTCACAATGTTGTCAAAAAGAAGGAAGCTAAGATATAAAGATGGTAAAATTTTATTAAAGAAAAAGACAGTATGTAAATTTACTAGTTCAAATTTGAAAGCTTTGTATCATTAATATTGAATTTCATACACACACACACACACAATCCTATAGATGATAGCTACAGGGAAAGATCTAGTTCTTGTCTTATAATTGGATGTCTTGACATTTAGAGTTAGTGAATCTAAGATATTGCGATCTCTAAGAGACACTGTAAAATTTGAAAAGCAGTTAAAATAAATTGGACCACTTCAAAGGTTGGTTTCTACCATAGCTAGGAGGGAGTCATTGAAGTCCAAGAACCTTGAATTTCTAAGATAAAGGGGAAATGAGGTGTCTAGAGCTTCTCTAGAGAGAGGCTTAGCAGCAATTTGGACCAACCCAAAGTGGAGATAGTTGTATTTTCATCTATATTTTTCTATAGACTTTGAATTTAGAAGATTGATATTCTCGTGATCTGACTCAAGAGGAATAGTTTGTTCAATGATCAAAATATGATAGTCACTTGTTAAGAACCATTTTGAAGACTTGCAAATATTTTGTTCTATGATTGTCTTCATAGATGATATCCTTATATATTCTCGAAGCGAGGAGGAGCATGTCGCTCATTTGAGAATTGTATTGCAGACTCCCAAAGATTGCTAGCTATTTGCTAAATTCAACAAGTGTGAGTTTTGACTGAACTCAGTAGCATTCTTGGGTAATGTAGTGTCTAGCGAGGGTGTGTAGGTGGACCCTCAAAAGATAGAAGCAGTGAAGAATTGGCCTAGACCTGTCGTCCTACAGATATTAGGAGCTTATTGGGTTTAGTTGGCTACTACAGGAGGTTCATAGAGGGATCATACATTGCAGCACTGTTGACTAAGTTGACCCAAAAAAAGGTCAAATTTCAGTGGTCGGATGTTTATGAGAAGAGTTTTCATGAGTTAAAGACTCAACTCACTTTAGCCCAGTACTGACCCTATCAGAGGGCACAGATGGATTTGTTGTGTATTGTGATGCTTCTAAGGTTAGTCGTGGTTGTATGTTGATGCAGCATGGCAAGGTCATTGTGTATGCCTCTAGACAGCTTAAGACTCATGAGAAGAATTATCCAATGCATTACTTAGAATTGGCAGGTGTGTTGTTTTCTTTGAAGATTTGGAGGCACTATTTGTATGGGGTGCATGTGGATGTGTTCACAAACCACAAGAGCCTTCAGTACGTGTTTTCTCAGAAGTACTAGAATTTGTGGCAAAAGAGATGGCTAGAGCTTCTCAAGGACTATGACATAAGTGTCCTTTATCATCCGAGCTAGGCCAATGTAGTAGAGGATGCTCTTAGCAGGCTGTCCAAGAAGAGTGTGTCCCAAGTCGAGGATGGGAGAAAGGAGTTGGTGAAGGATGTCCATATGCTTACTTTTTTAAGGGTTCCCCTTACAGATTCCATGGATGGTGGTGTTATTGTTCAAAATGGGTCAGAATCTTCATTGGTCATGGAAGTAAAAGCTACGCAAGATGAGTATCCTATCCTAGTGAAGCTGAAGGTAGCTATTCGAAATCAAAAAGTAGAGATTTTCAACCAAGGAGGAGATGGTGTACGCTGATATCAGGGCCAATTGTGTGTGCTGGTTATGGATGACTTGAGAGAATGAATGTTGAGTGAGCTTCATGCTCTCGGTACTCTATCCATCTAGGCGCCACCAAGATGTACCATGATCTACGAAAAGTCTATTGGTGGAATAGAAGAAGAAGGACATAGCAGAGTTTGTGGCTAAGTGTCGGAATTGCCAATAGGTGAAGGTTGAGCATCAGAAACCTGGAGGTATGCTTTAGGACATTAGCATTCCTACTTGGAATTGGGAAGAGATCAATATGGACTTCATTATAGGTTTTCCTTGTACAAGCCGACAGTATGACACTATATGGGTGATTGTGGACAGGTTGACCAAATCAGCTCATTTCTTATTGATCAAAACTACCAATTCAGCTGAGGATTATTCTAAATTGTACATTCAGGAGTTAATTCGGTTGCATGGAGTTCTTTTGTGCATCATCTCAGATAGGGCTACTCAGTTCACCTCTCAATTTTGGAAATTATTTCAGAAGGGACTTGGTACTCAGGTGAAGCTTAGCCCAGAATTTCACCTGCAGATGGATTATCTGGTCGGGCGGATTATTCAGACTCTTGAGGACATGTTGAGAGCGTGAGTGATTGATTTCAACGATAGTTGGGATGATTACTTGCCTCTTATTGAACTTTCCTACAATAATAGCTACCACTCCAGCATTCAGATGGCTCCATTTGAGGCTCTTCACGCATAAAAGTGTAGGTCACCTATCGGATGGTTTGAGGTAGGTAAGGCTATATTGATCAGACTAGATTCAGTTCATGAGGCTATGGAGAAAGTTCAGCTCATCAGAGAAAGGTTGAAAACAGCTCAGAGTCGTCATAAATCTTATGCGGATAGCCTTACTTATGAGGAGGTTCCAGTTGAGATCTTTGATCGTCAGGTTCGAAAGTTGAGAAACAAAGAAGTAGCTTTAGTGAAGGTTTTATGGAGAAATCAGTTTGTTGAGGGAGCTAAGTGGGAAGCCGAAGCAGATATGATAGCTAGATACCCGCATCTTTTCCCTTCTGGCTCAGTTCTATAATGAGGTATCCATTTCCTCCTTAGTACTCTATTCAGTTTCATGTCAAATTCATGTCTCTTAGTTTCTTTCATGTTATAGTATGCATGTATGTTTCATGAATTTAGTTCAGTTATGTATATCAGTCTAGAGTTAGTCTCCATCAGTTTTCAACTCTAATTGTTCAGTTTTGGGATTGCAGTCTTTTCTCCAGCCTTTCAGTATGCTTAATCTACATTCGAGGACGAATGACCTCAAGGGGGGAGATAATGTAACACTCGAAAAATCCTTTTGACCAATAGAATTTAGGATTTAGGATCTTACGTGTTGGACTAGTTTCCCTGTAGCTTGATTCTAACAGATTTGAAATCCCCATATTATTAGTGTATGTAGAAATTTTAGTTAGATATTTACATGTCCAGTATCAGTAAGATTATTAGAGGCAGTGTTGTCCAGAAATATCAGCTGATCAGTTTGACTATAGTTAATTCTTGAGGTGTAAGTGATGCCCCCAAGTTATCAGTATTGGACTCAGTATCAGACTTTAGTGGTTCTTTAGTGGTCATGACACTTTCAGATAAGAAGCTCTGACTAGCCTTAAGATCCCAGGTTCATATTACAGTTTGTTCATTAGATGGTTATGACGCTTCTAGACAAGATGCTCTAACCAGTCTTAGAACACCAGTTGCATAATTCGGTCTGATAAGACTCTCAAGTTACCTCCAAATAGGTATTCCTGACTTAATCTTGAGCCCCAGTTTCGAGCTATTAGCTTAGCAGTCAGTTTAGAACAATCCAGTAGGAGTAGGACTTAGCACCGAGTAGACTGGAGTTCCAACACACCCAGGTTCTCAGAACTACGTTACCACCATATGTTATATTTTATTGCCCTTATGGCCGACCTGATCACTCAATTCATGCCTTTATACCCTGACAAGGTATATTGGGCCCTACCGATGGGGTGTATACATCAGACTCCACGTCTAGCTCACGTGGTTATATGTCAGTTATAGCCTCTCCCACTAGTCAGTTCAGTTCAATCTCAGATTAGCTCAGTTAGAATAGTTTCAAACTACTCAGTTCAGATTAGTTCAGTACAGTACTTCAGATTAGTATCTCAGATTTAGGGCATGTCTTTGACCATCAAACAGGATTATTTTGACCATCTCAGTATATCACAATTTATTCAGTTTCAGTATTTCAGTTGGTCATTGCATATCTTTACAGTTCATTTGCTTTATCCTCCGTGTTATGATTTCTCTCACTTACTTAGTACATTCAAAATATTGACGCATACCTTTTATGATGTATCGTTTTATGATACAACTGCAAGTTCTCAGTCTCAGCACCGTTAGCAAATCTCCCTCAGAAGCTTTCAACTGCATCATTGGTGAGTCCTTATTTTTCAAGGACTTGGATTATTTCTTTTCAGCTATATTTCTTTCAGTTAGACTTAGAGTTAGTTGGGGGCTTGTCCCAGCAACTCATCAGATAGATGGCTTTCAGATATAGTCAAAGAATCAGATTTTTAGTTTGTTTTCAGTTGTATAAAACTTTATGACTTAGTTCTTCTTCTTAAATGTTTTATTTATTATTTTAAAGCTTCCTCTATGTTTTTACTCAGAATGCCAGTATTATGATATACCATGGGCTGACTTGGGGTTACTTGTGACTCCAAGTACCGTGTCTTGTCCAGGGTATAGACTCGGGACGTTACAAACTTGGTATCAAAGCCATGTTGGTTTGTAGTATCCTAGGATGTCTGAAATCCACATCGATTAGAGTCCTTTTCATGGGTGTGAAGCACGCTACACTTATGACGGGGGAGGCTACTAGACATTATTAGGAAAACTCCCATTTGTTCATACTCTCTATCGTAAGTTCAATCCCATAAACGTTCTCCTAACTCGTGCTCTATTTTGTTTTAGTGAAATTATGCCTCCATGACGTGGTAATGGAAGAAGGGCCGGCAACACTCACCGACCTGCCCCACCAGCTCCAGCAGCCCCTCAGGACGACTCAGTGTCCTCCGCAGAGTTCAGAGCGGCTATCCAGCTGCTCACACAGATAGTCACTAATCAGGTGAACCAGTAGGTGGTTTTGGTCAATAATAATGGGTCCACAACAGCTTTCCGAGTTCGGGACTTCACCCGGATGAACCCTCCAGTTTTCCATGGATCTAAGGTATGAGAGGACCCATAGAAGTTCGTGGACGAGATCAGAAAGATCAACCGAATTATGGGTGTTAGCTCCACCAAAAGTGCCGACCTGGCTGCCTACCAGATGAAAGGGGTAGCCCAGATCTGGTACAAACAGTAGAAGGAGGGGAGACCAGCGGGAGCAAAACTCGATGGAATGAGAAGAGTTCACTACAACATTCCTAGATAGATTCTCCCCCTGGGAGCTCAAGGAGGCTAAAGTGGATGAATTTATGAACCTGAAACAGGGAATTGGACGGTGGAAGAGTATGCACTAGAGTTTACAAGGCTATCTAAATATGCTCCAGAGATGATAGCCGAGCCAAGAGTTCGCATGCTGAAGTTTTTTAATGGAGTATCGAACTTGGTCCTCAAGAAGTGCAGGACTGCAATACTTATTGAGGATATCGATCTCTCCAGCCTCATAGTTCATACCCAGCAGATTGAGGCGGAAAAACTAAAGGACTTGGAGTAGGAGAACAAGTGGGCAAGGACTGGCCAGTCAGATTATGGCCACCAGAGATCGGAGGTAGTAGCCGCCCACATCAGCAGCAGCAGAGGGCTCCAGCACCCACTTCAGCCAGTTCCCCTACTTTCTGTGTTATACCCCGTAGAATTCCCGGCACTTAGATGACCTATTCGCACGTTGGTTAAGCATATTTGAAAGCCATACGTGCTAGGGAAAGGCCCGGGAAAAGATCGGACGAGAAACCTGTCGAACCATCGCGGGAGGAGCCGAGGCAGAGCCCCTCCGCGATGGCAGCCTGTCACGGAGGGGAGGCCTCCGCGATGGCTCCGTGCCACGTTGCCCTTGTCCAGGCCCAAGTATATAAAGCCCCCACTTCGGTTGAAACTTATTAATCCTTATAAATTTTCCAGAATAGCGCAGAAGCAGAGAGAAAACGTAGGAAAATTAAATATTTTCATCCGATTACGCTGCCAAACGCTGCCCAAACCCAAATTAATCCTAGATACCAAGGTATTTAGCAGCAGAGAGCGTTTCTACGGAATTAGTTTCACGAAATACGACCAACGAGTCGGCGAGCCGCTGAACTAAAGTAAGTAGAATTGCTCCAAATTTATGTCTATGTGTTCCTAGTTGAGAAGTAAATATTTCTCCCTTCTGGGCCACTGGAAAATAGCGAGTTTTTGACCGTCTTTCGATAAGCCTAAGTTTAGGCTATAAATTAAATCGAAAGTAACGTTGCTCTTTACAATAACGTTGTATTTAGTATTGATTGACGTATTTATGAATGCAGTTGGGAGAAAACAGTAGAAGTACCGGCCGAGCCTCGTCCGACGAACGAATATTTAAAGATAAGGTATGTAAAGTTAAGTTTCCTCGGCAAGTTAAGTAGCATTGAAGCAGTATAGTAATTTACAGACCAGTAGAATGTTCGGAAATCGATTATTGTGTTATTATGAATATGGGTGTAATATGAGCAGTTTTGGGTTGTAACGTGTACGATACCTATCCGTACGATATAGATTTGGGCGTAAGTGGTTAAGGTTGCCCAGTATATTCAGTATGTGATGTAATATGCCCTGCCAAGATATTGTTGTGTTTAGCTGAAACCTCGCAAGGTAGTACAACATCAGTAAAGCATTCCAGATATAGAATAGTAACTGTATATATAGTTTAGAAAGCATGTTAGAAATAGGAAATCATGTTAATACAGAAACCTAGTGAACAACATAGCCTTCAGCAGAAACACCCGCTTGTATAGCCTTTGCCCCAGTACAGTTAGACAGGGAACTATATTCATATTTATACTTCCCTGTCACAGCATGTATCAGACATCTACAGATTGCTATTTTTAGCCCAGTACATGATTTATATAATACCTTACGCCTATTAGTTTTGGCTTATGAGATACACAGACAGCATGACTAGTTGAGACCGTTGTATTGATTGGGGTTGGATTACCTAGCATTCCTGACCGCCCAGGGTTAATAGCTGTATCGACTCGTCCGCCAAAGGACGAGGATACGTCACTCTACGGAGTGATATGCCGTCCCGCAAGGGGACGAAGATGGGATGCCAGTTTCCCCATATTGTGCCTTGGTCGGCCCTTATACACCCCCGTCGAGCGGGTACGCCCGGGGTGTTGATTTAGAGTCCTTTGGACTCAGGTACAGTTATAGTCAGGGGCTCAGCGAGCCCAAGTGCATACCCAGGGACCGACAGGATGCTTACAGCCACTATAGGAGATGGGATGACCGGGGTAGGGGCATAGATTCTGTGTTGATTGTACCTCCCGACTTATGGGGGCCGGGTAAGGTTTGTGTGTGCTATATTATGATATGTATGTTATGCTATGTTATATTAGACGTGAGTAGATTAGTAGTAGAATGATACGCCTCCAGATATGACATCTACTCCTCTCAGTATAATTGAGAACATGTACGACTTACATCATCAGACAGATAATCTAGTTCTTCCTATTTCAGTTTTGACAGTTATATTATTGATTTCAGATATCTTTTTCAGTCATTGCTTTACATACTCAGTACCAGCGGTACTGATGCCCGGTGGGGCGCTGCATTAATTGCCTGCAGGTACTCAAAGACGAGCAGGCGATTCTACGTGACTCCCTGTCAGCGGTTGAGTATTCAGCCCCAGTCATCCGGAGGCTGAATTTCAGAGGTGTAGTTCAGTTTCTTTTGTTGTATACAGTACGGGTAGGTCGGGGCCCTGTCCCGGCCAGTTCTATTACTATTCCTAGAGGCTTGCAGTCTGTATGTATTCCCTGTGGTCAGATGAGCCGGTCGTGTGGGGCCGTGCAGTTGTATAGTTGCCTTTACTCTTTCTTTCTTTTGTAATGGCCGTGTGGGGCCATAGTTCGCCAGTAGTGGTGACCTTGCCGGTCACGTAGCTTCTTAGTATGCTATGTTTGAGTTATAGATAACTAGACAGCATGGTGGCCTTGTCGGCCCGCTTAGGTTTCCCTGAATTACTATGTTTCTAGTCAGCTGCTAGTGTGGGTACAGGAGGCTATAGGCCAATGGGCCGGGGGCTGTATTTACAGCCGTCATATAGCCCTTTGTTTCCAGAAATGTGAGTTAGCGCCAGCCAGGCGCCAGATGCGCCCAGGCTTAACAGTCTAGCAAGTCAGGTCCTAGTAGGGCACCAGGTGCCAGTCATACCCCCCAAGGCGGGGTGTGACAAACTTGGTATCAAAGCAGGTCGTATCCCAGGGAGTCTGCAAGCCGTGCTAAGTAGAGTCCTGTCCATGGATGTGTTGTGCACCACATACTATGGGTAGGAGGCTGCAAGGCATGATAGGATGGTTGTCGTTTATTCTGATTCAGTCGTGCTATAGAGCGGTACAGTATAGGGTTGAATTCCTAAATTCTTATTATATTCTTTGGCTACAGATAATGTCAGACCAGCGTCATCCCGTCACAGGTCGGAGCTTAGACATTGCAGCAGGGGAAGGCACCAGCAGGATGCCCCCCCCTCATTTGGAGACGGCCCGATCAGAGGGCCCTACAGAGGCTTCATCTCAGCCTCCTCAGCAGTCTCCACCACGTCAGGAGCCGTTTGGAGCGACAGTATCTTCAGCAGTCCCTATACCGATGCCTTCCGATCAGGAAGTTAGGAGTGTTGTAGTTATGATAGCACAGGTGATGGCTGCTCAGCGGCAGCAAATGCCATCCACAGTTGCAGAAGCATCAAGAGGGCCCGGTAGTTCGAGGGTCCGAGAGTTCTTAGCCTTGAATCCCCCACAGTTTACAGGCACGGACCGCACCGAGGACCCCCAGGATTTTTTGGATCAGATGCAGAGAATCTTCAGGGTTATGCATGCTACACCTACTGAGTCAGTTGAATTGGCCGCATTTCGGTTGCGAGATATTGCGGTGTTATGGTATGAAAGCTGGGAGAGGTCCCGAGGGAGAGATTTTCCCCCTCCTACCTGGTCCAGCTTTTCAGGAGCCTTTCTGGATCACTATTTACCGCGGGAAATCTGACAGGCCCGGGTAGACCAGTTCCTACATCTGGAACAGGGGGCCATGAGTGTTCGGGAATATTCCTTGCGGTTTGACTCCTTGGCTCGATATGCACCGGCCTTCGTGGATACCATGGCATCCAGAGTGCACCGTTTTATTATGGGGTTGAACCCAGAATATGTCGAGACTTGTATCACGGCCACACTGCGAGAGGACATGGATATTTCCCGAATCCAGGCATTTGCCCAGAATATTGAGGGCATCAGACAGCGACATCGGGAGATCAGAAGGGTCAATCAGGAGCAGCGTCGCTGGGATAGGCCAGCTGAGTTACAGAGAGAGGCCCGGGGAGGACCCAGGCCACGATTGTCAGACAGGCCGCCCAGGCCCCCGCCTCCACCGCAGTCACAGGGAGGTAGATTCAGTCGTAGAGGGCAGTCAGAAGCTGGTAGAGGCTCGCAGACGGCAGACTCACCATTACAGAGGAGAGCGGAGCAGAGTAGGTATACCCTACCACTTTGCCCTATATGCAGTTGACGTCATTCTGGAGCATGCAGGTATGGTTCCACCGCATGCTATATTTGTGGCCAAGAAGGCCATTTGATGAGAGATTGCCCAGCCAGAGGTCGTGAGGACCGGGACAGACAGGATAGGGCATCAACAGGATCACGAGCTACAGCATCCTCAACTGGGCGCAGGCCCCCAGTTTCAGCAGGCGGGGGTCGAGGCAGATCAGGGGCCTCCAGTACAGGTGCGGGTCCAAGCCGCACATATGCCTTACCAGGGAGGCAAGATTCAGAGGCATCGCCTGATGTTGTGACAGGTATGCTAACTATCTGCTCACACCCTGCTTATGTACTAATTGATCCAGGGTCTACCTTGTCCTATATTACTCCATTTGTGGCACGGAAGTTTAGTATTGTACCAGAATCATTACAGCAGCCCTTCCTAGTTTCCACGCCTGTCGGTGACTTTATCACAGCTAGCCGAATTTACCGCGGGTGTACAGTAGAGGTTGCTGATCGTCAGACCACAGTAGATCTGGTCGAGCTAGAAATGATAGACTTCGATGCCATAATGGGCATGGATTGGTTAGTACCATGTTTTGCTAATATTGAATGTTGGACCAAAATGGTCCGATTCCACTTCCCGGGGGAGGCAGTACGGGAGTGGAAGGGCAGCATCGCGACGCCAAAAGGTAGGTTTATTTCCTTCCTTCAGGCGAGAAAGTTGATATCTAAGGGGTGTATTTATCATCTGGTCAGAGTTCAGGATGTCCAAGCAGAATCTCCTACCCTCCAGTCTGTCCCAGTGGTAAATGAATTCCCAGATGTATTTCCTGATGAGTTACCTGGTATTCCCCCAGAAAGGGAAATAGACTTTGCTATTGACTTGCTACCAGGCACTCAGCCAATATCAATATCTCCTTATCGTATGGCTCCTGCAGAACTCAGAGAATTAAAGGAGCAGTTGAAAGACTTGTTAGATAAAGGTTTTATCAGGCCGAGCACTTCCCCGTGGGGTGCGCCAGTCTTGTTCGTGAGAAAGAAAGATGGCTCGCTCCGAATGTGCATAGACTATCGGCAGCTCAATAAAGTTATAGTAAATAATAAGTATCCGCTTCCTAGGATTGATGACCTATTTGATCAGTTACAGGGAGCCAGATACTTTTCTAAGATTGACTTGCGGTCCGGATATCACCAGGTCCGAGTACGTGAGAGGGACATCCCTAAGACAGCATTCAGGACCCGATATGGACATTTTGAATTTCTGGTTATGTCCTTCGGGCTAACAAATGCCCCAGCAGTTTTTATGGACCTGATGAACAGTATTTTCAGACCCTTCCTGGACTTGTTCGTGATAGTATTCATTGATGATATTCTGGTGTATTCTCGCTCCGAAGCAGATCACCGAACTCATTTGCGGACAGTGCTCCAGATTCTCAGGGACCGCCAGTTGTACGCTAAATTTTCTAAGTGTGAATTCTGGCTTAACTCAGTAGCCTTTTTAGGGCATATTGTTTCAGATGCTGGTATACAGGTAGACAAGCAGAAGATAGAAGCAGTTAAGTCATGGCCTAGGCCTACCACCCCGACTGAAGTTCGTAGCTTTCTGGGATTAGCAGGGTATTACAGAAGGTTCGTTGAAGGGTTCTCAACCATTGCAGCACCTTTAACTAAATTGACACAGAAAGCAGCCAAGTTTCAGTGGACGGAGGCATGTGAGCAGAGTTTCCAGGAACTGAAAGACAGGTTAACCTCCGCCCCAGTACTAGCACTGCCGGAAGGCACAGAAGGGTATTCAGTTTATTGCGACACGTCAGGTGTTGGGCTGGGCTGTGTGTTGATGCAGTATGGTAGAGTAATTGCATATGCTTCCAGACAGCTGAGGAAACACGAAAAGAATTACCCTACCCATGACCTAGAATTGGCCGCAGTAATTCATGCCTTGAAGATGTGGAGGCATTATCTGTACGGAGTTCATGTTGATATTTACACAGATCATAAGAGCCTACAGTACATTTTCACTCAGAGGGAGTTGAATCTGCGGCAACGCCGCTGGTTGGAGTTGTTAAAAGACTATGATATGAATATTCTATACCACCCCGGAAAAGCTAATGTTGTAGCAGATGCCCTGAGCCGTAAGTCAATGGGGAGTTTAGCGTATTTGCGACCTGAGAAGCAGAAGTTAGTTAAAGAAATTCATCAGTTAGCTGGGCTAGCCGTGCGAGTAATGGAAACAGGAGATAATTGAGCCGTAATTCAGAATTCTGCAGTATCATCGTTAGTTGCAGAGGTAAAAGAACGATAGTACGAGGATCCCGATTTAGTCCAGCTCAGAGATAGAATTCAGAAAGGTAAGGAGCCAGATTTTCAGATAGCCGGGGATGATGTGCTACGTTGTAAGGGCCGCCTCTGTGTCCCGAATGTCTCAGGACTTCGGGGGCAGATCATGCATGAGGTACACTACGCTCGCTATTCCCTTCATCCAGGGGCGACGAAAATGTACCACGATATCAGAGACATCTATTGGTGGCCAGGTATGAAAGCTGAGATAGCTGAATTTGTGTCTAGATGTTCTAATTGTCAGCAGGTAAAAGCCGAGCACCAGAAACCGGGCGGTTTGACGCAAGAGATAACGGTACCTATGTGGAAATGGGAAGCAATAAACATGGATTTTGTAACAGGGTTACCCCGTACTAGACGCAGAAATGATTCCATTTGGGTAATAGTTGATAGGCTGACAAAATCAGCTCATTTCCTGCCAGTGAGGGCTACCTTCTCAGCTGAGAATTACGCCGAATTATATATCAGAGAAATAGTTAGATTGCATGGAGTGCCGGTATCTATCATTTCAGATAGGGGAGCGCAGTTTACATCTAGATTCTGGCAGTCGTTTCAGAAAGGTTTGGGAACGCAGATTAACTTGAGTACAGCATTCCATCCTCAGACAGATGGGCAGGCTGAACGTACGATTCAGACGCTCGAGGATATGCTACGATCGTGTGTGTTAGATTTTGGAGGTAGCTGGGATGAACACCTCTCGTTAATTGAATTTGCTTATAATAACAGCTACCATTCAGCTATTCAGATGGCGCCTTTCGAGGCATTATATGGGCGAAAATGTAGATCGCCGGTGGGCTGGTTTGAAGTAGGAGAATCAGTGTTAGTTGGCCCAGACATTGTTCGGAAATCCGAGGAAAAGGTAAAGCTTATCCGAGAACGTTTACTGACTGCTCAGAGCCGCCAGAAGTCCTATGCAGATATGCGGCGCAGAAATCTAGAATTTTCGGTAAACGACTGGGTATATCTGAAAGTGTCCCCGATGAAAGGGGTAATGAGGTTTGGCAAGAAAGGCAAGCTTAGCCCAAGATTCATTGGGCCGTACCAAATTCGGCGAAGAATAGGCCGCGTGGCATATGAGTTAAACTTGCCTCCAGAATTAGCATCTGTTCATCCAGTATTCCACGTTTCCATGTTAAGAAAGTTCGTAGGGGACCCTTCTACAGTAGTTCCAGTCCAGGATGTTCAGATCACAGAGGGGTTAGCCTACGAAGAGGTTCCCGTAGCTATCCTAGACAGACAGATTCGCAGGCTGAGAACTAAAGATGTTGCATCTGTCAAGGTATTGTGGAGTAACAGAAATCGGGAAGAAATGACGTGGGAGGCTGAAGAAGACATGAAAATCAGATATCCTCACTTATTTCAGACCTAGTCAGACGACAGGTATGTCCGTATTACTATTTACACAGTACTTTATGGTATGTATGTTGTAAATAATAAAGAAAGAAATGGTATTCAGTTGTCCAGTGGATTGTAGAATATCGTGCGCAGTGCCTGTGTTGGACTTTTTCTGCGTTTCAGGGCGTTGCGATAGTCCGTATTACAGGGGAAACTCTGCCAAAATTTCCCCAGAAAGTAAAGTAAACAGTCCTCTAGATAGCAGTATACATTCGAGGACGAATGTTCCTAAGGGGGGCAGAATGTTATACCCCGTAGAATTCCCGGCACTTAGATGACCTATTCGCACGTTGGTTAAGCATATTTGAAAGCCATACGTGCTAGGGAAAGGCCCGGGAAAAGATCGGACGAGAAACCTGTCGAACCATCGCGGGAGGAGCCGAGGCAGAGCCCCTCCGCAATGGCAGCGTGTCACGGAGGGGAGGCCTCCGCGATGGCTCCGTGCCACGTTGCCCTTGTCCAGGCCCAAGTATATAAAGCCCCCACTTCGGTTGAAACTTATTAATCCTTATAAATTTTCCAGAATAGCGCAGAAGCAGAGAGAAAACGTAGGAAAATTAAATATTTTCATCCGATTATGCTGCCAAACGCTGCCCAAACCCAAATTAATCCTAGATACCAAGGTATTTAGCAGCAGAGAGCGTTTCTACGGAATTAGTTTCACGAAATACGGCCGACGAATCGGCGAGCCGCCGAACTAAAGTAAGTAGAATTGCTCCAAATTTATGTCTATGTGTTCCTAGTTGAGAAGTAAATATTTCTCCCTTCTGGGCCGCTGGAAAATAGCGAGTTTTTGACCGTCTTTCGATAAGCCTAAGTTTAGGCTATAAATTAAATCGAAAGTAACGTTGCTCTTTACAATAACGTTGTATTTAGTATTGATTGACGTATTTATGAATGCAGTTGGGAGAAAACAGTAGAAGTACCGGCCGAGCCTCGTCCGACGGACGAATATTTAAAGATAAGGTATGTAAAGTTAAGTTTCCTCGGCAAGTTAAGTAGCATTGAAGCAGTATAGTAATTTACAGACCAGTAGAATGTTCGGAAATCGATTATTGTGTTATTATGAATATGGGTGTAATATGAGCAGTTTTGGGTTGTAACGTGTACGATACCTATCCGTACGATATAGATTTGGGCGTAAGTGGTTAAGGTTGCCCAGTATATTCAGTATGTGATGTAATATGCCCTGCCAAGATATTGTTGTGTTTAGCTGAAACCTCGCAAGGTAGTACAGCATCAGTAAAGCATTCCAGATATAGAATAGTAACTGTATATATAGTTTAGAAAGCATGTTAGAAATAGGAAATCATGTTAATACAGAAACCTAGTGAACAACATAGCCTTCAGCAGAAACACCCGCTTGTATAGCCTTTGCCCCAGTACAGTTAGACAGGGAACTATATTCATATTTATACTTCCCTGTCACAGCATGTATCAGACATCTACAGATTGCTATTTTTAGCCCAGTACATGATTTATATAATACCTTACGCCTATTAGTTTTGGCTTATGAGATACACAGACAGCATGACTAGTTGAGACCGTTGTATTGATTGGGGTTGGATTACCTAGCATTCCTGACCGCCCAGGGTTAATAGCTGTATCGACTCGTCCGCCAAAGGACGAGGATACGTCACTCTACGGAGTGATATGCCGTCCCGCAAGGGGACGAAGATGGGATGACAGTTTCCCCATATTGTGCCTTGGTCGGCCCTTATACACCCCCGTCGAGCGGGTACGCCCGGGGTGTTGATTTAGAGTCCTTCGGACTCAGGTACAGTTATAGTCAGGGGCTCAGCGAGCCCAAGTGCATACCCAGGGACCGGCAGGATGCTTACAGCCACTATAGGAGATGGGATGACCGGGGTAGGGGCATAGATTCTGTGTTGATTGTACCTCCCGACTTATGGGGGCCGGGTAAGGTTTGTGTGTGCTATATTATTATATGTATGTTATGCTATGTTATATTAGACGTGAGTAGATTAGTAGTAGAATGATACGCCTCCAGATATGACATCTACTCCTCTCAGTATAATTGAGAACATGTACGACTTACATCATCAGACAGATAATCTAGTTCTTCCTATTTCAGTTTTGACAGTTATATTATTGATTTCAGATATCTTTTTCAGTCATTGCTTTACATACTCAGTACCAGGGTACTGACGCCCGGTGGGGCGCTGCATTACTTGCCTGCAGGTACTCATAGACGAGCAGGCGATTCTACGTGACTCCCTGTCAGCGGTTGAGTATTCAGCCCCAGTCATCCGGAGGCTGAATTTCAGAGGTGCAGTTCAGTTTCTTTTGTTGTATACAGTACGGGTAGGTCGGGGCCCTGTCCCGGCCAGTTCTATTACTATTCCTAGAGGCTTGCAGTCTGTATGTATTCCCTGTGGTCAGATGAGCCGGTCGTGTGGGGCCGTGCAGTTGTATAGTTGCCTTTACTCTTTCTTTCTTTTGTAATGGCCGTGTGGGGCCATAGTTCGCCAGTAGTGGTGACCTTGCCGGTCACGTAGCTTCTTAGTATGCTATGTTTGAGTTATAGATAACTAGACAGCATGGTGGCCTTGTCGGCCCGCGTAGGTTTCCCTGAATTACTATGTTTCTGGTCAGCTGCTAGTGTGGGTACAGGAGGCTATAGGCCAATGGGCCGGGGGATGTATTTACAGCCGTCATATAGCCCTTTGTTTCCAGAAATGTGAGTTAGCGCCAGCCAGGCGCCAGATGCGCCCAGGCTTAACAGTCCAGCAGGTCAGGTCCTAGTAGGGCACCAGGTGCCAGTCATACCCCCCAAGGCGGGGTGTGACATTCTGGTCCCGCAAGGATCATAAGGGTGGAGCATCTAGCTTACGGTCCCAGAGTCATAGCATCAGCAAACCACTACAGCTACCCAGCTTGCCCTAAGTGTGGCAAGAACCATCCAGAAGAATGCCTTTAGGGCCGAGAGGGTTGTTTAGGGTGTGGACAGCTTGGTCATCAGCTCAAGGAATGCCCGTCAGTAGGATAGGGGAGATCACAATCCACAGCTTCAGCAGCTTCAGCAGGCCGACCAGCTCAACAGGCCAATATTTCAGGTATGGATGGCAGCCAGCACCAAAAACCATTTTAATGCTTTTTCCTCTTGTCAAGATCAGGAGAGCTTACCTGACATGGTCATGGTATGTTACGCCTTTTCCATCTAGACGTGTATGCCCTACTAGATCTAGGATCCACATTATCGTTCGTGACTCCCTATGTAGCTGTCCAGTTTGATATCAGTCCAGAAGTCTTCTCAAAACCATTCTTAGTCTCCACCCCAGTTGGCGAGTCAATTAGAGCCAGCCGGGTGTATAGAACCTGCCGAGTCTCAATTTTGAATAAGGTCATTCTAGCTAATCTTGTAGAGTTAGACATGGGTTTACTTTGACATCATTCTTGGCATGGATTAGTTACACTTCGGTTATGCCTCAGTTGACTACAGAACTAGGGTCGTCAAGTTTCAGTTCCCTAATGAGCCAGCTTTAGAGTGGACAGACAGTAGTTAAGTGTCTAAGGGTCAGTTTATTTCCTACCTTAAGGCCAAAAAGATTATTTCCAAAGGATATATTTATCATTTAGTTTGAGTCAAAGATTCCATCTCCAAGACCCCAACTATCCAGTCAGTTCCAGTTGTCAGCGAATTCCCTAACGTGTTTCCCGAAGATCTTCCCGGAGTCCTTCCTGAGCGGGAAATAGACTTCAGCATAGACCTTCTTCTAGAAACTCAGCCTATCTCCACCCCTCCTTACAGAATGTCTCCAATTGAGTTTAAGGAGTTGAAGGAGCAACTAAAGGACCTTCTTGATAAAGGTTTTATCAGACCAACATCTCTCCCTAGGGTGCTCCAGTACTATTCGTGTGAAAGAAAGATGGTACCCTCAGAATTTGCATCGATTACCGTCAGTTGAACAAGGTCACAGTCAAGAATAGGTATCCCCTACCCAGGATTTACAACTTGTTTGATCAGCTTCAGGGAGCCAGTTGTTTCTCCAAGATAAATCTCAGGTTGGGGTATCATCAGCTAAGAGTCAAAGAATGTGACATACCGAAAACAACTTTTAGAACACGGTATGATCACTCTGAGTTCGTGGTTATGTCCTTTGGACTCACTAATTCCCCTGCAGCTTTCATGGACCCGATGAACAGAGTCTTCAAGTAGTATATAGATATGTTCGCCATTATGTTCATTGATGACATTCTGGTATACTCCAGAAATGAGGAAGAACATGCTAATCACCTGAGAACAGTGCTTTAGATGCTCAGAGACTGCCAGTTGTTCGCGAAATTCAGCAAATGTGAATTCTAGTTGAAATCTACAACTTTCCTTGGTCACGTGGTCTCAGGTGAGGGTATTCAAGTTGATCCTCAAAAGATAGCAGCGGTGAAAGACTAGCCAAGACCTACTTCCCCAACCGAAATCAGAAGCTTCTTGGGTCTAGCCGATTATTACCGATGTTTTGTGGAAGATTTCTCCTCTATTGCATCCCCTCTGACTAAGTTGACTTAGAAAAAGGTGAAATTTCAGTGGTCAGATGCGTATGAGAAGAGTTTCTAGGAGTTGAAGACTCGACTCACTACTGCTCCAGTTTTGACCTTATCAGAAGGAACAGATGGGTTCGTGGTGTATTGTGACGCTTTTAGAGTTGGCTTGGCTGCGTTCTGATGTAGCGGGGTAATGTGATAGATTACGCCTCCAGACAACTCAAGGTTCATAAGAAGAACTTCCGACTCATGACCTGGAGTTGGCAGCGGTGGTGTTTGCGTTGAAAATATGAAGGCACTACCTTTAAGGGGCTCACGTGGATGTGTTCACCGATCAAAAAAGCCTTCAGTATGTGTTCAGTTAGAAAGATCAAAATCTCCGTTAGAGAAGATGGTTAGAGCTACTGAAGGACTATGACATAGGCATGCTGTATCACCCTCGCAAAGCCAGTGTGGTGGCTGATGTCCTAAGTAAAGTGTCTATGGGGAGCGTGGCTCATGTTGAAGAAGGAAAAAAGGAACCGGCAAGGGATATCTACAGGTTAGCTCGGTTAGGAGTATAGTTGATTGATATAGCTGAGGGCGGAGTAGTTATACAGAGTAGATCAGATTCCTCATTGGTAGTTGAAGTTAAGTCAAGTTAGGATGAAGATCCCATACTACTTAAACTGAAGTAGGCAGTTCTCAGAAAAGAAGTAGAGGCTTTCTCCCAATGGGGATATGTTGTACTCTGTTACCAGGGTAGGTTGTGCGTACTGGATGTGGGTGATTTAAGACAGCAGATACTAGCTGAAGCACATAGTTCGAGATATTCTATCCGCCCAGGTGCTACTAAGATGTACCGCGATTTACAAGATATTTACTGGTGGAACGACATGAAGAGAGATATCACAAAATTTGTAGCTAAGTGCCCGAACTGCCAGCAGGTCAAAGTAGAACACCAGAGACTGGGAGGTATGACTCAGGATATCAGCATACCCACATAGAAGCAAGAAGAAGTAAATATGTATTTTATTACAGGTCTACCTCAGACTCATCGGCAGCATGACTCAAACTGGGTGATAGTAGACTGGATGACTAAGTCAACACACTTCCTTCCAATTAAAACTACAGACATAGCTGAGGATTATGCTAGGCTTTATATCCAGGAGTTGGTCAGACTTCATAGGGTGCCCTTATCCATTATCTCAGATAGAGGTACCTGGTTCATCTCTCATTTTTGAAAATCTTTTCTGAAGGGACTCGGTACCCAGGTCAAGCTCAGCACAGCTTTTCACCCGCAGAAAGATGGACAAGCTGAGCAGACTATCCAAACCTTGGAAGATATGCTGAGAGCGCGTGTGATTAATTTCAAGGAAAGTTCTAATAATCACTTGCCTCTCATCGAGTTTGCATACAACAATAGTTACCACTCCAGTATTCAGATGGCTTCATTTGAGGCATTGTATAGTAGGAGGTGTAGATCTCCTATCGGGTGGCTTGAGGTTAGTGAAGCTACTCTAATCGGGCCAGACTCTGTCCATGAAGATATGCAAAAGTACAGCTTATCCGAGAAAGATTGAAAATAGCTCAGAGCTGATAGAAATCCTATGCTGATGTGAGGAGGAGAGAGTTAGAGTTTGCAGTAGAAGATTGGGTTTATCTAAAAATTTCACCCATGAAAGGGGTGATAAGATTTGGGAAGAAAGGAAAACTTAATCTGAGATATATGGGACCCTACAGAATTCTGAGGCGAATTGGCAATGTAGCCTATGAGCTGGAATTACCTTCAGAGTTATCATCTGTGCACCCAGTGTTCCATGTGTCATTATTGAAGAAGTGCATTGGTGATCCAACTTTGGTGGTGCCACTAGATAGTGTGGGGTGAAATATAGTCTCTCTTACAAAGAGGTCCTAGTTCATATCCTTGACCGTCAGGTTCATAAGCTGAGAAACAAAGAAGTAGCTTCAGTCAAAGTTTTATGGAGGAATCAACATGCTGAAAGAGCTACATGAGAAGCCGAAGCAAATATGATGACTAGGTACCCACATTTGTTCCCTTCCAGCTCGGTTTCAGTTTAAGGTAGAAATTTTCTCCCTAAAACTCTATTCAGTTACATGTTCAGTCCATGTGTCCCAGTTTCTTTCATGTTAATGAATGAGTGTATGATTCGTGAATTCAGGTTAGTCATTTAGTTTAGTTCATAGGCAGTCATTCCGTTAGTTTTCAGCTTATATGTTCAGTATTTAAATACAGTGATTGCAATTATCTGTTTCTTGTATGTTTTCCACCATTCAAGGGTGATGTTCCCAATAGGGAGATATTGTAATACCCCAAAAACCCTAAGAACATACCCAGGAGTTGAAACATAGAAAACATAATTTTCTGCACCAGGTCACAGAACAAGTCATCTTGTGACCCGTGGAGTAGGCCACGACTCGTGGAGTGACTCGTGGGGAAGGGTCCGAACTTGGTTGAAAATTTTGGAAAATTGAGTGACCACGAGTAGTGGTCAACACCATGAGTCGTTAGGTCAGCCGTGGCCAAGGGGTGATTGAGAAATGAAGGAAGTTCGGCAGTGCACTTAATGGGGTCCTCACCATGACTCGTTGGGAACACCACGAGTCATGGTGTCACCCGTGCTGACCCTGGTGATTTCTAGCAACATTGAGGACGAGAGGTGACCATGAGTCGTGGTCACCACTAATGACCCGTTATGGTCCCCTTGGTCACAGCAGTGGAATTTTGGGGCAAAGTACTTCACGAGTTGGACCACAAGTCATGTTCACCAGACACAACTCGTCCAGTCCCTCATGATTTTTCTGTGAGATTTTTAGGGTCATTTTCATAATTTTCTAAACTCCTAGACTCTAAAATATGTCGTTTTTGGCTCGTCCAGGAGGGAGTTAAAGGGTGATCGACATTTTCCTCTCACTCATTCTCTCGATACATAGACTCAGTATGCAGAAACTCTCAGTGCTAGAACTAAATTAACCGATTTCTTCTCATATTTTCAAAGAATTTTCTCTAGGATTTCTTCACCAGGTATGTGGGAATTCAACAAGGGAATAGTTCTTCCCTTGTGTCCCCAAAATCTTCATTATTTTCCTCCTTCAGTTTAGCCCTGTGGATTTAAAATGTAGAAGATTTTCAGACTTATATCTTTAAAATTTCGAGTAGGATATTTCTCATGATTTTAACTGCTTATTATTACCTATTTCTAGACATTTATGAGAATTGCATCTTGTGGAATAATTTAGCCCTAAGCTCAGTTTAGTAGAATTTAAGATCTTGCGTGTTGAACTAGTTTTCCTGTAGCTTGATTCTAATAGATTTGAAATCCCCATATTATTAGTGCATGTGGAAATTTTAGTCAGATATTTACATGTCCAGTCTCAGTCAGATTATTAGACTAAGTGTTGTCCAGAAATGTCAACTGATCAGTTTGACTACAGTTAATTCTTGAGGTGTATGTGATGCCTCCCAGTTATCAGTATTAGACTCAGTATCAGACTTCAGTGGTTCTTTAGGTGGTCATGACACTTTATATAAGAAGCTCTGTCCAGCCTTAGGACCCCATCTTCAGATTATAGTTTGTTCATTAGACAGTTACGACGCTTATAGATAAGCAACTTTGACCAGTCTTAGAACACCAGTTGCAGAATTCGGTCCGATAAGACTCTTAGGGTACCTCCATATAGGTATTCCTAACTTAGTCTTGGGCCCTAGTTTCGAGCTATCAGCTTAGTAGTCATTTTAGGACTATCCAGTAGGAGTAGGACTTAGCACCGAGCGTACTGGGTTCCAGCGTACCCAGGTCCCTAGAACTATGTTGCCACCGTAGGTTATATTTTATTGGACTCATGGCCTAAACCTATGATCACTCAGTTCATGCATTTATACCCTGGCAAGGCATATTAGGTCCTACCTATGGGGTGTATACATCGGACTCCATGTCTAGCTCACATGGTTATACGTCGGTTATAGTCTCTCCCACTAGTCAGTTCAGTTCAATCTCAGATTAGCTCAGTTAGAACAGTTTCAGACTACACAGTTCAGATCAGTTCAATACAGTACTTCACATTAGTATCTCAGATTTAGGGCATGTCTTTGACCATCAGACAGGATTATTTTGACCATATCCGTATATCACAGTTTATTCAGTTTCAGTATTTCAGTTGGTCATTGCATATCTTTACAGTTCATTTTCTTTATCCTCCATGTTATGGTTTCTCTCACTTACTTAGTACATTCAAAGTACTGACGTATACCTTTTATACTTTATCGTTTTATGATACAGCTGTAGGTTGTCAGTCTCAGCACCGTTAACAGATCTTGCTCAGAAGCTTTCAGCTGCATCATTGGTGAGTCCTCATTTTTTGAGGACTAGGATTATTTATTTTCAGCTATATTTCTTTCAGTTAGACTTAGAGTTAGCTGAGGACTTGTCCCAGCAACTCATCAGATAGATGGCTTTCGGACACAGTTAGGGAATAGGATTTTTAGTTTGTTTTCAGTTGTTTAAAACTTTATGACTTAGTTCTTCTTCTTAAATGTTTTATTTTATTATTTTAAAGTTTTCGCTAGGTTTTTACTCAGAATGCTAGTGTTATGATAGACCATGGATTGACTTGGGGTTACTTGTGACTCCAAGTACCGTGTCTCGTCCAGGGTATAGACTCGGGGGGTGACATTCTGAAGAAGTCACTGATAGGAGCAGTGGATATAATCCAACAAGTCCATAAATTCTATCGGGCCAAGATTCTAGTGATTCATATTGGACTTGCTAATCCAAATCAAATAGGTAATGCCAACCAAGTATTATCCTTCATTTTTGTGAGATGCATGTGGTGGAATTTTGGAGGAGAGCACAAAGAGAAAATATGAGTTGACTGAGTTGTTTAATGTCGTTTTTAAGATGATGAAAATACCTGAAAAATGGAGATTGAGTAAAATAATTTCATTGTACAAGAATAAGGGTAATATTCAAAATTGGAACAACTATAGGAATATCAAGCTGCTAAGCCACATTATGAAAATTCATGAAAGGGTGGTGGAGATGCGGGTGAGGAGGGGCATGACTATTTTCTAAAATTAGTTCAGCTTTATGCCGGAGCGCTTAACTACAGAGGTCATTCATCTATTAAAGAGACTAGTCTAACCATACTCAGAGACTAGTCGCATATTGACACGTGCTAAAATAAAAAGCATAGAATAATTTGTGTCATAACATTGAGAAGAGTAAAACTTTTTCACTTCCTTAAAAAAGAAACTTTTCAGAAAAGAGTAAGGAAAATTATTTATACTTACTGAACAAAAAAATTTTTATCAGAAAGTATGGGGAAACTAGGCTGGATAAAAATAAAGCATCCGGAAAAGGAAATAATGATGTATTGTCTCTATGAAACTAGGTCGGATAAAAGTAAAGCATCCGAAAAAATTTAAAAAGTTAGAAGATCAACCATTACAGATCCACTCTGGAGACAACGCTATTTTTTACTCTTTTACTAATCAATGTTATTTATTTTTCATTCAATGTATATTGATGTAGAATAATTCTTAGTCATTAAACTCTGAGAATTCATCCTATAAAAGGGACTAGACATGTATAGTGAAGCGCACAATGAGTGAAGACAAAAAACTCTTATTATCTTTATCAATTCTTGTTCTTAAGAAATATAATAAGAAAATTCGTTCTTTCATATCAAAGTGTTATTACTCAGCTATCAAGGAGTGAATTCATATTCATTTCTAACAAAGGATATCATTGAGTCCAAGATTCTCAAATTTATCTATTATTACATCTCATTTAAATTATTATTATTTTTTTATTTTATTATATTTCATTATCATCTAGAACAAATCAATTCATGCATCCTTTTAGCCTCATTATAAATTCAATCATACCTATATTTGGAGTAAATAATTTGCGTGTTAGGTGACTAAGAAATTCGATATAAGGCTTTGCTAGGCACAAGACATTGAGGTTTGTCCAATGCATGTGCTGGCAGAGTAGTTTAGTCTTGGTTATATGTACATATTCCTATTTGATAAATAAAATTCTTTCTTTATAAAAAAAAATTATTTAAAAAATAAAAATAAATTTTAAAATAAGTAAGAATTGAGCTAATTATGTTATGACTCATTTTTTAGCTTATTTTAGTCCAAGTAAATTGACTCACTCATCTATTAACTCAGCTCATATTCATTTTAGTCCAATTAAATGAACTCGCACATTTATTAAGTAAAAATTTCATCGGGTATTCTATTTTCGCCCCCTCATTTAAGTAATACCTGCTATAAGATTTTTCATGTATGAATACCCATTATTAAAAAACTTTTAGGCAAAAGCACATACTTCTTTTTTGGTTCTACTTCTATATTCAGACGCACACTCCTAAAACTTTAGACAATTTTAACATATTTTTTAGTAATGTATGAAGCGCAATCATAAATAAATAAAAATTTGAAAGAATGCTAATGAGTTTGTTAGATCTGTTGTAATTTGACAATTGATGATAGTTTGTTCTTTAGGATATATGGAACTTATATTTCAAGTGTAGAAATTTGAAATATGAAGTTATTATTTTCTTGATAAAAAGTTTCACACGCATACACCCGAAATGTTAGTCAATTTTAACATGTGTTTCATTCGTGTATGACTGAAACTCATACATACTTCAAAAAGTTAAAATAGTGTTAGCTGAGTTTATTAGATTTATTATTGTTTTAACAAATTGATGATTGAGATTTATTTTTTAAGATACATAGAACTTATGTTTCAAATTTGAACTTATTTAGAGTAAATTTAATTTGAGTATTAATTTGTCTTAGATTTAAGACAATTTAAAAAAAAAAGAATTGACAAAATAAATTCAGACACATATGTCTTAGATTTAAGACAATTTTTACATGCTATTCAGACATAAATTTTTAACATCAATTGTGTATATCTGAATCATTTTCAGAAGTAGGTAAACTTATAAAAAATAAAATAAAATACAAGGAGTGCGTTAGTTAAATGATAACCCCAAAAATAGATATTTGTACACTTCTTCATATATTAACTCAATTCCAAATAAAAACTTAGGATATATGTTTCATAAAACTGCTGGAAAAATTGAAGGCAGTGATGATCTTTTAATCAAGATTTTACTGCTCCTTCCTTTTGAGATACTTAAAAATATATACTTGCAATGTGCATATGTTGAGCTACTTCTTGATACATTCAACTTCAAACATAAATTATAAAGAAAATTTCAGATCTATGTCAATATCAAATCAAACATATGCTTCTAATTATATGGGAAAAATGCTTAAATTTAGTAATACAGACATGAAAAACGAGTTTGCACTTGCTCACTGGTAAACTCTGTGGGCCGACATCTTGCATTGACAAAGACGAGAAATGGCAATGAGTCAAGCAACCACCGAATGAGCCAACTCGATCGGCTCGACTTGGACCGCAGTTACTCAAAAGAAAAAGGTTGCAATACGAAGGGAGGTTAACAAAGTCGAAGGCGTGGGGAAATAGAAGGAGACACATTGGCAAAATGGTCCCTCGAGGGCTGTTTGGTTAGAAAAGATGACATTATATGGACACTTAAACATTTAATTGTCATAAAATATCCATGATTTTATTAATTAGCATAAAATTTCTTTTAATATTTATTGGGTCAGTAAAGGTAGCAGTAAATGACTCAAAAAATTGAGTAAAGATAAAAAAAATTTAAGTTTATTTTATTTAATTTTGTACGACTTTTGATTGAAAAAAGTGGAGCAAAAGTAGGAATATTTTTAGGTGTCTTTATTCCACGCTATTTTTCATTCTTTCTCCTTCTTCTCTTTCTTAGAAATATTCCTTTTCTTTCTTCTTCCCTAAAATATCTCCATTAGAACTCCATTAAAACTTTGAGACTTCATTTTAGATAAATTATACGCAGTAATTTTTTTTACGTATACTAAAAATATATATGCACAATACATATTATGTATGCATACCCTAACACTAACAATGTATATTTAGAATCAAATTATAACAATATATATCATCTAAATACATATTTTAATTATATATGTATTTTTCTTCATGTATACATATGTATTTTTTCACGATGCAAGATTTTTTACAACTGCAGTTAAGGTTAAAAATATAGAGAAACTGTTTCGTGGTATTATATGCAACTCTTCCTTTTTTTTCTCAAGGAGTTAAAAAGATTACGGTTAAAATTCTATGTATACAATATAAATTAGGAATTGAAATTTTAAATCCTAAATTGTCACCTAAGAAAAAGTTGTAATACGCAGTAATTTTTATGTACACTAAAAATATATGATTGTATTATTGATACGATGTATACATATTGCTAATTTATGTGTGTATACATTTACTCGAGTAGATACACAGTAATTTTTATATACACACACACACACACACACTAAAAATATATATACACAACACACATTGTGTATAAATACCCTAATACAAACAATGTATATTTAAAATCAAATTATAACAATATACATCATCTAAATATATATTTTAATTATATATGCATTTTTCTTTATGTATGTATACATAAATCGGCCGTGTCAATCTGTTATGTATCCATAATCAATTATATACATTATATATAGATACATTAAATTGATATATAATTTTAAATTTTTTATAATTTCTTATATTTGTATAATAATATTTATAGTATACATCGAGAATGTTTATTACTAGTGTATTTCAATTTATTATTTATACATAAATTGACTGTACATATATTCATATAAACATTAAGTTAATGTATACATTTAATTTTTAAATTTTATTTCTTCCTATTATATATACATATATTTATAATTTTATCTTGGTATACATTGGTTCATAATCACCGTATACATTTATGTGCATTGATATTTGTTATTTCGTATTCACCTAACAAATTAGTATATATTTGTATTGATATACATAGATTTGTATTTATTTAATAAAGTGGTATACATTTATTTGCATTCATATTTTTCTTATTGTAAATATTGGTTCACAAATTTGTATACATGACTATGAAAAAAATTTAAATAATTATGGATTTCACGAGAAATAAGATACAAAATATTAATCAATAGAATTTTTTAACTAATAATTACTAAAAATAAAATGGGACAACTTTAATAACTAGATCCTTAGTTTTATGGATATTCAGT
Organism: Datura wrightii; assembly: GCA_035772735.1. Taxonomy (NCBI): domain Eukaryota; kingdom Viridiplantae; phylum Streptophyta; class Magnoliopsida; order Solanales; family Solanaceae; genus Datura; species Datura wrightii. The sequence continues at coordinate 106,951,296 of JASDFA010000027.1, read as the reverse complement.
AACAAAATAAGGAGAATTTTTTTTTTAATTTCTAATTTTAGATATAAAAAAATTAATTAAAGTATTTTAACTAACAATTACTCAAAATAATATGAGACAACTTCAATAACTAGATAAAGAAAATTGAATCCTTAGTTTTAAGGATTATCATGATATATGCAGTATATTTCTAGAATATATAAAAATTGATTTTATAATTGGAATACAGTGAAGTGAAAAGTTGTTGGCAACTCTTCTTTTTTTTTAAGAAGTAAAAAGGATTACGGTTAAAACTCATTTTTACAATTTAATAGAGATTGTTTTACTGTCTTTTAGCTATAACTTGCCAATAGTTTAAGGCGAGAATTTTGCTGATATTTATTGAGTTATAAAAATACCAATTATATTTGACACTTATATTTTTATGTCAATTCCAAATTTGATTACTGTATAAGACCTAAGTTAATATATCAATAACTTAACTATACATATATTAATTTTATATATTATTTAATTTTTAAATAAAATAAAAAATATTTATATATTAATTTTATAATTAATAATTCATATATTGCAAACTCTGCTCAACTAAACCAATCTAATTCATAAATGAGTAATTAAAACTTGCTCAAGTAATTTTTGCATAACACTTCTTTGTTTTGTTAAGGCGACGATGTCCCTTAACACTGCACATTAAATATACCTTGTTTGTTCAATCCGATTTCGAAAATCATCCCTGCTAATGATACTTATCAAAGACCAAATTCTTCCACAATTTCTCAGATAAACCCCCGATTGCTAAAAATGGAAGCTTGTATTCTTGGAACAATTCAATCTGATTAACCAAAACCCAAATCGGTGGTGGACGACGGTCGGAACAAAATGGAGCGGCAGCGGAAGGTGAGTTGCTGTATATGACGCAGATTCCATTGTCATTAGCTAGATTAGTTTAAGAGATAGATTTTTGTATTCAAGAAGTACTATATAATGACAGCTGAATTTCTCGAAGAATGGACAATCAAGTTGAAGCAAGCCTAATCAGCTGGCAATGTATCAATGACTTTGATCTATTATTCTCATTTCAAGCTTCAGATGCTGTTGTATCTGGCTCTTCAAATTAAGAGTACAGTATATAAATGAAATTTTCTCCTACTGTTTAATAGAGTTTGTTGAAGTACAATCTACATGAATAAACTGGAAAAACATGAAATTGAGAATCCAATCATGTACATTTCTATGTTTATGTTAACCTCTTGTTAACATCTCAAGCATTTATTTGGGAATTCTTTACAAAAAAATCTTTACATTGGAGCTCACAATGCTATATGAACGTATGTGGGAGACTAATCTATTAATTAACAATAAAAATTTCATGTACAAGCATAGAGATTCATGTCTTGAAGAAGCTCAAGAATATAGCTGAAAGTTGTGTCAATGTTTCCCTGACTTCCACTCTTTGATAGCAGAGAGAAGTGTATAATTTGGAAGCAGCTGCTTATGGGGTAATACTAAATTCGTAACTGGCGAATTCTTATTATCCATGAGCCATGGCTTTATCGCCTTCCGGTCATAAGTGTGTCCATCAGCCGCAACACAGGGTTCCTTAATCACTACCTGTAGCAGAATTTTTCTTTAGTAAATAAAGCAAAGAACAGGAAGCAGACTTTGTAATATGCATAGTAGCGTAATGTAAATTACTAAGAAGTGATTTACGTAATCGACTAGTTTTAAAAATTGAAAATTTTTAGACATTTTAATAAGACCTGCTTCAAATTTATACATTACTATACCTTGAGTAGGGGGCATTTGAAGTGGCTCGGAGGTGGAGGTTGATTATATTTCAAATGTCGAGCGCTATCAGCAACCTCTTCCAATCTCTCCAAAGTAGGGAGAACTTCATCTTTGAGGTCAGGTCTGTCTCTACGTCGAAGTTCAGTGCATTTTAGAGCAACTACAGTCAGTTCCTTTGTCTCTTCAAGAGACCATTCACCGGCTTCCTTATCCAGCAACTCCACCTGGTTATCCTCTTCAATAGCCATTTCTACCATATGGGCTAAAGCTATGGCTCGTTTTGCACTAAGCAACTGCAGTATGACCATTCCAAAAGCATAAACATTAAATTTGTAGAGACTAATCCTGTCTTTTGATACTCGAGATCAATATAGCAAAGTGTTGCCAACTGGACTCGTGTCTTTGTATGTGGTCACTGCTGAGGAAGAGTCTGACTGAACCATTGTTGAAAGGCCAACATCTCCAATTCTGCTCACCATGTTATGGTCAAGGAGTATGTTAGCTGGCTTCAAATCTCAGTGTATGATCAGTTTTGGCATGGTGTTATGAAGGTAAACAAGAGCAGATCTACTCCCCAAGCTATGCGAACCCTGTCAGACCATGGAAGTGGAGGTGTGTTTTTATTCCTTGTTAACCTATCCTCCAAACTTCCATTCTCCATGTACTCGTATACTAGGCAACCGCATTCAGAGCATGTACCGAGGAGAAATAACAAGTGAGGAAGATGTATTTTGCTCACTACTTGAACCTAGAAATTACCCGAAGAAAAGGATGCAATTAGTTTAATTCAAAGCCAAATTTGAGTGGTAGCAGTGTAATCACAACTATGGTTGGCTGAAGCTAATACGCCATGTACGACACTTAAAACTTATTTTAGTTATTCCCGTTTACTTCTTTCTCTGTTAAGAATTTTGCATACCTCTTGTTGAAATTGCTCGTTCTATGAGCCTCAGCAGAATGCAGAACTTTCACTGCTGCAGTTGTATGATGCAAATAACACTTTTATAGACCACTCCATATGATCCCATTCCTATCTTAAGATCCTCAGAGAATGATGAGGTAGCTGTCACTGTAATAACCCTAATTTAATGAAGAGTTATTTAGTAATTTAGCCCAAAAAAAGGGAAAGAAGCCAATAAAAATAAATAAATAAATTAAAGGCTGCTTGCTACAGAAGCAGTGGAAGCGTTTGGAAAAAAAAGGGGAAAAAGAACGTAGTGCAAGAAAAGAAAAGAAAGGAAGAAAAAGAGAGGAAAAGAGAAGTGAAAAATAGAGATTTTCATCCCAAATAATCAACGTAATGATTCTAAACTTTTTTATGAGATTATCATGTGATTATGGATAAATTTTTATGGTGAAAACATAGAGAAATTTTGAGGAATTGAGAAAGTTTAACCCTAGGGTTCTTTAACCTATATCATTGATTTGAAAAAGTAAAAGTTATCAAAATTCTATTTTTGAATGGTGTTCTGAAATCCTCTCATCGAGAAGAATTTGTTGGTGGTCTTAGTTTGGGAATTCTGCCCCGTTGACCAGAGTTGACTTTTTAGGTCAACCCTTTAACCGCAAGTTTGACTTACTTTAAAAATTAAGAGAATATTCACCCAGGGTTTTTGACCATTCTGAACCTATTTTTGTGTAGTTTGAGGTGATTTGGGGACCCGGGAGCATAGTTCTGCTTTATTAAAAAGGTATTTGAGTTGTGAATTTGAGGTAAGTGAGACTTTAAGCTTTGATGCTTGCTTTTCAAACCTGTTTTAAAAATTGTGTTTTGTTTGCCTGGTCCATGTGTTGGGACAAGCGTGTACTTGACAGAATTGGTGGTCTTTGACTAACCGCATATATGTTACTTTGAGAAAGATATATTTTTTTTAAAAAAATTATTATTTGATAGTTGATCTTTGGTGTGGCGTGGTCTCGTACCATAGCGTTGGGGCGTTGGATATCCTTCCTCCGCTGTCGTGATATAGTTACTAGGGGCATACATGTGTTACCGTAACATGTTAGGGGCCTTGTGCTTGCTGTCGTAGTATACTATTGGGGCATTACATATGGGTCGAGGACTAGTCGGAGTGTTAGATTGATCTCTTTCACTGCCGTTTGATAAGTTCTGAGTGTGAGGTTTTTTTTTGAGATATACAGTGATCTTGTGAATGTTTGTTTGGACTTTATTGAGTATTACATTATGAAATATAGCTTTGTGCATATTATTTTTGTGTTCGTTGTTGTTGTATTTTCTAATACTTGTTCCAGGGGTATTAAAGTGGCGGGTTGAGGATCTTACTGAGTTATATTTATGTATAACTCACTCCTTATCTGCATATCCATGCAGATGTTATTGGTGACGATGAATCTATCAGCCAACGAGTTCGCTAGAGTTGATCCAGTTATTGAGGTGAGCTGCCGCATTGTTTGTGGGAGTTCTTAAAGAGTATTCATCATTTATTCATTAATAATATCTTTTCTTTTATAATTTCTCTTAGATGTTCGATGATCTAGTGTGGGTCTGGGCAAAAATTTCAAATTAGTATTTGAAGATATTAACTATCTCATAATTAATTATCATATTATTTAGGTACTTATAGGATTTATTTAATACTGTGAATTTATGGTTAAAATATGGAAATTTGGTTCGCGGGGCCGGTGGATGTGCTGGGTGCTAATCACGTCTAGGGGGTAATTCGGGACATGACAGTTAGAATCTCTTCCCACGTGAATTCCTGGTAGTGATGCAAAGGTAATACCAACGATTTCTCTAACTTATCTATTGTTCTAGCCTCTCGGCTAGCTATGCTCTCTGCTGCTCTTCTTGCTCAGCTTCTCTTTCAACACATTCCATTGCATGGTCAGCTTCCTTCTTTGCTACTTCACATTTTAACTTTTCTTGTTCTGCCATTTCTTTTGCTTCCTCCTCTTTAAGATTTATCTGCTTAAGTTTATTTGCTTCCTCTACTCGAAGCTTCTGAAATTCATTCAGCTGGAGAAAGCACAGTATAAGCAGACTTTAAAGCAATGAGAACAGGAATTTATATTATAAGTTGCTACATGAGATGATGAGAATGCAGTTTTATGTAATCTCATATTGCTTTAATTTATCACTAATTTACAATTAATTTAGGACAAAGCAACTAGAAGAAAGACAACCTTTATGTTTGTGCAATTCAGATGCTTCCTCTTTTTACTGCTTGATGTTTTAAGTACTCCCTCACAAAAATAGTTCATACTATTGGCTATGACTAAATTGCTATTTTGCTGATGACCTGGACATTTTGGAAAGATGAGTATGACTTGGATCGAAGAGAACATGTACCTTACCTATAAAAATATTATCAATGGAAGTTCCCAATGCTACAGTTGAAACTTTGAAGAAAATTGGATGTTCTTGAAAAGGTAGAAAACAGTAGTCTTTTTGGAAATTATCCAATATGTTCAAGATAGACAAGAATGCTTATTGATTTCGTGCTTCAAACAAAAGAGTCCTAGTCTTCAATTTCAAATATAAAAGACCTAGCTGTTGGAATACATATTCTTGAAATATTTGAAGTGTTGTTTGAAGAAACTCAGTTTGGAATGAAAATTAACTTCCGAGAAGTATCTATTGCCTTAGTTTGGGCTAATGCATGCATTCCTTGAATATGTCTGAGCTCAATTCTCAGCTTTTCTAGGTCATAATTGATGTTAACCTGCATATGTGCAAAGACTTTAGTAGCAATTCATGGAACAATGGACAATCAATATGTAACTCCCACAGCATTATATGGTACCAAGAATATCCTGTAAGTTCCTTTCTGCATAACAGACAAAACTCTGCTAGTGCCTTGAGTTTTTGTGAAGAATGTTTTAGCATGAAAAAGCACCAGGGCATGCTTTAAATCTCAAACGTGGTAGCAGTGGTTACTTAGCTGTGAGGTTAAATCTCACGTAACTATAATCATCACAAAATTAAAAAAAATAGTTAACTGCCTACTCAAAGTGTCAATAATTAAGATTTTTTCCTAGTTAAACTTCTCATAGTTCCTACATTAAACATGATGTTTGATATAACCCTCATCTTTACTGTAAGCTTTCTATGATGTTTTTAGGACTATGCATAAAGATGCTAAGCCATAAATCCTCAGATATACTAATCCTTAAGAAAATTACAAGATGAAATAGGAAGCTCCTTGTTTAAGCAAAGTGAATGTTTGTTACTGCATGTTAAATGAAAGAAGGCATAATTCGAAGAAAAATATGATCACCTGACTTCCAGATGAAGAATCTGTTGGAGCATCTGAGGTGGAAGACTGACTTGTTGACCATGATGATTGGTTGTCTACTTTTGCTTCTTTGAAACTTGAAGCATGACTGTAGAGATCAGTAATTCTCGAGCTACTGAAATAGCAACTTTTGTCCTCCTCAGCTTCTCGAATAGCAACAGATAGAGCTCTAGGATGGAAGACTTCATCCAAATTTACTCTTTTATGCAAAGGAGTATTGCTTTTAATTGAAAGGGCTTGAAATGCTTTTCCAATGTCCAATTGAACTTCTAGATTGGATGTTCTCGCTGAAATTTGTTCTTTTATAGAGAAGTATCTGGAGGGCCTGGTGTACTGGGGATTTAGCTTGATAGCGTTGCGGTTGATGAGAAGCAGAGTACAAATTATAGTATGAAGCAAGTGAAGTTGAGATGTGGTTCATCCTCTTTGAGAATTGAAGAACAAGATATTACTATTGTGGCATTAAAACAAGGGGGATATCCGTCCTGCATGTGTTTTGTTTTTCTCCAAGGACTTGTAGCTATGATTTCTTTCGTTTAAGATTCTTGTTAATTATTTCAAGCTGATATAATCATCTTTGGTTGCTTTGAGTCATCACTTGTTCATGTTATTTTAATGTAGTTCGTTTTATCCTTCATTAATCCATAGGAAAGTAAAGGTGTGAATAAGAAATTTGTACCTGTTTGTGAGCTAAAACTAAGTCCTGTAGAATTGTTGGAAGAACTACTAGTATCACTGCTATCATCTATAAGGAATCTGTTGTTTTCTGTACTCGAGGGGTGCACTGATGACAGTTTTCCCTTCAACACAGCATAAACTGTACAAAAGGTTGGAGCAGTTTCTGAGATACTTGCAGATAAGTTTCTTCCCCTGTGAATCATTCAGTAAGTTCACATCATCATGACACTTATAGTATGCTAATTGCAACAAGGAAATGTCATAATATCTGAATGGACAGAACCAAAAACATTCAGTTAAGACATAGCTCTCTCCAAAACATCTGCTTTTCCCATTAATATTTTCATATTTATTTTTTCAATTTTGTAATCAAGATCCTGCATGTTTTTAACACAACCAAAAGGAAACATAGATCAATGTTGAAATTCTTCTTTATGCTGATTTTGAGTTATTGCTATGTGGTGACCCTCAAACAGAAATTTTATAAAAGTCGGCGGCTTCTTTCATCCCCCGTGGTGAGTTAAAGTGGCAAATGTGGAGCGACTTGTGAAGTAGGTCACAAGTTTGAGCCTGTGCAGCGCGAACTAAGCCTGGTACTTAACTGGAGAATGGTAGAGAGGCGGGCCCATTATTCCTGAGTTCCAAAGGCTGTGGTCGGTCCTAAAGGTTAGCCCCAGATGGATTTCTCGGTCATCAGAAGAGGAAATAGAACAGGTATGACTTATTAGGAGGACAAGTTTTCTGTCTGGAAAGCATTTCATTCTTTTGAAGTTTGAAGGAAAATATAATTTGGTACCTTGAAAATAGGCCAGGGGTTTAGGTCCCAACAACAAGCTTGATGATAGAACATTTGGATACTACCTCAACAATTGCATTTATAACCTCATTTGATTCAAGTTGAACAACTCCCACTTGGACCTGCATTAAGTTAGAGAAAATGAGCATTCTTGACCTAACGGTAATTCCTTAAGATTTTCAGGCACATAGGATATAACTTGAACCTGTCTCCGACTACACATTGTCTTGTAAGGAAGAAGCTTTTCACTTGCTTGCAACTCAACTTCCTTCCTGAAGGCATCTGCTACGTCCTCTCTAACTTGCGCAATAGGAATCAAGTTTCCCACTAGAATAAAAAACAATGCAGCAACTTGCAAGTTTAGACTAGGACAACAAAAGGGGTTTATATAGGTATCTCTACAGACTCCACCCATTACCTTAAAGTTTTAGTTGGATGTTCAGATTCTTTCAGGATCCAGCTTTTGAGAAAAACTTATTCTTCACTTGTAAAACCATACTAGAGTCAGCACGTGAACTCCAAAATCAGGTGATATGTGTTAGAGGGTGTTGAAATTATGAAGTTTTACATTAGGTATGCTAGAGCATCCGAAGGAATCCTACAGACATTGATTACTTGCCTGTTCCCTTGAGGTTTTGGATTGAATTCTCAGATTCTTTAACAGCAATAATCCAGGACATGTAGCAGAACTACTTTCAACGTAAGATGTCCTATCATTTCTTCTTTAGCTGATTCCAGAACTTGAACAATTGTAGGCTGGTTTCAAGAATTCAATTTCTTTATTAAAGAGCAGACAAAAAAGAGAGAGAAACTTACTAGGAGTTGGAACTGCAGTGATCTCAGGGCATACATGTAGTAACATGAAGCACGTCTCTCCATCTGGAATGAATTTCTCCAATGCCCATTTCACCACATATCTGCTATTCTTATTCCCAGTTGTGGCTATTGCAACAAAAAATTGGAGACCGCATTGTTCCTTGCCCTTCCATTTTCAATATATCACTCTCCTCCATACTCTGCCACTCCTCTTCAGTAATGAAAGTTCTGGAACAATCACAAAAAATGTAAGATCAACTCAGGCAAAGACAGAGGCGAGTTTTATGTTTCAATTGAACACATAGCATTCAACTCGAATTATGTATCCATATTTAAAAAAACATTGAAAATGTGCATATATATATATATGTATATATATATATATATATATATATATATATATATATATATATATATATATAAAAGAAGTTCACACTTATTCTTTACTGACTGACTCTGGATCATGGATTCACGTCTACGTTCATACATCCTTGAAAATGCCCAAGAACATGGGACGAGTTTTTATGGTTCAACTCGAACTATGTATCCATAATCAAAAAACACTCATTCTGTGCTGACAAACTCTAGATTATGGATTCATCTCTACATGCATACATCATACATTCTTGAAAATGCCCAAGAAAGCACAAAAAAGGGAAACAAAAAGAATACTAACTCTTTCCAACTTTGTGCTGTCTTGATGTATTTTGGACTTCTTTTGTAGTTAAAAGAAGGCATTAGTGATCTGCTGTATAGACCTCAAATATCTATTCAATTGGTGTTTCTTTCCTTGTATGTTTATATCATACTAAATAAAGAAGGAAACATGGTAAAATAGGAGAATCACAAAATCTTATGATATGATCACAACATTGACTAATAATTAATTTTTAATTGTAGATTAGCAAACATGCATTAGCATTTTCCACAATTAGAAAATAGTAAATGTCCAAAAAAAATTAGGAAATCTTGGTATATTCTTGTGACCATTGTATACGCAAGCTAAACCGTTTGCCCAACTTCATGAATTTTATTTTTGATTTTATAATTTTCAATTGCTTGTCTAATAAAGTCTTAACTCAAGAAGCTGACTGATCCAACACTAATCTATAATGCACCTTAATTGTAAATTAATCATTCTAGTTTTCTGACACCATGAAACATGTCTAAAATACCGGGGATTAACCGAAGTCGAAACTCCAGAATCCCAAAGCGGGCTCAGACGCTAGAGACTTGTGTGGGGGGGGGGGGGTGGAATTCTATCAACTTCAAAGCCTGCCCAAACTCCGGGGACTGACAGGAGATAAAAGCTTTAAATTCCTAAGGTTGCAAAAACATCGGGAATTATTTTAAAAGGGAAAAGATACCCTTGATCATTTCGAGCTAGGACACATGGTCAAGTTGCCAAGCCTCAAAAGAGTGGAAACGGTGAATTAAATCTCCAAAAGCGGTGGAACCGGTGCACCACATAACATTATTTCACATTATGTAAAGAGTCTCCGATTGGCCAAAAAAGACAATACAGATAAGGGTGATGTATTTCAGTTCTCCTCTACTCATGATAAATAAATACTAGAAGCTCCCGAAAGGGTCGTTCTTACATGGTCGTCTAAAGTCCTTTAACGTTGATTTGATTTATTATGTGACACAAATGAAAAGGAGACATCCTAATCAAAGCACCCGACTTATAAAGTTAACACAGAGATCAAGTAACTCAAAAACATCAGTCAAGATGAGCTCCCGAATTAATAGATCCAGACTTTGAATTACTTCAGTTTGGTCCCGATATAGTAAAATCGAGTAATCTTCACTGTCAAATGAGACACGCTAAAAATGGATAAAATCAAGTCTTAAAGATGCATAAACTTGAGAGTCAATCAAATATTCCATATACAGAAGGAGACATTTTCTCATTAACACATAAATGAAAAGGCCTAAGACATACAAAAGTTACAAAATTATGAAACATTCACTCCCCTGGCAATTGGTTTGCAAATAAAACAAGCTAAAGCATATTCAGTTGAAGGAACTTCTAGATTTTAGAAGATAAAAAAGGTAAGCCTTCTAGGTATAAGGGACATCGTGATACACTTGAAGCCCAGACCTAGAAGGTATAGAGGGCATCCTTCAAATTTCGGTAGTGAAACAACCAGTGTTTTGGACGGCGAAAGGCGACAAGGCCTACCTCGCCACGAGGCGAGCCGCTCGCCTCTTTGAAGTGAGGCGCCAATTAATATAAAAAAATTAAAATATTTAATTGAATATATAAATAATCAAAATCACAATAGCAATAACATATATTAGCAAATATTTTAATTCAAAAACTAAAAATAGATAATACTAGTGAACACTAAAAGTCGAGAACTTGAATGACTCAAGTCTCAAAGTCTCAAACAACCCATAAGTCAAAAAATAAGCAATAAGTCAATGCTAAAATTCTAAAAAGACTCAAATTATTTTTTTAAAAATGGGCAGGGACACACTGTGGCAGAATGCAGAGGGAATTGGGCAACTGGAGATATATTTTTCTGTTATGTGTAGAGAACAGTGAACTCAAGTAAAGAGGAAAAAAAAAACAAAGTCTGGACTCTGGACTGGAGAAGCCGAGAAGGTGAGAAGAAGGAGGAGAAAAAAGAACTGAGTCACTGACTCTGAAGTAGAGCTAAAGAAGAAAGAAGAAAGCAGAAGAAGAAGAAGAAGAAGAAGAAGAAGAAGAAGAAGAAGAAGAAGAAAAATGAAAAAGAATTGAAGAAGAAGAAAAAGAACTGAAGCAGCATACCTGTTCGACTTCGACATTCAGCTGGTCTGGAGAAGAGGAGAAGAACGAAGACGAAGGCCAGAAGAAGTCCCTTGGAGTCGCGAAGTCCAAGCCCTGCCCGTAAGTGTTTTATTTTAAAACCCTAAAAAAAGTTTTACCTATTAAAGACCTAATTTTTTAAATAAAATACAAAGGCGATGCCATTCATCGCCATGGTCGCCTCGTCGCCTATAGCACCATTCTTACGCCTTTTGAAGTTGGCATCGCCGCGATGGGATAAGGCGACAGAGCCTCGCCTCGCATCACCTCGCCACGCCACATCGCCTTTGGCGAGAGGCGAGCACCTTTCACAACCCTGGAAACAACTTAAGGAAGCGAGAATATTGGCTGATTACAATATTTAAAAGGAATCCAACCTCCACCTTATTGAGGCAATAAGGTGGAGGGTGAAAAGATTATTTCCCTCAAGATTGTGGGGAGGGAGAGGGGGGTGACACTGCTGACAGCATCAAGGTAGAAGTCCAGGACTTAGGAACTATCATGCTATAAAAGGCTCAAAAATAATGTCTTCAAGTGAAGGCATAATTAAGAAACATCAAGAGAAAGAATGGATGATTGAATGATGAGAAGATCTGAAAAAATAACTTCAACCAAGATAGTTGGCAATAAGAGGCTTCAAAATGTATATAGGAAGAAAAGGTCATTCCCTAGATTTAAGGAAAAGACTGTTAGCAATAGCGTGGTGGCACGTGACACTTCACAGTAAAGTTGATGGGAAAGAAATCTTTTCGACGTCAGAGAAACATTTCAGATATTTTTACGCCTAACAAAAACTTTTGATTTTCTTGCCTTTGAGAGACATCGGTGACCAATCCGCATCTTGAATACTTCATTAGCTAGTTTTCAAAAATCAAGGGGACTATCTGTATAAGAAAATATTATGTCAAGACATATTGCAGAAGCTCGTGCATAGGGCGGAGGAGTTGAATTCATAATGGAAAAACCTATGGAAAGATAATAGTAATGTTCAAATATGTTACGCAAAATTTTTGATAATTATCGAGCCTTCGAAGACAAAGACATAACGGATTGGATAAGGGAGAAGTAAATAAGGTTTTAGTAGCTGGATCTATAAACACCCAACGGAAATTATGGAAAAGGAAAGCAACTATTGAAAGATCATGTGCAGAAGACAGGTGTTACGTATTTAGTATCAACAATTTGGGCATGAAGGCACAATGAAAAGGATAGTGATACACGGACAAGGTCATACAAAGGATCTACAAATAACGATAAAATAATAGCTGTCATTTGTAACGGCCTAGTACTAGTATCACAATGTACTATTGCTTCCGCTGGAGTCATTTGATTAGTCATAGTACCATTGTAAAAAATTATAAATAGGAGTCATCTTGTAATACACATGAATGAGCAGTGAAAAATACTACTATTACTACTATACTTAAGCTATCGTCTGCTCTCATTGAGTTGCTTTCACATTCTAGTTATTTGTTGAGCTCTTTAGTTCTGGATATTTGAGGTTCCAAAGGCCTCAGAAATCTAACCAGGATCACTCCACAGGACTATTATTCTTAAATATATTAACTTGCTTTACATGTGTAACACCTTGAACTTTCGGGCTAAGTTTGAAGCCCTTATAAGTATGTGGATAGACTCGAACCCAATGAATTTTATAGAAACTAAGTGTTAAGATTAACTCTTAAGTGTGAGACGTAAATTTGGATGCAAATTAAGGACATAAGAAGCCTCTAGCACAAAGTTGAGTTGAGAGCCTTCTTATTGATTGAGGTTTCATATAAGTTCTTATAAGGGTCAACTTCAAATGACCATAACTCATAATTTACAAAGTATTTTGAGTGACTCAACCCATCAATTTGAATTCCTTTGAGTCTTCTTTCCAATGCATCCAACTCTGCATCAATCAGAGTTCAAACTAAAATGTTATGAGCATTTAGTGAAGCACTGTCAAGTGACACGTCTGGACGGGTCAAAGTCAATGACGTGCGAAGTTACCAAAACTGATCTTAAGGTTATTTTAGGAAATTCCCACGGTTTAATTTCCTAAACCCAGATGGTTTGAGATTTCTAAAGGTATTATTTAAGTACTCCTAAAGCCGAAATACTCATTCCTCACCATTCCAATTAGAATTAACGGATCAAAGCCCTCAAGTTCTTCAAGAAGCTAGGAAGTCTTCTTCTCCGAATTAGAATTCTTCAAGCTTGAGTCGGTTCTATTTTTCTAGGTATGTATGGGTAACCTAAGTAAAGATTCCTATTCATCCTTATGCCCTACATCTATGCAACAATCTATTGAGATTAAAGCTTAGATTTTGCTCAATTCTTGAATTGTCTTCTTCTTTCAAGACTCAAAAACACTTAGGGATCCTCTCCATGGGCTTCAAGCTTCAAGTGCTAGTAGGGATTTCTCCAAGCCAGGATGTAGGACTTCAACAATAATTTTCTTTCCCCCTTATGTCCCAATTATTTTCAAAAACCCTAGCAAATTCAATTCTCTCGAAATCATGTGTTAGGGTTTCCATTCTATGCATGATTTCTCTCCTGTCTTCCATGTTTTTCAAGGTTTTCATGATAAATAGCATATAATAGTTGTGATTTCACTCTCAATTGCATGATATATACCCATGATTTGATACTAGCATGATTCCTAAAAATTTAGCCCATCATTAGTATGGTTTTCGAAAAATATGGTCTGTTTTAATTATATGATTCTACCACGATCTCAGTATGCATGATTTACAATATGATTTACAATATGATTTAAACCCCTTGGTGAATTAATGTTCCCTCAACTTGTTCATCCAATTTACAACATTCATACTATTAAATAAGCACTCACAAGATGAAAAGGCAGAAGTCTCATAAGAAATAAAAAGAATACTTGCAACGTCTTTTGTAACACCCCAAAAGTTTCCAAGATTTAAAATTTAGGATTTGGAATGAGCTTAGCAGAAAAGTCTGCAACATTGCCTCAGTGCGACTCAAGGTACGAGTCGTAGGTCAATTGTACAGGTCGTAGGAAGACTCGCAGTTCAGATAAGATAAGTCATTTTCCCAACCACGAGTCCCCACCATGAGCCGTAGTATGTGGGTACGATCCGTGGCCAGAAGTCGTGACGAGTCTTTCGGGTTAACATGTGGATGATTGTATGGGTGATGGTACGACTCGTAGGACGGAGTTACTGGTCATGGTATGACTCGTAGGTTGTAGCAACGAGTCGTGATGAGGAGTTGTGGTTAAGTCGTAATTGGTGAGGGTGGATGATACAGCGACTGTCAGTACGACTCATAGAAGGTCACTACAAGTCGTGGTGAGCGAGTCGTGGCCAGATTCAGAGGATTTGAGAAGTGGTGACTATGAGAGGTGACCATGAGTCGTTATTTCATGGTACGACTCATGGTATGGGTCGTGGTCAGGGGCAGAGCAGTTTTTCAGGGTTTTCATTAATGACATTTTTGTAATTCATAAGCCCTAGATTCCTAAACTACGTCTTTTTGGGTTCTACCTTGCACGATTTTAAGGGACTTTCATGCCTAAACCCCCATTCTCTCAACTCTCCTTCTTCCTCCTCTCTTCTAAAAAATTTTAGGGTTTCACCAAGGTTTTCTTCAAGCTTTAAGGAAGATTTTCGAATGGGATTTTCGTCTACCAGGTATGCGGGACTTCAACAACGATATTTTTCCATCCTTGTGCCCAAACTATTTTCAATGAAAATCTGATTTTAAGTTATTTAGAATATCATGATCTAGGGGTTGAGTAATGGGTCATTTCTTCTTTATTCCCTTTCTTAAATGCTAATGTTTACTACGATCATGGAATTAATTGGAATGTTAATTAATGGGTTGATTTGAAATATGGATCATATGTCGGGATTGCATGATGGTAGCTTGTTCTTCACAAATTGGCTTGAGTAATGAATGGGATTTGCTTATTGTTCACTTGAGTTTCGTAAGTCATGCATGAATATGATGAAATTGTGAACAAGTTATATGATTAACCCTATTGTCCCGATGATATCATTAATAACTATGTCGGATGAATTGGAATTGTAGTTTGGGTAATTGAAGGTAAATCATGTATTCTCACCATGTTCTAGATTTAATTGCTTGGGCATGACAAGATTGCATCTCCATTGTTGGACTACGAAGCTTGGGCGGATTCTATATTGTTTTCCTTACTAAAATTATTTGTATAAAAATCTTTGAATCTAAAACCCCCGTGACTAAAGAGTTCACAAAGGAGTGATTATGACAAGTGTGTGGAATGTTGTAGACCTAAATTGTCATGACCCGAGAGTACACCCGAATCGTGGACACGGGACAAGGAGCCCCAAAAGACTCCGAGTCAACCCATGGCGTGAGCATATATCTAATTCATTCACATAGGGCAGAAAGCTTAACGTAATAATCATGCACTAGCTGAAAATCGTAACAAGAGGTGTAAGAAACAACCATAAAAGATCTAAACATAAACTGTTGAATACTACACATAAGTCTGAAAGCCTCTAATCATCATAGACGGGTTGAAGGGACAAGACCGAAACTAACCCCAACATTCTGGAAACAAAAGGTAATTAAAGTTCGAACAAGAAGCCTTCGAATCATGAGGACTCACCACCGAAGGCTGAGAGCAGAGCGGAGCGCAAGCTAGGAACGATGCTGAACCTGTGAATCGGATCCTGAAAATATGTGGGTCAGTACTTGGAAGGTACTGAGTAAGTAACTTATGCAAGACAATGCTTAAAAACATGAAAGTTATAGGAGTGGGGACATCATGATCATAAATACTGAAATCATAAATATATATATATATATCGTAAGGCTCAAGATTTCCAAAATATCCATAAACCTGTCATAGCCATAACATGAGGGAAAACATTTCATAAACACGGCTTGAGCCAAAAGAACATAATCATACATGCATTAAAACATGAGGAACAATGGGAGATTTCTATGACCGATATACCCCATACGAGCACACATGGAGCCCGACCTATAAGCCTAGTGGGGAGGCCGTCCATACCTTCCCAAGGGAATGAACCATGAAAGACGTGATATCACTCATGGAGACCCCGTAGGGCATAGGGGATAGACACTGAGGTAGTCCCAAACATAACCTATGGTGGCACGTAGTTCTGAGATTCGGGGCATAACCTAAGCCCCGAACCTACTGGGTGTTAAGTATTACTCCCAACACATGCAACGTGCTCATAAAATTCATACATGACATGCATGGCTAGTTAAATTGTGATAACCATAACATGCTTGAGAATTCCTGATACTAGCCATGGGAATGGGGCCCTTGGTTCGGCCAAAATCATAGTTCATGAATCATAAGCGACATGTAGGCATTGCCCATAATCTTAACCATACTTGAAATGCTTAAATTTATGGAAAAACATGATCATGATAACATGAGTAATTGAAAGCATGCTTAGAATTCAAAAGTTCATATCATGCTTTAGAAACCACCATAATTATGAATTTCACTACAAATCCCATGATTTAGGGTACATGTGCTTTTAAGGATTAAATCATCAAATATTGAAGAAAATGAGTGAAAACAGCCCAAAAATTCAAACCCATGACTTTAAACATACTACAACATGTTCATATCGCTTTTTGAGGAAACATGCAATTGGGTTATGACCCATCAAGAGTTTGTAATTTAAACTAAGTATTTGAGAGAAATTGGGCATGGGTAGGGAGTAAACTACCCATTCAAAATCCCACATACCTGGTATTACGTGATTCTTAACTCCTTTGATGAACCCTAGGTGGAAACTTGAAGAATCTTGAAGAAGACACTAGAATCCCTTTCCTCTTTCCTCTTTCCTCTCTACTCTTACAAGTATCAAATGAGGTTTATCATGGATGATTTCCCCTTAAAAGACCCTGTCCTGACCTCAAAACGACGTAGTTTAGGTCTTAGGAGCGTAGGAAATTACGAGAAGGCCCTTACTAAATCGCGGGAAATAACTGCCAGGTGACCCTAACGGGCGACCTGACGACTCGTTACCAGGGACAATGAGTCGTTGGGTCGTTTCGTCGAGTCCACTAGAACTTTTCACCTGGGCTCTTAAGAGAGGACATGACGAACTTGTCCTCCGAGGCAACGACTCGTTACCAGCTTTCGTCAAGTACACCGCCTCACCCTTAATCAAATTTCTACAGGCTTGCTCACGACCCACCTCACGGGTCGTTGGGGCTGGCCATGACTCGTGGGGTCCCATCCGTTAGGTACACTGATCAAACCTCCCAGGTAACCTTTAACCTCACCCCACGAAAGACCTGGCGAATCATGGTAGCTGACCATGAGTTGTTCCCACGCCTGTGGGAACCTCAACTCCTTAGCACAGTCCAACCTTCCCTCGAGCCACCTGACGACTCATGGGGTCTTCTCACTAGCCGTCTAACGACTCGTTCTGCACTGCTGCAACATTTTCCAGATTTTTCCCGTTTGACTCTCGGGTCTGATCCTTGGGTTTCCGGGTTATAACAATATCTCCCCCTTGGGAACATTCGTCCTCGAATATTAGAAACATGCAGAAAACTTAGAATCAAACAATCACCATGTGCAAATACTGATCATTTATGCCGAAAACTAGCAAAACGACTACCCTTGAAAAGAATTACATAGCTTGACTGAATTCAGACATCACATACATATATCATATTATAAAATAAACTTGCACGCATGAACAAAACATGAAAATTGAATAGAGGTTTAGGGTAGAAATTGATACCTCAAACTGAAACTGAGCCGGTAGGGAAACAATGGGGGTATTTAGCCATCATATCCGCTTCGGCCTCCCACTTGGCTCCCTCGACACGCTAATTTCTCCATAACACCTTTACTGAGGCTACTTCCTTATTCCTCAGCCTTCGAACCTGACGGTCCAAGATTTCGACGGGAATTTCTCATTGCTGAGGCTATCCTTCACACCAACATTTTCCACTGGAACCACTAAGGCTGGATCTCCCAAGCACTTTTTCAAGAGCGATACGTGAAATACGGGATGAACTGAAGCCAACTTTGAAGGTAACTCTAATTCATAGGCTACTTTACCCACTCATCTCACAATCCTGTATGGGCCAATATAGCAGGGGCTAAGTTTCCCTTTCTTTCCAGACCTCATTACTCCCTTCATAGGAGATACCTTCAAAAACACCCAATCATCGACCTCGAACTCAAGCTCTCTTCTCCTTACATTCGCATAAGACTTTTGGCGACTTTGAGTCGTTTTCAACCTTTCTTTACCAACTGAACTTTCTCTATGGCCTCATGGACTGAATCTGGACCCACTAACGAAGCCTCACCGACTTCAAACCACCTAATGGGCGATCTACAGTTTCGCTTGTAGAGAGCCTCGAACGGTGCCATCTGAATACTGGAGTGGTAGCTGTTATTGTAGGCAAACTCAATAAGAGGCAAATGCTCGTCCCAACTACCCTTGAAGTCAATAACACAAGTCCTCAAGAGTCTAGATAGTCCGCTCCGCCTGCCCATCTGTTTGCGGATGAAACGCCGTGTTGAGCTTGACCTGGGTACCAAGTCCCTTTTGAAAAGATCTCTAGAACTGAGTAGTGAACTGGATACCTCTATCTGATATAATGGACAAGGGCACTCCGTGCAATCTAACCAGCTCTCGGATGTATAATTTAGCATAATCTTTTGCTGAATCAGTGGTTTTGACCGGTAAGAAATGAGCAGCCTTGGTCAACCTGTCGACCACAACCCAAATGGAGTCATACTGTCTACAAGTGCGGGGAAAACCTGTTATGAAGTTCATGTTGATTTCTTCCCACTTTCAAGTAGGAATGATGATATCCTAAAGTACACTCGCTGGTCTCTGGTGCTCAACTTTCACTTGTTGGCAGTTCAGACACTTAGCTACAAATCTGCAATGTCTCTCTTCATGCCATTCCACCAGTAGATTTCCCCCAAGGCATGATACATCTGGTGGCACATGGGTGGATAGAATATCTAGATCCGTGAGCCTCATGCAACATCCGACTCCTCAAATCATCCACGTTCGGAACATATAAGCAACCCTGGTACCGGAGTACACCATCTCCCCCTTTAGAAAAGACTTCTACCTTCTGATTTTGAACGGCCTCCTTCAACTTTACCAATGTTGGATCTTCATCTTGCTTAGCCTTCCCCTCCGTCAACAAGGACGACTCTGATCCGTTCTGGACCTACACCACCATTGGTCGAATCAACTAATCTAACTCCCAACCGCGCAAGTCGATACACCTCCTTCACTAGCTCCCTCTTGCCTTCACTCACATGCGACACACTCTCTATAGAGAGTCTACTAAGGGCATCCGCTACCACGTTGGCCTTACCCGAGTGGTAAAGAACACTCATGTCATAGTCCTTAAGTAGCTCCAACCACCTCCGCTGCCGAAGATTGAGATCCTTCTGCATGAACACATACTGTAAGCTCTTGTGGTCAGTGAATACATCTACATGAATCCCATATAAATAGTGTCACCACATCTTCAAAGCAAACACCATCTCGACCAACTCAAAATCGTGGGTCGGGTAATTCTTCTCATGAATTTTCAGCTATCTGAAAGCATATGCAACGACTTTCCCATGCTGCATCAAAACACATCCCAGTCCAACTCTTGAAGCATCACAGTATACAACAAAGCCATCGGTACCCTCCGGTAAAGTCAACATCGGTGCCGAAGTGAGTCTGGCCTTCAATTCTTGGAAGCTCTTCTCACAGGCCTCCGACCATTGGAATTTCACCTTTTTCTGAGTCAATCTAGTCAATGGGGCTGCAATGGATGAGAAACCTTCTACGAACCTCCGATAGTAACCCGCTAAGCCCAAGAAGCTCCTGATCTCTGAAGGGCTTACCGGTTTGGGCCAGTTCTTTACCGCCTCTATTTTCTGGGAGTCCACCCTTATACCTTCGAATGAAACTACGTCTCAAGAATGC
This sequence comes from Datura wrightii, assembly GCA_035772735.1. Lineage (NCBI taxonomy): Eukaryota > Viridiplantae > Streptophyta > Magnoliopsida > Solanales > Solanaceae > Datura > Datura wrightii. The sequence goes on along the minus strand of JASDFA010000027.1, from coordinate 106,931,226 downwards.
AACTGAATTCAGCCAAAACTCACATTTGCTGAACTTGGCATATAGCTGGTTATCCTTGAGGGTCTGGAGTGCTATCCTCAAATGTGCGACATGCTCCGCCTCACTCCTGGAGTATATTAATATGTCATCGATGAACACGATCACGAACATATCCAAATATTCCTTGAATACCCTGTTCATCAGGTCCATAAAAGCTGCAGGGGCATTGGTTAGTCCAAAAGACATAACAACGAATTCATAATGGCCATATCGGGTTTTGAAAGCAGTCTTTGGGATATTGCTCTCCCAAACCCTGAGCTGGTGATACCCGGATCTGAGATCTATCTTGGAGAAATAATTAGAACCCTGAAGCTGATCGAATAGGTCATCAATCCTGGGTAGAAAATACCTATTATTGATGGTGACTTTGTTCAACTGCCTATAGTCGATACACATCCGAAGAGAATCGTCCTTCTTCCGGACGAACAACACTGGGGCACCCCAGGGGGACTTGCTCGATCTAATGAAACCCTTGTCTAGCAAATCCTTCAACTGCTCCTTTAACTTTTTTAGCTCGGCTGGGGCCATTCGATAGGGAGGAACCGATATGGGCTGCGTGTCGGGCAGAAGATCAATCTCAAAATCAATCTCCCTCTCGGGAGGAGCACCTAGTAGGTCATCTGGGAATACCTCGGGATACTCACATACCACAGGGATTGAATGAATTGTTGGGGTCTCAAACGTGGCATCCTTAACCCTAATCAAATGGTAAATACAACCCTTAGCAATCATATTTCGGGCCTTGAGATAGGAGATAAAGAGACCTACTGGTATCATTAAACTACCCCTCCATTCTAAAACTGGTTCACCTGAAAATCGGAATTCCACCGCTCGGGTTCTACAGTTAATAGAAGCATAACATGCAAACAACCAGTCCATGCCCAAAATAATGTCAAAATCAGTCATAACCAATTCTACTAAGTCTGCGGAGGTAACTTTATATGATACAGTAATGGGGCAACCTCTATATACCCGCCTCGCTACGACTGAATCCCTAACCTGAGTGGACACAGAAAATAGTTCTGACAAAGTTTCAGGACTGACCCCGAAGTTACTAGCAATGTAAGGTGTCACAAAAGGCAGAGTAGCCCCCGGATCTAACAAAGCGTAAGCATCAATATGAAAGACTTGCAACGTACCTGTAACCACATCGGGAGAAGTCTCCTGTTCCTGTCGAGAGCCAAGTGCATAAAACTGGTTCTGGCGCTGACCGCCGGCTGGGCCAGTTGAAATACCTACTGAATAGGACGTGTCGCTGGAGCTGCTGAACTAGTTGTCAGAGCGCGGGCTCCACCACCTCCAGACCTGGCTGCACGGCAATTCCTAAGCCTGTGTCCGGGTTTGCCACACCCGAAGCAAGCATATGAGCCCACCAAACACTTCCCTGAGTGGTTCTTGCTACAACTAGCACAAGATGGGAATGTGCGCTCTGTGCGCATGCTATTCTGACTCCTGGAACCTGAGGCCCTGCTCCTTTGGTCATCTCGTGGCCTGGATGGGGTACTGGCTGAAGATGGTGCTGGTGTAATAGACCTGTACTGGGACTGCTGGTGAGGCCTACCTCCTGGCCTCAACAGGGAGGACCCGTAGCTATCAGTTTTGGCCCTCTTGGCCTCTCTCTGCCTCCTATGAGCTGCCTCTATCTGCTGGGCATAAAGGACTATCCATGGGTAGTCCATATCCTGATTAAGCATGGTTGTTCTGCAGTCTTTGTCCAAATACTCGGCTACTCCTTGCACGAATCTACTCACCCGTGCCCTCTGGTCCATCACTAACTTAGGGGCATACTTTGACAGGCGAATGAACTCAAGTGAATATTCTAACACCGTCATCTTCCCCTGTTTGAGATTAACAAACTCCGCTGCCTTCAATTCCCTCATCTCCCGAGGGAAGATCCTGTCGAGAAAGGCCATGTGGAACTCGTCCCAACTGATAGGGCCTGCCTCCGCTGTTTGACTGTCCTTCCATTGCTTGAACCAAATATAGGCGACCTCCTTAAGCTGATAAGAGGCAAAAGTAACACACTCCTCATTTGTCACTCCCATAACCTGAGTGACCTTCAATATTCCCTCAATGAACTCGTGTGGATCCTCGTCCACCTTTGCCTCTATGAACTCTGGAGGGTTCATCCTTAGAAAGTCCCTAATTCGGGCTACCGCTGCATTGCCGTTCTATGGAACACGTGCAACAGCCTGCTAGTTGACCTGAGCAGTCAAGGACTGCGCCAACATTTGAATAGCCGCCCGAAACTCGGCGTGGGTAGCTGGCTCTGGTGCCTGGGGCTCCTGCACAGGTGGGGCTTGCTAACGCCCATTATCATGGCCACCCTCGTGGCCTTCATCGTTTCTGTTCCTCCTTCCGTTCATCCTCCCAGGAGCCATAATTTTCTACAATCGCGAAAAGCACGAATTAGAAGGATGGAGAGGTTTTCACCGCACGACATATATCATGAAAGAAGGGGATATTTCCTAAAATGTTTACTAGCCTCTTCGTCATAAGTGTGGCGCGCTTCACACCCATGAAAAAGACTCTACCTAACGCGGCTTTCAGACTCCTAGGACACATCTGAACCTATTGGTCTGATGCCAAATTTTTCACGACCCGAGAGTACATCCGGATCGTGGACACGGGACAAGGAGCCCCAAAAGACTCCTAGTCAACCCATGGCGTGAGTATATATCTAATTCATTCACATAAGGTGGAAAGCTTAATGTAATAATCATGCACTAGGTAAAAATCGTAACAAGAGGTGTAAGAAACAACCATACAAGATCCAAACATAAACGGCTGAATACTACACATAGGTCTGAAAGCCTCTAATCATCATAGACTGGTTGAAGGGACAGGACCGCAACTAACCCCAACATTCTGGAAACAAAAGGTAATTAAAGTTTGAACAAGAAGCCCTCGAAGCATGAGGACTCACCACCGAAGGCTGAGAGCAGAGCGGAGCGCAAGCTAGGAATGATGCTGAACCTGTGAATCGGATCCTGAAAATATGTGGGTCAGTACTTGGAAGGTACTGAGTATGTAAGGTATGCAAGAAAATGCTTAAAAACATGAAAATTATAGGAGCGGGGACATCATGATCATAAATAGTGAAATCATATATATATATATATATATATATATATCGTAAGGCTCAAGATTTCCAAAATACCCATAAACCTGTCGTAGCCATAACATGAGAGAAAACATTTCATAAACACGACTTGAGCCAAAAGAACATAATCAAATACATGCATTAAAACATGAGCAGTGGAAAATTTCTATAACCGACATACCCCGTATGAGCATACATGGAGCCCGACCTGTAAGCCTAGTGGGGAGGCCGTCCATACCTTCCCAAGGGTATGAACCGTTGAATGACGTGATATCACTCATGGAGGCCCCGTAAGGCATAGGGGAATGACACTGAGGCAGTCCCAAACATAACCTACGGTGGCACGTAGTTCTGAGATTCGGGGCATAACCTAGGCCCCAAACCTACTCGGTGTTAAGTACTACTTCCAAAACATGCAGCGTGCTAATAAAATTCATACATGACATGCATGGCTAGTTAAAATTGTGATACCCATAACATGCTTGAGAATTCGTGATACTAGCCATGGGAATGGGGCCCTTGGTTCAGCCAAAATCATAGTTCATGTATCATAAGCGACATGTGGGCATTGCCCATAATCTCATCCATACTTGAAATGCTTAAATTTATGGAAAAACATGATTATGATAACATGAGTAATTGAAAGCATGCTTAGAATTCAAAAGTTCATATCATGCTTTAGAAACCACTATAATTATGAATTTCACTACAAATCCATGATTTAGGGTACATGTGCCTTTAAGGATTAAATCATCAAATATTGAAGAAAATGAGTGAAAACAGCCCAAAAATTCAAACCCATGACTTTAAACATACTACAACATGTTCATATCGATTTTTGAGGAATCATGCAATTGGGTTATGACCCATCAAGAGTTTGTCATTTAAACTAAGTATTTGACAGAAATTGGGCATGGGTAGGGAGTAAACTACCCATTCAAAATCCCACATACCTGGTGTTACGTGATGCTTAACTCCCTTGAGGAGCACTAGGTGGACACTTGAAGAATCTTGAAGAAGACACTAGAATCCCTTTCCTCTTTCCTCTCTACTCTTACAAGTATCAAATGAGGTTTATGATGGATGATTTCCCCTTAAAAGACCCTGTCCTGATCTCAAAACGACGTAGTTTAGGTCTTAGGAGCGTAGGAAATTACGAGAAGGCCCTTACTATATCGCGGGAAATAACTGCCAGGTGACCCTAATGGGCGACCTGACGACTCTTCACCAGGGACAACGAGTCGTTGGATCGTTTCGTAGAGTCCACTGGAACTTTTCACCTGGGCTCTTAAGGGAGGACATGACGAACTCGTCCCCCGAGGCAACGGCTCGTTACCAGCTTCCGTCAAGTACACTGCCTCACCCTTAATCAAATTTCTACAAGCTTGCTCACGATCCACCTCACGAGTCATTGGGGATGGCCACGACTCCTGGGGTCCCATCCGTTAGGTACACTGATCAAACCTCCCAGGTAACCTTTAACCTCACCCCACGAGAGACCTAGCGAATCGTGGTGGCTGACCACGAGTCGTTCCCACGCCCGTGGGGACCTCAATTACTTGGCACAGTCCAACCTTCCCAAGAGCCACTTGATGACTCATGGCGTCTTCTCACGAGTCCTCTAACGACTCATTCTGCAATGCTGCAACATTTTTCAGATTTTTCCCGTTTGACTCCCGGGTCTGATCCTTGGGTTTCCGGGGTATAACATAAATAAACGAAGTCATGTATCTTGATAGAGTATGAGTTGTATTTTATAAACAATGTATGATCTCATATTACATGTTTAATGAGATGAACTTGGAATTTGGAATGTCATGATAGCATATGCATAATGTGACTCTGTAGAATGCTCGTTAGCGGAAGATGCTTGAGATAACTATTGATTGGACTCCATGATGAGGTGAATTATGATGATAACGCATGAAAATGATATTTCAACTATTGGGATTGATGTTATTAGAAAGTAACCCCCATCCTGTTGATGAGAATGTTGTATGATGAAAAATCAGTAAATGTCCTTGTCTCTGATTAGTTGTTGCCATTTAGATTACCGTTAGTCAGTGGGGATTCTCGTTAGCAAGAATGTTTCCCTAGTCATTCGGGATTCTCGTTAGCAAGAATGTTTTCCCCAGTTAGTCGGGATTCTTGTTAGCAAGAATGTTTTCCTAGTCAGTCAGGATTCTCGTTAGCAAGAGTATTTCACTAGTCTGTCGGGACTCACATCCCTAGCTACTAGCAATGCATGTTTCTTCTCCTTCAGTCGGGAGTAACATCCCTAGCTAGTTAGTGACTCACTATATCAGAGCCTTCACTCCCTTGATATCAGTCACGGCATTGTATCTCTGTATCATTATGATTACTACTTTTGTGCATCATTGGACTTATGATAATGAATGTCCTTATAATATGATTATGTTTATATGAATATGTGGATCTCAATCCAGGTTGTTGTATCTCATTTCTGTTACATTACTAATCCTGTGATTTATAGTACTCCCTGCGTGTATACTTATACTTATGAGCTATTTATTTACGTTCTTGCATACTCAGTACATTCAAAGTATTGACCGCATGCTTCTTGTGCTATATCATTTTATGATATAGATTCAGGTCTCCAGATCCAACCGCGTGACTAGACACGCTGCCCACTCCTACAGCTGCTAGCAATGAGTCCTCATATTCCGAGGACGTGGCTTATATTCTTATTTAATATTGTTTCAGTTTTTAGACCTTCGGAGTTAGCTGGGCGCTTGTCCCAGCAACTCATTATTTAGTAGAAGGCTTTCAGACTTGTTTAGACAAATTTCCGCATTGTATTTAAGTGTTGTTTAGATTTCTATATTTATGGGTTATATTAGATTTTGTTATCGATTCCGCTTGTCCATATTGTTAGTTGTCTTTTCTGTTAAGTGCATGCTATGGTTATGCCATGTGTCGACATGGAGCCTCTCGGGGTTCCTTATCCCGTGTCTACGATCCAGGTCTACTCTCGGGTCGTGACAAACTTGGTATCTAGCCGTGTGTACTAGGGTGTCCGAAAGCCGTGTTACATAAAGTCTTCTTCATGGGTGTGAAGCGCGCCACACTTATGACGAAGAGGCTATGAGACGTTTTAGGAATGTTCCCCTTTTCTTCATGATTCTTATCGTGCGTAGGGTATGAAGCTCTAAATAGTTTCTCCCCTGACTCGTGCTTTAAGCGCTCACAGATAATGCCTCCCCGACGAGCGAATGGAAGAGGACGTGGTAACGGATGTCAGTAGGTACCACTAGCCCAGGCAGACCCAATATATGATCATGTTACGCATGCTGAGTTCCGAGCAGCCATCAACATGTTGGCGCAGGCCCTGATAGCTCAGATTAAATCAGCAGGCGGTGGCCCGTGCACCACAACATGGAAATGAAGCGGCGGCAAGGATAAGAGATTTTTCTTCGGATGAACCCACCCGAGTTCTTGGGGTCAAAGGTGGATGAGGACCCATATGAGTTTTTGGAGGAGATACAGAAGATTACTCACATCATGGGGGTGACGGGGAAAGAGAGCACAGACTTAGCCTCCTACCAGTTAAAGGGAGTTGCTTACATCTGGTATTGTCAGTTGAGAGACAGCCGGGGAATTGAAGCGGGTCCATAGGTTGGGATGAATTTATGACAGCGTTCTTGGACAGGTTTTTCTCTTGGAAGTTGAGGGAGGCAAAGGCAGCAGAGTTCGTTACTTGAGACAAAATGACATGACTGTCTAGGAGTATGCATTGGAGTTCACTCGGTTGTCTAAGTATGCATCGGAAATGGTAGTTGACCAGCGGGCACGAGTGAGTAGGTTCGTGAATGGAGTGTCAGACTCCTTGGTCAAAGAATGCAGGACTGCCATGTTGCACCAGGACATAGACTTTCAACGCTTGGTAATATTTGCTCAACAAATGGAAGCAGTGCAGGTGAAAGAAAAATAGAGAGGGACCAAGAGAGCCTGGACTGGAGACTTAGAGTCCTTCCATCAGAGGTTGGGTATCGGATATCACTCACATCACCATCAGAGATCAGTAGCCCTAGCACCTTTGACAGCCAGTACTCTGTATAAGCCCAGAGTAAGGGAGATCACGTATCTGTTGTGTTTGAGCTGTGGAAAGCACCACTTGGGAGTCTGCATGGCCGACACAGATGTTTGTTTTTGGTGTGGCAAGGCGGGCCATATGCACTGAGATTGCATGGTGGCTAAGCGGGGTGAGAGTAGATCCTCAACCACCTTTTCAGTAGCTCCTACAGTCCACTCGTTTTAGCAAGGTACATCCTCTAACCCAGGAGGCGGACATTGTCAAAATCGCTCTTATGTAGTAGCAACCCATTAGGATAAGGGCAAGGCACCAGTAGTGGCCACAGGTATGTTGTGAATCTTGTGTTGTCCCCTTATATGTTGCCAGCCTTAGTACTGAATAAGAAGCTCTGTTGTAATTGTGAAAAGAGATTGTTGATGTGTAATGTGAGTAGCTGTTAGTATAAGGCTTATGGTGAAGGTTAGAAGTGAAAGAGGAGTTAAGAATTAGTAATTCAGCCTGACCTGAAGTAAGATTCGGGAGCCTTAGGATGATGATTTTAAGGTAAGAGGGAGATAGTGTATATGTGAAATAAGTTAGATCTTGAGAATACTTATCAGAAGTTCCAGCTCTAGCAGTTGCATTATGTCGATCCATTCGAGGTTCAGATAATTTCTCTGGTAATTTCAGTTGAAAGTTAAAGTGGTGTCGATTCCTATGTGCAGATTTCCGAGGTTTAGAAGTAACCATTTCAGTTAGCGGTGCCAGTCTTGCCATATGAGTCCTTATTGCTTATCTTCATGTTATGAATCAGTTATATGTGTTGATCCATGTTTTCTTATGTGCTCGGATTGAATTCACTCTTTGGAAGTTGTTTGTTAACTCATTAGAGTCAGATTATCTCATATATGTGCTTAGTCCTAGATGTCGGGGATGACTCATGCTTATGAAATCCTTACTCTCAGTCAGATTAGATATTGTGAATCCTGACTTAGTATCGGAAGGCGATTTGACGAACGAAGGTTTAGTCCGTGTTAGTTCTGTGCCAGATAAAAAGGGGAAAGAATTTTCTTCCAGTGTTTTTTCTAGTTCTATGCTGGTTTCATGTTCTACGGCCTCCCTTTAGTCATGGTATGCATGTTAGGTGTGAATATTCAAAGTTGGTGTACCAGGTTGGTCCGGAGTCAGATACTCCGTTGGTGTTTAGCTGTGATTAATTGGTATTTGAATATCGGCTTCGTCTCTATCTTTTCAGTATGTTCAGCCAACATTCGAGGACGAATGTTGCCAAGGGGAGATATTGTAACACCCCAAAAGTTTCTAAGATTTAAAATTCAGGAATTGGAATGAGCTTAGCAGAAAAATCTGCAACATTGCCTCAGTACGACTCAAGGTACGAGTCGTAGGTCGATCATACGGGTCATAGGAAGACCTGTGGTTCAGATCAGATAAGTCATTTTCCCAACCATGAGTCCCCACCACAAGCCGTAGTATGTGGGTACGACCCGTGGCCAAAAGTCGCGACGAGTCTTTCGGGTTAACATGTGGATGATTGTATAGGTGATGGTACGACTCGTAGGACGGAGTTATGGGTCATAGTATGACTCGTAGGTTGTAGCAACAAGTTGTGATGAGGAGTTGTGGTTAAGTCGTAATTGGTGAGGGTGGATGATACAATGACTGTCAGTACGACTCGTGGTGAGCAAGTTGTGGGCAGATTCAGAGGATTTGAGAAGTGGTGACTACGAGAGGTGACCACGAGCCATTACTTCATGGTACAACCCGTGGTGTGAGTCATGGTCCGGGGGGCGGGGGCAGAGCAGTTTTTCAGGGTTTTTCATTAATGGCATTTTCGTAATTCATAACCCTAGATTCCTAAACTACGTCGTTTTTGGGTTCTACCTTGCACGATTTTAAGGGCTTTTCATGCATAAAACCCATTCTCTCAAATCTCCTTCTTCCTCCTCTCTTCTAAAAAATTCTAGGGTTTCACCAAGGTTTTCTTCAAGCTTCAAGGAAGATTTTCGAGTGGGATTTTCATCTACCAGGTATGCGGGACTTCAACAACGATATTTTTCCATCCTTGTACCCAAACTATTTTCAATAAAAATATGATTTAAAGTTATTTAGAATATCATGATCTAGGGTTTGTGTAATGGGTAATTTCTTCTTTATTCCCTTTCATAAATGCTAATATTTACTGCGATCATGGAATTAATTGGAGTGTTAATTAATGGGTTGCTTTGAAATATGGATCATATGTCGGGATTGCATGATGGTAGCTTGTTCTTCACAAATTGGGTTGAGTAATGAATGTGTTTTTATTATTGTTCACTTGAGTTTCGTAAGTCATGCATGAATATGATGAAATTGTGAACAAGTTATATGATTAACCCTATTGTCCCGATGATATCATTAATAACTATATTGGATGAATTGGAATTGTAGTTTGGGTAATTGAAGGTAAATCATGTATTCTCACTATGTTCTAGATTTAATTGATTGGGCACGACAAGATTGCATCTCCATTGTTGGACTACGAAGCTTGAGCGGATTCTATATTGTTTTCCTTACTAAAATTGATTTTATAAAAATCTTGGAATCTAAAACGCTTGTGGCTAAAGGGTTCACAAAAGAGTGATTATGACAAGTGTGTGGAATGTTGTAGACCTAAATCAACGAAGTCATGTATCTTGATAGAGTATGAGTTGTATTTTATAAACCATTTATGATCTCATATTACATGTTGAATGGGATGAACTTGGAATTTGGAATGTCATGATAGCATATGCATAATGTGACTTTGTAGGATGCTTGTTAGCAGAAGATGCTTGAGATATCTATTGATTGGACTCCATGATGAGGTGAATTATGATGATAACGCATGAAAATGATATTTCAACTATTGGGCTTGATGTTATTAGAAAGTTGCCCCCATCCTGTTGATGAGAATGTTGTATGATGAAACATCAGTAAATGTCCTTGTCTTTGATTAGCTGTTGCAATTTAGATTACCGTTAGTCAGTGGGGATTCTTGTTAGCAAGAATGTTTCCCTAGTCAGTAGGAATTCTCGTTAGCAAGAATGTTTTTCATAGTCAGTCAGGATTCTCGTTAGCAAGAATGTTTCCGTAGTCATTCAGGATTCTCGTTAGCAAGAGTATTTCCCTAGTCTATCGGGACTCACATCCCTAGCTACTAGCCATGAATGTTTCTTCTCCTTCAGTCAGGACTAACATCCCTAGCTAGTTAGTGACTCGCTTCGCTCCCTTAGACAGTCAGGGACCCTGATGATATCAATCACGGCATTGCATCTCTGTATCATTATGATTACTACTTTTGTGCATCATTAAACTTATGATAATGGATGTCCTTATAATATGATTATGTGGATCTCATACCAGGTTGTATCTCATTTCTATTACGTTACTAATCCTGTGATTTATAGTACTCCCTGCTTGTATACTCATACTTATGAGCTATTTATTTACGTTCCTGCATACTCAGTACATTTCAAGTACTGACTGCACGCTTTTTGTGCTATATCATTTTATGGTATAAATTTAGGTTTCCATTTCTAGCCGCGTGACTAGATACACTTTCCTCTCCTACAGCTGCTAGCGGTGAGTCCTCGTCTTCCTCGTCTTTCGAGGACGTGGCTTATATTCTTATTTATTTATGTTTCAGTTTTCAGACCTTTGGAGTTAGCTGGGGGCTTGTCCCAGCAACTCATCAGTTAGTAGAAGGCTTTCAGACTTGTTTAGACAGATTTCCGCGTTGTATTTAAGTGTTGTTAAGATTTCTATATTATGGGTTATATTAGATTTTGTTATTAGTTCTGCTTATCCATATTGTTAGTGTTCTTTTATGTTAAGTGTATGGTATGATTATGCCATGGGTCAACTTGGAGCCTCTTGGGGTTCCTTGTCCCGTCTACGATTCGGTTTTACTCTCGGGTCGTGACATTTTTACTTTATATCTCAAGAACTAAAATTCATTTTATTGAGGATATTGTCACAACGCAAGCGGGGACCCCAGATCGAGACACGGGACCTAGAACCACGAATTGCTCAAAGTCGACCCATGGTATGAACATAGCAACTAAAGAGCATATGTTAAAGTGAAAACTGATAACATAAACTAGAACCACGAATGACTCAAAGTCGACCCATGGTATGAACATAGCAACTAAAGAGCATATGTTAAAGTGAAAACTGATAACATAAACATGAATAAGCGGAAGTCTGAGTAACATAAAGCGTATATCAAATGATACATCACAATGCTTAATCTCAAAGCTGAACATACTAGTCTATGTCTGAAAAGCCTCTACTATCTGAAACGTCTTGAAGAATGAGGGGCAAAGGGATTGATCAAGAAAGATCTTTTGTTCTTCTTATATATAAGATCGTGATTGGAATGAAATATTTGTGAGATCGGGGTCACAATTTGTATCTGTTAAACAAATTGTTGGAATTCCTAAAGTAATACACTCTCGCATCGCAATGCTTAATCTCAAAGCTGAACATACTAGTCTATGTCTGAAAAGCCTTTACTAACTAATGAGATGCTGGGACAAGCCTCCAACTATCTCCAAATTTGAAACAAAACTGACATGATCAACATATCTAAATGAAGGTCTCGGGAAGATGAGGACTCACCCGACAGGGCTTACTGGACTGTGAGGGAAGTGAGAAATTGACGCGATTGAGCTGGATCACCTGAACCTAATCATGAAGTGATATAGCATAGAGTATGCGGTTAGTACTTTGAATGTACTGAGTATGCAAGGTAAGTAAAAAAATTCTTAGTAAATGTTAACTGAAATTATGTTTATAAATATAAATCATTAGATCATGAAAGTAAGGAATGTATGCTGAAAACTGTATCTCAGACATACATGGTCATAAGCTGATTATCATAATTGAACATAGTGACACAAGATTTAGAAATAGAAATTATATGGCTTGTCATTGTTTAAATCGTAAGTAAAATCTCATAAACTGATCATTGGGTCAAATCTACAGTAAAATATAATATTATAAGTCTTGAACATGAGTAACTGAAATCATGAGGAACACTGGGAGACTAATCATAACTGACACCATCACGATAGAGCTTACGTGATTCCCCAACTATCACACTCAAGTGGGTAGAGCCGTCCAAAATCTTGCCAGGGCTAAGGGTGCTACCATGATATCGATATCAAGCTGAGGCCCTCTTGGGGCAGGGGAAAACACTCTTGAGAGATCCCAAACATGTAACATATACCTACATTGGTGCGTAGTTCTGAGATCGAAGACATTGGACCCCAAGCCTGCTCGGTACTAGACACTACTCCCAAAAACATGCATAGTGCTCACATCATTTTTCAAATAAGCTAGAATCATAATTATATGCATAGTACTCACATCGTTTCTCAATGAAGCTAAAATCATAATCTATACATAGCCTGAAATCTGAACATTGGGAGTCTTGACTTCAAAACATATCATAAGCTGCATTTGGAGTCTTGACTCCAAAACATATGATAAGCTAATCTTATTAGCCTTGGTTAAATCATGAAAACATACATTACTTGTGTGGGCTTGCTCAAATCATAAAATCATGCATACTTGAAATAGACTTCATAAGTCAAAATCATGGATTCATACATGTGAAATTTGTAAACATTCATTCATGGTAGATATATCATCATACTTGAAATCATGAATCACAAGCTTGACTTTTCATAAAACTTGCATAACAGGGCATAATTTCTAATAACTTAAAACCATGAACTTGTGATCAAATTGTGATAAAATCTGCCTATTAGACTTTAAAATATACTTTAGAACATGAGGGGATTAGACCCATAAACATATCATAGAGAATTTCATAAAATTGGGTAAAAATCCTATAAATCCATACACTTGAATTAAAACTTGAATTTATGAACTTGAAGAGAAACTTGGGCATGAGGGTGTAAGGAAACCCTCATTGATAGCCCTACATACATGGGTAAACTGATCCTAAAACTATCCTTGAAAATCAAAGAGAATTGCGGAAAGAATTGAGAGAGTTCTAGCTTGACCTTGAAGAGGGTTCTCAATAACTTGCATGCATTGGAGTTTAATAACTTAGAATGGGCTAAACCCTCTTAAAACACTCCTTTAAGAAATGACGTAGTTTAGGAATTAAGAGATTATATATCATGAAAATGCCCTTACTGATTAGGCAGGGAAAAACACATTGCCAGCTCCCACGAGTCATACAATGACCAGTACAACCAAACCACGGCCTGTGGTTTTTGCCCTTTGCTAGCCAGTCCAAATTTTCCAACTCACTAGTTCTTAACCACAGAAGCCTTCCACGACTCATTGTTTCCTACAATGAGTCATAACTTGACTCATTACATCACCCCCCTTTACACGATAGGTTTAAACTGATCTTGGGTATAATTGCATGCTCAAGTGATACTTTATTACTTAATTTTGACTTGTTTATCTATTTTTTATGTGTACATTCTCATGTGGTTTTTATGTAAATGTGGATTTATACTAACCAACATGATTAGTGATTATTTTTGCAGTTAGAATGAATTTTGGGAACTAATCTACAAGTTGGTGAAGTGGAGGAATGGACTCGGAAGCAAAACTCGGAAGTCGGCAAGAAAATGCTAAAATTTGATGCACTGCCACAGGGCTTTGTCATGCCACCATCGCAGAGGCATTCTTCCTAGAGTGGGATTTGTGTTGCATTCCAGTGAAGGTGTGAGATGGCACCGTGTCACGGAGCCCATGCTCCGCGTTCACTTCAGTGACACGGTGGGAGGACTTAGCTGCACACCTGGATTCCAGTGAAGGTGCGCATTACGTCTGTGGCACGGAGCTGAGGATCCGCGTTACCCTCCGTGCCACGCTGAAGATAATAATCCGGCACCCCAAGTTCCAGTGAAGCTCCGCGACAAGGCCGTGGCACGGAGCTGATGCTCCGCGATACCCTCCGTGCCACGTTGCCAGTTTATTTCGGGAAATTTCCCACTTATATAAATAACACACTTAAGTTTTATTTTAAGATATCTGACATTTCAAGCTAGAACATGGATATCAGGCAGTTGAGCTGAAGAAGTTCTTGGGTTAACTTTCTTCCTTTTTCTCTTAGATTTCAATTACTTGCATGATTTCTACTTGTTTGAAGATGTTTAATCATCAAATGAGTGGCTAATTCACCTTTGGCTGAGGTTGAGGATGATTGCAGTAGTATGTAATTGATGTGATTTCAGTTTTTATCTTCTCTACAACGGTTGTTCTACTAATTTTTGTTTTTACTACATTAATGCTTGGCCATTGTTAATGTAAATCCTAGAATTCCAGTTTTAATTCCGAAAGGAAGATTAATTGGATAGATGTGAATTGGTAGGATATGTTCTTATCTTGGTTGAGAAATTAAGAGAAGATTAACATTCAGAATAGAAATATATCTGTAATGTCATATTTGGTCATCTATGGTATTTGTTGTGTATTGCTAGAATATGAAGTGTTTGCATCACAGAAATGTGTAATGTAAGTCTCATGATTCTTTAATTGGAGAGGAGTTCGAAAGACCCAATCCAGTGGTTAATAATTCCTGACCAACAACTTAAGAGAAATGTTGACTGAAGTTTAATCAATGAATTACGTATCTGCATGTTTTGCCTTAACCTTAGCTTGTTCGTGCTATTGTTTAGATTAGAATTTACAATCTTTTTACTTAAAGTTACATCAACTAGTATTCTTGAAAAATCACCATTTGTTTTGTTTGTCTGCTTATATAAAGAATTGAGTATACTAAACACTTAAAGAAAAATTACTGTAACATTACAGTCCCTGTGGGTTCGATACCTGACTTTAAATAAAACCACTTTATTATTTGTACGACCATGTGCACTTGCTTGTAGTTGGGAGTGAACATAAACCATGACCACTTTCCACAGCCCGTTACAGCTTCCTATGACTCGTGCCATGAGCTGTTGTTAGTGGTTTAGGTTTGGGTCTTGTTTGAACTCCATTTAATGACCAGCCAGGATGGCCCGTTGGATCTTCCAACAAGTCATTTCTAGTCTCATTATTTTCTAGGGAAATCCTAACTAGGGACTTGCCACGAGGGGTACAACGAGTCATTGTTCCGTACAACGACTCATCCCTTGAGTCATCTTATGTCTCTGATGAGATTTTTCTATTTTTCTCTAGTCTAACCCTTAGGTCTAATCTTAGAAACTTTTGGGGTGTTACATTATATCCCTTTGGGAACATTCATCCTCGAATGTAGATTAAGCATACTGAAAGGCTAGGGAAAGAATTGAAATCCCAAAACTAAACAACTGAAGCTGAAAACTAATGGAGTGACTAACTTCGGACTGATACACACGATTGAATTGAATTCATGAAATAAACATACTTATAAAGACATGAAAGAAACTTAGAGACTTGACCTTGTCATGAAACTGAATAGTGTATTAAGGAGGAAATTGGTACCTCATGATGGAACTGATATGGAAGGGAAAAGATGCGGATATCTAGCCATCATATCTGCTTTGGCTTTCAATGTAGCTCCCTCAACAAGATGATTTCTCCATAACACCTTCACTGAAGCTACTTCCTTATTTCTAAACTTCCGAACCTGATGATCAAGGATCTCAACCAGAACCTCCTCATAGGTAAGGCGATCCTTCACACCTATACTCTCCATCAGAATAACTAAGGTTGGGTCCGCAATGCACTCCTTTAATAGAGATACATGGAGAACTAGATGTACCGAAGCTAACTCTGCTGGTAAATCCAACTCATATGCCACCTTGCCAACTCACCTCAGAATCCTATAAGGACCAACATATCAGGGACTAAGCTTCTCTTTCTTTCTGAACCTCATCACTCCCTTCGTGGAAGACACTTTTGAAAATACCAAATCATTGACCTCAAACTCAAGCTCTCTCCGCCTAACATCCACATACGATTTCTGATGATTCTGAGCTGTTTCCAGCCTTCCGCTAATGAGATGAACTTTCTCTATGGCCTCATGAACTAAATATAGCCGTATCAACATAGCCTCACCTATCTCAAATCTCTAATAGGTGATCTACACCTCCATCCATAAAGAGTCTCAAATGGAGCCATCTGAATGCTGGAATGATAATTGTTATTGTAGGAAAACTCGATGAGAGGTAAGTGATCATCCCAACTACCCTTGAATTCAATCACACACGCTCTCAACATATCCTCTTAAAAAGCTGTACTAATTTTTACTTGGGTACCAAGATCCTTCTGAAATGATCTCCAAAGCTGAGAGGTAAAATGAGTACCCCTATATGACATGATGGACAAGGAACTCCATGAAAGCAAACCAACTCCCGAATTTACAATCTAGCATAATCCTCAGCCAAATAGGTAGTTTTGACTAGTAGAAAATGGGCTGATTTTGTCAACCTGTTCACAATCACCCATATAGAGTCATACTATCAGCGCGTACGAGGAAAATATGTAATGAAGTCCATATTGATCTCCTCCCACTTCCAAGTGGGAATGCTAATATCCTGAAGCACACCCCCAGGTCTCTGATGCTCAACCTTCACCTATTAACAATTTGGACACCTAGACACAAACTCTGCTATGTCCTTTTTCATGCCATTCCACCAATAGACATCACGTAGGTCACGGTACATTTAGGTGGAACCTAGATGGATAGAATACCAAGAGCCATGAGCCTCGCTTAACATCTTCTCTCTCAAGTCGTCCACAATTGGCTCACACAATTGGTCCTGATATCGAAGTACAACATCTCCCACTTAGGAGAAAACCCCTATTTCTGGTTTTAGACCGCTTCCTTTAACTTCACTAGAATAGGATCCTCATCTTGAGTAACCTTGACCTCGATCACATATGATGATTCTGACCCATTTGAACAATGACACCACCATCTGTCGAGTCAATAAGGAGAACCCCTAAAAGAGCAAGCCTGTGGACATCCTTTGCTAACTCCTTCCTCCCATCCTACACATGAGACACACTCTCCCTGGACAGCCTACTAAGAGCATCCACCACTATATTGGCCTTGCCCAGATGATACAAAACATTTATGTCATAGTCCTTGAGAAGCTCTAGTCATCTTCTTTGCTGCAAATTCAGATCCTTTTGAGTGAACACATATTGAAGGCTCTTGTGGTACGTTAACACATCCATATGCACCCCATACAAATAGTGCCTCCAAATCTTAACCATGCAAACACCACAACTACCAACTCTAGGTCATCCATTAGGTAGTTTTTCTCATGAGTCTTAAGCTGTCTAGAGGCATACTTCATAACATTACCATGTTGTATCAACATGTAACCAAGACCAACCTAGAGGCATCACAGTACACAACAAAACTATCCGTTTCCTTTGGTAGGGTCAATATTGGGGCTGAAGTTAGCCGAGTCTTTAACTCCTAAAAATTCTTCTCACAAGCATCCGACCTCTAAAATTTGACCTTCTTCTAGGTCTTAGTCAACTGTGCTGCAATGGATGAAAATCCCTCAATAAATCTCCGGTAGTAGCTAGCTAAACCCAATAAGCTCCTAATATCTGACGGACTAACCGGTCTAGGAAAATTCTTCACTGCCTCTATCTTTTGAGAGTCCACCTGCAAACCCTCTCTAGACACCACATGGCCCAAAAATGCTACTGAGTTTAGCCAAAACTCATACTTACTGAATTTAACAAACAGATGGCGATCCTTGAGAGTCTGCAACACGATCCGCAAATGAGCGGCATGCTCCTCCTTACTCTGAGAGTATATGAGAATATCATCTATGAAGATAATCAAGAACATACCTAAATACTGCTTGAACACCCTATTCATCAAATCCATAAAAGCTACAGAGTAGTCGTTAGTCCAAAGACGTAACTACGAACTAATAGTGACCATACCAAATCCTAAAGGCTATTTTCGAAATGTCACTCTCTCTAACTTTGAGCTGATGATAGTCAGATCTGAGGTCTATCTTTGAGAAGCACTTAGCACCCTGAAGTTGGTCAAACAAGTCGTTAATGCTGGGGAGGGGATACTTATTCTTGATTGTGACCTTGTTTAACTACCAATAATCAATGCACATTTTAAGGGAACCATCATTCTTTCAAACAAAGAGAACAAGAGCACCCTATGGGGATTTACTAGGCCTGATGAAACCCTTATCTAGGAGATCTTTCAACTGCTCTTTCAACTCCTTTAGCTCGGCTGGAGCCATTATTTAAGGATGAATAGATATAGGTTGCGTATCAAGGAGAAGGTCAATACCAAAGTTAATCTCCCGCTCAGGAGGGACTCCTAGTAGATTATTTGGAAACACCTCTGGATACTCACATACTATAGGAATGACTGAAGAGTCGGGTCTTGAATGTAGCATCCTTAACCCGAACTAGATGATACACACAATCCTTAGAAATCATCTTCCTAGACTTGAGATAGAAAACAAAGCGATCTATAGGAACAACTGAATTACCCTTCCATTCTAGGACTAGCTCACCCAGAAATCGAAACTCTACCGTACAGGTTCTACAATTCACTGAGGCATAACATGTATGCAACCAATTCATACCGGAAATAACATCAAAATCAGTCATGTATAACTCTACTAGATTGACTAAGGTTACTTTCTGAAGGACTGTGATAGGGCAATTTCTATATACTGGTCGAGCTATAACTAACTCATCGACTGGATTGGAGATTAAGAATGGTTTTGATAAGATTTTGAGATAGCCTCTGGATCTAACAATGCATATACATCAAGGTGGAATACTTGTAACATACCAGTGACCACATTGGGAGAGACCTCCTGCTCCTGACATGCTCCCCTGACATCTAGAGCTTGATACTCTACCCCTCTGATCACATCTAGGTCTGGACAGAACACTTTCTAATGATAGAGCTGGGGTTGACGACCTCTGGTGGGACTGAGGGCGATGTCCACCACCAGACCTCTGCTGGAACTGTCTATAATACCCTATCCCGGCCCTCTTGGCCTCTCTCTCCTTCTCCTTCATTTGCTCCACCTCTATTTGCCGAGCGTATATGACTAACCTCAAGAAACCTATGTCATTGATCAACATGGTGGTCCTACACTCCTTGACCAAGAAATCTATCACTCCATTCACAAGCCTGCTCACACGAGCCTTGGGATCAACGACCATCTTCGGTGCATACTTGGACAATCAGGTAAACTCCAAGGCATACTCTTGAACTGTCCTGTGGTTCAGCCTCAAGTTGACGAACTCTGCCGCCTTTGCCTCCCTCAACTCCATAGGGAAGATCTTGTAATATATCAAAAGTTTGTAAGACTAGATGAGAGAAATGGAAATAAGTTCAATAGAAAAATCTATATTTTTGCCTCAAAACGACTCGTGGTGAGAAGTAGCAGACTGTGGGAGGAGTCATAGTGAGATGCTGTAAGTTTGATGCTCATAACATGAATCACACCATGAGTCATGGTGCGTGGGTACAAGTCATGGTCAGGAGTCGTGGTGAGGCACAGGGAATGCTAGGGTAGGAAATGATGGAAGATAGTATGACTTGTTGTGGGAAACAACGAGTTGTGATAAAGGTTGTGGTTTGGAGGTTCTGTGTATTGATGGGTTGTCATGAGTGGTGTTATGACTTGTGGTAGGTAACCATGAGTCGTGGTTTGTGACCCGTGGAAAAATCCATAGAAGGTAAGAATTGAGGCTCAGTGACAACGAAAGGTGTTATGACCTATGATGACATGTAATAACTCATAGCAGGCGTCCGCGATGTGATCTTCAAGAACCAGTTTGACGACCAGTGGTGATAACGGGAGGTGACCATGAGTCGTCACTTAATGGTACGACTCATGGTGAGACTCGTGACGACTAGCAGTGCCTATTTTCCAGAATTTTCATTAAGGGTATTTTAGTAAATCATAAGCTCCTAAGTTCTAAACTACGCCGTTTTAAGCCTTAAAGAAGTGTATTAGGGGATTTTATCCTATTCTAATTCATTCAACCCCCATGCATGCAAGTTTAGAGGGTTCCATTGAAGATCAAGCCTAGATCCTCCAATTCTCCTCGGGCTTTAAAAGTCAAGATAAGAATCAGTTTACCAAGTATGTAGGGCCATGAATGGTAGTTTCCTTTCACTCTGATGCCCAAATTTCTCCTCAAGATCTGAATTCAAGTGTTAATTCAAGTGTATGATCCTATGGGGTTTTATCTCAATTTTATGAAATTCTCTATGATCTATTTATAGGTCAATTTCCTTCATGTTTTAAAGCATATATTAAGATCCGTGGGCATATTTTATACCTATTTTGATAATTAATTCATGATTTCAAATTTTAGAAAATTATGCAAGTTTCATGAAAAGTCAAGTTTATGATTCTATTATGATTTTGATTCTCTTAAGCCCTAATTTATGGTTTATGATTTATTATACAATTTCCTACAAGTACTCTTCATGAATTTATGAATTTCAAGTATCGTGATTTTCTCAAGCATGTATGTTCTTCATGATTTATGAGTTTATGATTTAGCCTACTCACGGGCCCTTATTTTTGTGGCTAATCATGTTGTCATGACTCGTGCACCCAGATCGTATACACGGGACAAGGGACCCTGAGAGACCCCAAGTCAACCCATGGCACATGCATACAACTAATCTTATTCAAATAAGTGGAAAGATAATTAAAAAAAACATAGCAGACACATAACCATAGCATAACATCAAGAAATATTGGGCGTATACACAACGGAGCACTACATACTTGTCTGAAAGCCTCTAATACACAAGATGGGTTGATGGGACAACATCCCGAACTAACCTGACCAAAACTGGACATACACAACATGAAATTCTATCAAACGGCCCTCGGAACATGAGGACTCACCAATGAGCTGAAAGCGTAAGCTGAGATGGACTAAGGATGAGGATGAGCCTAAGATACAGACCCTATATCATGAAATGTACAGCATAGAAAGTATGTGGTCAGTACGTGGAATGTACCGAGTATGCAAGGTAAGTAAAACAGACATTTTAAAGTAAAGAAAAACTCATAGGTAACATAAGAGAAGGACATCATGCATATATTATAAACTTCATAAGAAAACATAAGGCTCAAGGCTTTCAAATCATTCGTAAAGCGTTCAAAAACATAATCGTAAGTAAACTTGTCAAACATAACTTGAGCCAATAACATAAATATAACAATGCATAAAACATGCAGAACAATGGGAGAACTCGTCGTAAGCGACACCATCATGGTAGAGCTTTTCATGATGCCCCACTATCTCGCTCAAGTGGGTAGAGCCGACCTTGGCTTGCCAGGCGAGGGTCGTGCATAAGGCGTGATATCACATTTGAGGGGATCATTATTAATACATCATATCATTTACAAACCCACGGTGGCACATGGTTATGAGACACCGGCGTAGTCCTTTGAATGCCGGACTGCTCGGTGCTAGACACGGCTACCAAAAACATGCATATAGGCTCATACATAAATCAATAACATCATGCATTAAGATTCATTGGCTAAAATATAATATTTATCATCACTGATCCCCTTTTAAACATGCTTAGCCAAGAATCAAGGCCCTTTTCATCGGCCAACATCATAAATCGATAAATCATGTATTTCGTTTCATAAATCATAATTCATTCTTCAACATGTGGGCATTACCCAATACTTCATCATATTCAATTCTTTCAAAACATGCTCATAAACATGGGTAGCTTGAAAATCATGCTTTTCTATCATTAGTAAACTCAAATTATAGAGTATTTATCATAAATCATAACTTCCGTGAACTTTCATTAAATGGGCATTTTTAGATATAAAAGATTGAAACGTGATTTGAAGAAAATAATAATAGAACTCCATCATTCACAAGTTCATAATTAAAACTCAATCAAATCTGACCCATAAAGAGAACTCACATTTTCATGCATTTGAGTATAACTCCATAGACTTGGATAGGAGGATTCATGATTCAAATTGATATTGGGAATGGTGAGGAAGAATTCCGCCCATTTTGAAACCCTACATACCTGGGAATGGATGGACTCAAAGTTCCTTGAACACCCACAAAGAAATTGATGAAAATTTGGGGAAGAAGGCCTTGAATCTCCAAAAAACCTCTCTATGCTTTTGCATGAGAATGGGCATGCATAAAGGGCTTAACCCATCTTATCTTACTCAGAAAAATATCCAAAACAATGTAGTTTAGGCCTTAGGGACTTAGGGATTACGAAAACACCCTTATTAAAACGCAGGAAATTTCTGTTCACCAGTCCCCACGAGGGACCTCAGGGGTCGTTGCCACAGGGAACGATTCATGGCCATGGTCCATTGAGTCCACTACCCAAAACATCCAAGGGGACCTCACGGGTGACTTCACAAGTCGTGAGGTTAGACCACAATTCATGGTCACCTTCCGTGGCCTACACTGCCCATCCCAACTTGCCAAAACAACTAAGGTAGACCACGAGTGATCTCATGAGTCGTGAGGTCTGACCATGACTTGTGGTCAGGCCCAATGGCCTCCTCACTCAGGGCTTGACAAACCATGCTGACCACGAGTCACCTCACGACTCGTGGTCACTCCTCATGACTAACCTCACGGGTCATTCTGTGACTTGGGGCGAATTTTTAGTTTTTTTCTGTTTTTACTTTCGAGTCTGATCCTTGGGTTTCCGAGGTATAACAATATCTCCCCCATGGGGAAATTCATCCTCGAATGTTGGAAACATGCAGAAAACTCCAAAAACAAGCTATCACCATATACATTTACCGGTCATTTAAGCTGAAAACTGGCGGAATGACTACCTCCGAAAGGAACTACATAGCTAAATTGAATTCAGACATCACATACATATACCATATCATAAAAACAAACTTGTACACATGAACTGAACAGGAAAAGCTGATTAAAGGTTTAGAGAAAAATTGATACCTCAAACTGAAACTGAGCCGGTAGGGAACAAATGAGGGTATTTAGCTATCATATCTGGTTCAACCTTCCACGTAGCTCCCTCAACATGCCAATTTCTCCATAATACTTTAACCGAAGCTACTTCTTTGTTCCTCAGCCTTCGAACCTGACGATCCAAGATTTCAACGGGAATTTCTTCATAACTGAGGCTGTCTTTCACTCCAATGCTGTCTACCGAAGCTACCAAGGCTGGATCACCCAAACACTTCTTCGAAAGTGACACATGAAAGATGAGATGAACCGAAGATAGCTCCGATGGCAAGTCCAACTCATACGCCACCTTACCAACTCTTCTCACAACCCAGTAGGGGCCAACATAGCAGGGACTGAGTTTCCTTTCTTCCCAAATTGCATGACTCCCTTCATGGAGATACCTTTAGAAATACCCAGTCATCTATATCAAACTCCAAATATCTTCTCCTCACATCAGCATATGATTTCTAACGACTCTAAGCGATTTTCAACCGGTCCCTTATCAACTGAACCTTCACCATTACCTCGTGAACTAAATTTGGCATTATCATAGATGCCTCACCAACCTCAAACCATCCGATGGGAGATCTACACCTTCGCTCATAAAGAGCCTCGAACGGTGCCATCTGGATACTAGAGTGATAACAGTTATTATAGGCAAACTCGATCAAGGGCAAATGGTCATCCCAACTACCTTTCAAATCCACAACATATGCCTTCAACATATCCTCAGGGTCTGACTGATTTGTTCTTCCTGGCCGTCTATTTGCAGATGGAAGGCTGTATTGAGCTTAACTTGCGTCACAAGTTCTTTTGAAAAGAATTCCAGAATTGAGAGGTAAACAGAGTACCTCGATTTGAAATAATAGATGAGGGCACTCCATGAAGTCGAACAAATTCTCGAATATACAACTTAGCATAATCATCCGCTGAATCCATGGTCTTGACCGGTAGGAAGTGTGCAACCTTGGTTAACCTGTCGACCACCACCCAAATGGAGTCATATTATTCGGCGAGTACTAGGTAGGCCTGTAACAAAATTCATATTAGTCTCTTCCCACTTCCAAATGGGGACGCTGATATCCTGAAGTACGCCTCCCCGCCTTTGATGTTCGACTTTCACTTGCTGGCAGTTTGGACATTTAGCTACGAACTCTGCAATATCTTTCTTCATTCTATCCCATCAATATATTTCTCTCAAATCCCGGTACATCTTCGTGGATCCTGGATGAATAGAATATCTGGTACCATGTGCCTCATGCAATATCCGAATTCTCAAATTATCGACGTCCGAAACACATAGTTGACCCTGGTATCGTAGCACACCATCTCCCCCTTGGGAGAAGACCTCCACTTTCTGACTCTGCACCGCCTCCTTCAGCTTCCTCAATATTGGATCCTCATCTTGCCTGGATTTAACATCAACCACCAAGGAAGATTTTGACCATTTATGCACAACAACACCGCCATCGGTCGAGTTGATCAATCTAACTCCCAGTCTTGCTCGGTGGACATCCTTCACCAACTCCTTCTTTCCCTTATCCACGTGGGACACACTTTCCATGGAGAGCCTACTAAGTGCATCCGCAACCACATTAGCCTTGCCCAGGTGGTAGAGGACACTCATGTCGTAGTCCTTTAGCAATTCCAACCAGCTCCTTTGTCAAAGATTTAGGTCTTTCTGTATTGAACACGTATTGCAAACTCTTGTGATCCGTAAACACATCCACGTGGATCCCATACAAGTAATGCTGCCATATCTTCAATGCAAACACCACCGCAGCCAACTCAAGATCGTGGGTCGCGTAATTCTTTTCATGAACTTTCAGCTGTCTTGAGGCATATGCTATTACCTTCCCACGCTGCATCAACACACATCCTAGCCCAACTCTCGAAGCATCACAATACACTACAAAGCCATCAGTATCCTCGGGTAAGGTCAACACTGGTGCTGAAGTGAGTCGGATCTTCATCTCTGGAAAGCTTTTCTCACAAGCATACGACCATTGGAACTTCACCCTTTTCTAAGTAAACTTAGTCAAAGGTGCCGCAATAGATGAGAAACTCTCAACAAACCTCCGGTAGTAACCTACTAGGCCCAAGAAACTCTGAATTTATGAAGGATTCATCGGTCTAGGCCAATTCTTCACTGCTTCGATCTTTTGGGAATCTACCCTTATGCCTTCGTTTGATACCACATGTCCCAGAAATGCTATCGAGTTTAGCCAAAATTCACACTTGCTAAACTTTGCATAAAACTGACGATCCTTGAGGGTTTGCAGTACTATTGTCAAATGAGTAGCATGCTCCTCCCCGCTCTGAGAGTATATCAAGATGTCGTCAATGAACACAATCACGAACATGTTCAAATATGCCTTGAACACCCTGTTCATTGGATCCATAAAAGCCGTGGGGGAATTGGTTAGTTCGAAAGAGATAACAACAAATTCGTAGTGACCATACCGAGTCCTGAAAGCAGTCTTCGGGATGTCACTCTCCCGCACTCTGAGCTGGTGATACCCGTACCTGAGATCAATCTTAGAGAAGCACTTGGCACCCTGAAGCTGGTCAAACAAATCATCGATCCTGGGTAAGGGGTACCTATTGTTGGCGGTAGGGGGTACCTAGAAACTGAAAACAGTTCTGAAAAGGTCTCCGGACTAACTCTAAGGCTACTAGCAATGTAAGGAGTCACGAAAGACAAGGTAGCTCCCTGATCTAGCAAGGAATAAACATCAATATGAAAAACATGAAACATACCAGTGACCACGTCTAGCGAAGTCTCCTGCTCCTGGCCAGAGATAAGGGCATAGAATCGGTTCTAGCACTGCTCGCCACACCACTAGTCGATGCTCCCTGCGGAGCAGAATGGGCTGGAGCTGCTACTATCCTGGTGGTCTACGCACGACCTCTATGATCACCCTGTCTAGCATATGGGCACGCTCGGCGCATGTGCCCGGATCTACCACACCCATAGCAAACATCTGAGCTGAGCAGGCGCTCTCCGGTGTGACTCTTCCTCACTTCCCGTAGGCTGGAGAGGTATATTCTAAATGGGTGCCCCTCTGATCCCTCGACCCTGAAGCCCTGCTCCTCTGATCTCCCCTGGGTCTAGATGGAACACCATCTGATGATGGTGCTAGGGCTAGTGACCTCTGCTGAAACTGTGGATGGTAGCCACCGTCGGACCTCTGATGTGAAAACCCACGACTATCTGTCTGAGCCCTCTTTGCCTTCCTCTCTCTCGCATGAGCTACCTCTATCTACTGGGCATACAACACTATAAGAGGAAAGTCCATATCCCGATGGAGCATAGTAGTCCTGCAATCCTTTTCTAAATAACCGACCATACCATGAACAAATCGGCTCACCCGCGCCCTCTGGTCCATCACTAACTCTAGGGCATATTTTGACAACCGGGTGAACTCAAGAGAATAGTCTAGCACTGTCATTTTTCCCTGCTTGACGTTCACAAACTCCGCTGCTTTCAACTCCCTCATTTCTCGAGGGAAGAACCTGTCGAGAAAGGCCATGTGGAACTCATCCCAGCTGATATGGCCCGCTCCCGCCGTCCTGCTGTCCTTCCATTGCTTGTACCAAGTATGAGCGACCTCTTTTAGCTGATAAGAGGCCAAGTCAACACACTCCCCATTTGTCACCCCCATAACCTGAGTGACCTTTAAGATCCCTTCAATGAACTCGTGTGGATCCTTATCCACCTTTGATCTCGTGAACTCAGGAGGGTTCATCCTTAAGAAGTCTCTAATCCAAGCCACCACTTTATTGCCATTCTGTGGGACTTGCTTAATAGCCTGCTAGTTGACCTGAGCGGTCAAGGCCTACACCAACATCTGAATAGCTGCCCGAAACACAGCGTATGCAGCTGGCTCTAGTTCCTGGGGCTCTTAAACAGGCGGGGCTTGTTGATGCCCATGGTCATTGCCATCTCTGTGGCCTTCATCATTTCCTTTTCTCCTTCCCTTCATTCTTCTAGGAGCCATAATTCTGCAAATCGCGAGTCGCACGAATTAGAAGGATAGAAAGGCTTTTCATCGCATGACATAGAACATGGAAAAAGGAAACATTTCCTAAACGTCTAGTAGCCTCTTCGTCATAAGTGTGGTGCGCTTCACACCCATGAAAAAGACTCTACTTAATGCGAATTTCAGACACCCTAGGACACTTCAAACCTATGGCTCTGATACCAAGTTGGTCACGACCTGAATGTACACCCAGATCGTAGACTCGGGATAAGGGACCGCGAGAGACCCCAAGTCGACCCATGACACATGCATACAACTAATATTAGTAAAATAAGCAAGGTAATTAAAAAAACATAGCAGACACATAACCATAGCATAACATCAAGAAATAATGGGTGTATACACATCGGAGCACTACATACTTGTCTGAAAGCCTCTAATACACACGATGGGTCGTGGGACAACATCCCCAACTAACCCGACCAAAATTGGACATACACAACATGAAAGTCTATCAAATGGCCCTCGGAACATGAGGACTCACCAACGAGTTGAAAGCGTAAGCTGAGATGGACTAAGGATGAGGATGAGCTTGAGATCCGGACCCTATATCATGAAGTGATATAACATAGAAAGTATGCGGTCAGTATGTGGAATGTACCGAGTATGCAAGGTAAGTAAAACAGACATTTTAAAGTAAATAAAAACTCATACGTAACATAAGAGAAGGACATCATGCATATATCATAAACTTCATAAGAAAACATAAGGATCAATGCTTTCAAATCATTCGTAAAGCGTTCATAAACATAATCGTAAGTAAACTTGTCAAACATAACTTGAGCCAACAACATAAATATAACAATGCATAAAACATGCGAAACAATGAGAGAACTCGTCATCACCGACACCATCATGGTAGAGTTTTTCATGATGCCCCACTGTCTCGCTCAAGTGGGCAGAGCCGACCCTGGCTTGCCAAAGGCGAGGGTCGTGCATAAGGTGTGATATCACATTAGGGGATCATTATTAATACATCATATCATTTACAAACCCACGGTGGCATGTGGTTATTAGACACCGGCGTAGTCCTTTGAACGCCAGGCTGCTCGATGCTAGACATGGCTCCCAAAAACATGCATATAGGCTCATACATAAATCAATAACATCATGCATTTAGATTCATTGGCTAAAATATAACATTTATCATCATTGATCCCCTTTTACACATGCTTAGCCAAGAATCAAGGCCCTTTTCATCAGCCAACATCATAAATCGATAGATCATGTAATTCATTTCATAAATGGTAATTCATTCTTCAACATGTGGGCATTGCCTAATACTTCATCATATTCAATTCTTTCAAAACATGCTCATAAACATGGGTAGCTTGAATATCATGCTTTTCTATCATCAATAAACTCAAATTATAGAGTATTTATCATAATCATAACTTCCATGAACTTTCATGAAATGAGTATTTTTAGATGTAAAAGATTGGAACGTGATTTGAAGAAAATAATAATAGAACTCCATCATTCATGAGTTGATAATTAAAAGTCAATCAAATCTGACCCATAAAGAGAAATCATATTTTAATGCATTTGAGTAAAACTCCATAGACTTGGATAGGAGCATTCATGATTCAAATCAATATTGGGAATGGGTGAGGAAGAATTCTACCCATTTTGAAATCCTACATACCTGGGAATGGATGGACTCAAAGTTCCTTGAACACCCACAAAGAAATTGATGAAAATTTGGGGAAGAAGGCCTTGAATCTCCCAAAAACCTCTCTATGCTTTTGCATGACAATGGGCATGCATAAAGGGTTTAAGCCATCTTATCTTACTCAGAAAAATATCCAAAATGACATAGTTTAGGCCTTAGGGACTTAAGAATTACGAAAACACCCTTGTTAAAACGCAGGAAATTTCTGGTCGCTAGTCCCCACAAGGGACCTCACAGTCGTTGCCACAGGTCACAACTTGTGGACATGGTCCATTTATTCCATTGCCCAAAACATCCAATGGGAGCACAGGGGTGAGTTCACGAGTCGTGAGGTCAGACCATGACTCATGGTCACCTTTCGTGGCCTACACTGCCCATCCCAACTTGCCAAAACAACTAAGGTAGACCACGAGTGATCTCATGAGTCGTGAGGTCTGACCATGACTTGTGGTCAGGCCCAATGGCCTCCTCACTCAGGGCTTGCCAAACCATGCTGACCACGAGTCACCTCACGATTCATGGTCATTCCTTACGACCAACCTCACAGGTCGTTCTGTGACCTGGTGCGAATTTTCAGTTTTTCTCCGTTTTTACTTCCGGGTCTGATCCTTGGGTTCCCGGGGCATAACATGTGTATTTTAAGTATGATAAAATATTTTATGAATTAACTAGACATGAACTTCATGTATGATTTCACAATAAATATATGAGCCCTCATGTGCATGTTTTTGGGAGCAATGTCTAGCATCGAGTAAGCCCAACGTTCAGGTAAACTCCATGTTCTCAAAACTACATGCCATAGTAGGTATATATTCATGGTTAACCCTATGGGGTCCATATTAGTGATATCACGCCATTCATGTCCCTTGCCTGGCAAGCTTGGGATGGCTTTGCCCACTTGAGTGAGATAGTTGGGGCATCATGTATGCTCTATCATGATAGTGTCAGCTAAGATGAGCCCTCTCATTGTTCCCTCATGATTTTTGCATTGTCATGTTTATGATACTATGACTCAAGTTATGATTTACAAGGTCCCTCTTATGATTACGATTATGACTAGCTTATGAATGATTTTAAAAACCTTGAGCCCTCATATTTATGTTATGATTATCACCTCAAGTTTTGAACTGTCCTACCCTTATGAACTCTTATGTATTTTATTAGTCCATTTTTACTTACCTTGCATACTCAGTATATTCAAAGTATTGACCGCATACTCTATGCTGTATCGTTTCTTGATACAGGTCCAAGAGATTAGATTTAGCCGCGCCATCAGTCCTTCTTCCATATTAGTTCAGTTTAGCCAGTGTTGGTGAGTCCTTATCTTCCAACATCTAAAAAATGATGCACATTGTATGGCGGTGATGACTAGGAGTGGTAAAACCACAATTGACCCCCCGTTTCCAATTGATGTTGAGTGGAAGAAAGAGAGCATCATTGAGGAAGATGATACAATTGTTGAGAGAGAGAATGGTGAGTTGAAAGAGGGCCCGAGAGGTGAGAAGGAACCAAACATGGATCAACGGGCAACCCAAGTGCATAAAGCTATCCCTCGACCACCGCCACCATTCCACCAAAGGATGAAGAAGAAGGTAGAGAATGGTAAGTTCCAGAAATTCCTTTCAATGCTTAAGCAACTATCTGTGAACATACCATTAGTCGAAGCATTAGAGAAGATGACAGGATATGCAAAGTTTATGAAGGACCTGGTGACTAAGAAGAGATCTGTGAGCTATGAGCCTGTTGACAATGTGCATCACTGTAGTGCCATAGCTACAAGGGTCCTAGCGCAAAAAAAGGAAGACCCAGGTGCCTTAACTATACCATGTACGATTGGCAATGTCGAGTTTGCAAGGGCACTCTATGATTTGGGAGCTAGCATTAATTTGATGCCCTTGGTTGTATTCAAGAAATTAGGATTAGGAGCCCCACACCGATCAACATGCGACTACTGATGGCCGACAAAATAGTTAAAAGCCGGTGGGCATCCTAATCGATGTGCTTGCCAAGGTAGACAAATTTATGTTCCCAGTAGACTTCGTGATTTTTGATTGTGAGGTTAATTATGAGGTCCCCATCATTTTGGGGTGACCATTCCTTACAACCAGGAGAGCTCTAGTAGATGTGGAGGCTGGCTGTTGAAGTTTAGATTAAATCAAGAAGAGGTCACATTTAACATCTGCAGGACAATGAAGCAACCCAAGGAATTTAGTATGATCTCAGCACTGGAGGATGAGTATGAATCACTTGATGAATTCTGTGTAGTCAAGAGATTTGCGTCGTGCCGCGATATTAAGTCAGACGCTTCTTGGGAGGCAACCTGTCACACCCCTAAACCCAGGGAGGCATGACTGACACCTAGTGCCACCCCTGCTATGAGCATACCCGACGTCCAAAATATAAAACTAAGGCAAGAACTGATGAGGTTTAACACAACAACTATAAAATCAGAATAAGACGATAGACTATAGCGGAAGCTGGCTCACCTGGCAAACCAAAAGGATATACTTAAGCCGTCAAGGCCACAGAATGGAAAACAACTATATAACATGTCCCACCTGGCCAATAACAATGACACTACACCCAAAACAAATGTCTACGAGCCTCTAAATATACAATAGAAATCAATTGTCCGGGACAGGTCCCCGAACTACCCTTTACTTAAAGATCTGGCGACTCCGAAAGACCTAGAGCGAACCAACTTAGCTGGAACTCCACTCATCACCCAAGAAATCGATCTAACAACCCACCATCACCTATAGGCATGAATGCAGCACCCCGACTAGGGCATCGGTACAATAGTGTATCGAGCATGAAACGTAGAAATATCTGACAAACATAAATTAAAGATCAAAAGATATACCAGATATCGCAGAAGAAGACTTAACATAAGTAAACACATAGAACCTACCTGGCCCCCATAAGCCTGGAAAGTACAAAAAAACATACAAACAAAACCTACCTGGCCCCCATAAGCCCGGCAAGTCAAAGAGTAAACAATAACACTGCGGCACCCAGCCAACATAACCCACATGTCATTGCCTCTAGACCTCTCAATGGCCTCAGCTAACACCAGCCAACATCTAGCATCCACTACTATCAGATAATAGATAACACAAACAACAACCACAATAACATACCAAGCAAATCAAAAGTAAACATCAGTCAATGAACATCATCTATCAAGCACTGCAAGACTCTCTCTTGGCTGTGCAATGCTAGCGGAGCTCAATCCATCTAGGAGAACCAATCGCGATCCCTAGAAGGCTTAGAAATGTTAGACCACTTGCAAATCATGTCTCATCTCGACAGTACGGAGGAAATCATTTTCAACCCCATAGGTTATTCACCCACAGGGCTCAACCCTTCGGTCGTAAACACTCTCGTGCATCGCGTATCCAAGAGCCCCAAGGCCTCAAATAACACACAATCATGATCAATGATCTTGGGCAGAATTATATGCCCAAGTGACGCTCAAATGCTCTATTTCGTCTTGTTTATCTATCGTTATTTGTACATTCTCATGTGATTTGTAGTTAAAATATGAATTTATACTAACCAACATGATTAGTGTTGTTTTACAGAAAAAATGTAATTTTAGGAAACTAAGTTGCATGTTGGTGAAAATTGGGAATGGACTCGGCAGCGAGCAGTGGATTACGTCAAGGAAAAGCAGCAAATATAGGGGCTCCGCAATGGAGCCGTGTCACGCTGCCATCGCGGAGGCAGTCTGCCATGGATGATTTATTTTGATAAATTTCCAGTGAAGGTTCGCGACGGCACCGTGGCACGTTGGCCAAGCCCCTCGTTACATGCCATGGCGCATTGCCTATATTTACTTGGAACATAAAATTCCAGTGAGGGTCCGCATTTGCACCGTGTCACGGAGGCAGTGCTCCACGATGCACTCCGTGACACGTTGCTTGTTATTCCGGAAAAAATTTCCACCAGTATAAATAGCATAGTTAGGTTTATTTTTAGTTATTTTGACTTAGTTGAGCAAGAAGGTGGGTTACAGGTAGTTGAGGAGACGAAAATCTTAGGGTTCTTCTCTAACTCTTTCTCCTTTATTTCAATTGTTTGTATGATTTATACTCATTTGATGATGTTTAATCCACAAATGAGTGGCTAAATTCATTTATTGCTGAGGTTAAGAACATTTGTAGTGGAATGTAATTGTTGATCATTTTGGTTTTTCATCTTCTCTTCTATGGTTGTTCTATCAATTCTTGTTCTTACTGCATTAATGTCTGGCCAATGTTAATGTATATCTAAAAAATCCAATTTTATATTGAAAAGGAAAGAAATTGGAAAGTTGAGAATTGGTAGGATATGATCTCTTCTTAGTTTGGGAAAATTGAGAATTGATTTACCTTCAGAATAGAAATATATCTGAAAGTCGTATTAGTCAATTAAGGAATCGGTTTCGTATGACTAGAACATGAAATTCTGTTATCACAGAAATGTAGGTTTAAGGTTCATGATTCTTAAGTTGGGTAGAATGCGAAAGTTTCTCTCCATAGGAAATAATTCTTTACTAACAACCGAAGGAAAGATTAACCAAATTGTATCGATAAATTACTTCCCTGCATGTCTGTTTTAGCCTCAGCTTGCTCATTACTATAGTTCAGACTCACTTTATAATTTTGTTTTAGTTTAGTATAAAATAGGAAACCAACTCTCAAAATCTTCTTTAAATTGTTGTCTGCATTTTTAGAGTTTGAGTTCATTAACACTTAATTCGATTATTACCTTGGTTCAGTCCCTGTGGGATCGATACTTGGCTTACTTTAGCCATTTTACTACTTTTTCAACCACGTGCACTTGCGTGTAGTTGCGAAATAGATCGAACAAGTTTTTGGCGCCGTTGCCAGGGACTGGGAATTGGTAAAATTGTTTTCTTAAGTGTTAGTCTACGATTTCTTATTAGTGCTGACAACTTGATCTTAGCCTGTCTTTTGCAGATATTGAATTCGCTTGAACACTGGCAAGAGACAAGGAGCTGGTGGATTCATACTTACAGCCGAAAAGACAATTCCATCGTCAAAGGAGAGAAGCTCTAGAGCGAAAGATGCAGTTGCTCAGACAAACAATCCTGGAGCAACAACAGAATCCACCACTCGTAAGGGCAGTGTTAGTGCCCGAGGAAATGGTAGCTAGGCCGGTTCGCGAAGTGGCAAGCCCACATGCTAACAATGTTACATCAAGCATTCGCAAACCTGAGCCAGAAGGGAGGTTTGAGCTGAAATAGAATATGGTGCAATTGCTGCACACCAGCGGGCAATTCACAGGTCTCCCTCACGAGGATCCACAACAACATCTCCAAAACTTTTTAGAGATCAGAGACACTTACATCCCCGCTGGAGTATCATCTGATTACGTAAGGCTTACATTGTTCCCATTTTCACTATTGGGAGAAGCAAAGAGGTGGTTGAAAGCTGAGCCACCTAATTCCATCACCACTTGGGATGATCTTGCAAGAAAATTTTTGATACGGTTCTTTCCATCTGGGAAAACAGCAAGACTTAGAAGTCAGATTCTAAGTTTTAAACAAAGAGAAGGGGAGAATCTGTATCAAGCTTGGGAAAGATTCAAATCCATGTTATGGGATTGTCCTCACCATCACCAGTCCAATGATGTGCTGGTGCATACTTTCATAGAGGGTTTGTAACCCCACACAAAAATTTTGCTAGACTCAGCAGCTGGGGGACAAGCATTAGAAAAGACTTATGAGGAGCTGTATACTTTGTTAAATCATATTTCGTAAGGAAATCCAGAGTGGAATGCGGACTCTTCTAGAGGAGGAACAAGGAAAGTGGCAGGAGTCTTGGAACTGGATGGTTTTATAGCTATCGCTGCACAGATCGCTGCGTTACAGAATCAACTCAACACCCACTTATGCAATATGAGCTTGAATCAACCTCAAGCCCCAGTTAATGTAGTGCAACAGATTTGGTGTGAAGTATGCGGTAGTCATGAACACTCAGCTGAGTGTTGTGGTGTAAATCCAGATTCAGTGAACTTTGTTGGTAATGTACAGAGAAATAATCACCAACAATATGGCAACAACTACAACTCTAATTGGAGGAATCATTCGAATTTCTCCTGGGGTAGTAACAACCATCAAGGGCAGAGTTCGAATCAGGGTGCGCAGAGAAATTAAGGAGGGCAGCAGAACTATTAGACTCAATACAGAAGCAACAATGCACCTCCTCCACCACCACCACCCAGCATTGAGGAAATGTTTAAAATAATGATAGCTAACCAAGCTCAATTGCAGCCTGACTATGTAAAATTGGCGGCAGATGTAAAGAACAATCATTTAGCTACAAAGGCGTTGGAGTACCAGTTTGGGCAACTAGCTGGAGCTCAAAACACCAGGGGAGGACTACCGAGTGGCACTGACCTAAATCCCAAGCAAGTAAATGCAGTGACCACAAGGAGTGGTTTACAACTCAAGGAGGTGGAACCAGAAAGACCACCTCATCAGTCAGGAGCAGTGGAGAAAGAAAGGGAATAGAATGATGAGAGGGGGAAGGAGAAGGCAGCTGAAGCAAAAAGACCACCACCCCCGTTCCCTCAAATATTAAAGAAACACAAGGAGGAAACGTGTTTCAAAAAGTTCATGGAGGTTCTTAAACAGGTACACATTAATTTACCTCTTGTTGATGTTTTGCAGGGAGTGCCGAAGTATGCAAAGTATATCAAGGACATCGTAGCGAACAAAAGCAAGCTGACGGAGTATGCTACGGTGGCGCTTACGGAGGAGTGCACTTCCCGAATACAGAATAGGTTGCCCACAAAGCTCAAGGACCCTGTGAGCTTTACAATTCAAATTACAATTGGGCAAAGTACCTGAGATCGCGGATTATGCGATTTGGGAGCAAGCATTAACTTGATGCCGACATCGGTATTCAAGAAGTTGGGGCTAGGCAGTCCTAGACTAACTACGGTGATCTTACAGTTAGCAGATCATTCTTTGGCCAGACCAGATGGCATTGTGGAGGATGTGTTGGTGCAAGTGGGCTCCCTTATCTTCCCAATAGATTTTATTGTTCTGGATTTTGAGCCAGATGCGGAAGTCCCATTTATTTTGGGACGTCCTTTCTTAGCAACCTGGAAAGCGTTGATTGATGTAGCTGCAGGGCAGCTAACCATGCGGGCGCATGACAAAGTGGAGGTATTCGATGTATTTAAGGCCATGAAGCTTCCGGCCATACATGAGGAGCTTTCAGCAATCAGTGTGCTTGACCAAGCAGAAATTCTTCAGATTGTTGAATCTCGAGATTCATTGGAAAGAGCATTGCTGAGCTCCGAGCAGTTCAGAGATAGAGATACTTATGAGGTGGTGCGAATGCTGAATGAACCACAAAGGTATCCAAGGAAGCAGGACTTTCAGCCTTTAATAAGGTCCTTGACCATTACCGAAACCATCTATTGAGGAAGCACTAAAGCTGGAATTGAAAACATTGCCTCCCCATTTAAAATATGTCTTTTCGAGGGAAGAGGATACTTTGCCAGTCATCCTCTCCGCAGAATTGACGGAGGCACAGGAAAAGGAAGCATTGGTGGTCCTTAGAAGAAGGAAGAAAGCAATGGGCTGGCAAATGTCATATATTCAGGGTATTAACCCAGCTTTTTGCACACACAGAATTTTCATGGAGACAGGAGCAAAGCCAACTGTTCAGCCTCAGCGAAGGTTGAATCCGGCGATGAACGACGTGGTTAGGAAAGAAGTAATTAAGTGGCTTGATGCAAGTGTGGTCTATCCTATTTCAGACAGCGAATGGGTCAGTCCCGTTCAATGTGTCCCAAAGAAAGGAGGGATGACCGTGGTCACCAATGAGAAGAATGAGCTGACCCCTACTCGCATCGTCACAGGCTGGCGAATTTGCATGGACTACAGAAAGCTAAATGAAGCCACAAGAAAATATCACTATCCTATCCCATTTATTGATCAGATATTGGACAGATTGGCGGGACAAGAATATTATTGTTTCCTTGATGGGTACTCTGGCTATAACCAAATAGCCATAGCACCGGAGGATCAGGAGAAGACTACTTTCACATGTCCTTATGGGACATATGCTTTTAGGCGGATGCCATTTGGGTTATGCAATGCACCCGCCACATTCCAGAGATGCATGATAGCTATCTTTCACGACATGGTGGAGGATTTCGTCGAGGTATTTATGGATGATTTTTCAGTTTTCGGTAATTCATTTGCTACTTGTTTGCAGAATCTTGACAGGGTGCTAGCTCGCTGTGAAGAATCCAACGTTGTACTCAACTGGGAGAAATGTCATTTCTTAGTCAAGGAGGGTATCGTCCTTGGCCATAAAGTATCTTGCAAGGGGTTGGAGGTTGATCGTTCTAAGATCGAAGTTATTGAGAAGCTACCACCACCTGTCGGTGAAGGGTGTTCGCAGTTTTCTCGGGAATGCAGGGTTCTATAGACGGTTCATCAAAAACTTTTCCAAAATTTCTAGACCATTATGCAGATTGCTAGAAAAAGAGGTGAAGTTCGAGTTTGATGATGAGTGCGTCAAAGCATTCGAGGAGTTGAAGCAGAAATTGATAGAAGCACCTATCCTTATTTCTCCGGATTGGGAACAACCATTTGAACTGATGTGTGATGCAAGCGATGTGGCTGTGGGAGCTGTATTGGGGTAGCGGAGGAATATAATCTTTTATTCTATTCATTATGAAAGCAAAACACTGAACACTGCCCAAAGTAATTATACAGTCACAGAAAAGGAGATACTAGCATTGGTGTTTGCGTTTGATAAATTCAGGTCCTATTTGGTGGGTTTGAGAGTAGTGGTGTATACCGATCATGCAGCGATTCAGTATCTGTTTAACAAGAAGGATGCAAAGCCCAGGCTGATCAGATGGATCTTGTTGTTGCAAGAGTTTGACCCAGAAATTAAAGACAAAAAGGGGAGCAAGAATCAAGTGGCAGATCACCTATCGTGATTGGAAAGCCGATCGCATGTGAAGGAAGGTGACGACATCAAAGAGGAGTTCCCGGATGAGCAGCTCTTGGCAATAGGGGAAGCTGAGATCCCGTGGTATGCAGACATAGTGAATTTGCTAGTGAGTGGAGTCTATCCACCGGAGGCTACAACTCAGTAGAGAAAAAAGTTTAGGCATGATTGTCAGTACTTTATTTGGGATGAGCCGTACTTGTTTAAATAGGGGCCAGATTAGGTTATGAGAAGATGCATCCCGGAGAGCCAGATTGCAGAAGTTTTGAGGAGTTGTCACTCTTCATTGTATGGAGGGCACCACGGAGGCGAGCGGACAGCGCACAAAGTGCTACAGTTAGGTTACTTTTGGCCTACACTGTTCAGAGACTCTATGGCATACATCAAAATGTGTGATAGATGTCAAAGGACAGGACAATTGGTAGGAGGCAAGAGATGCCGCTGCAGCATATACTAGAAGTGGAGATCTTTGATGTATGGGGTATTGATTTCATGGGCCGGTTCCCACCGTCATTTGGTAATTGTTACATCTTGGTGGCCGTTGATTATGTATCAAAGTGGGTTGAAGCACTAGCTTTCCCCAGGAATGACAACAAGGTGGTAACAAAATTTGTGAAAAAACACATTTTCACCAGGTTCGGGACACCCCGAGCCATTATCAGTGATGGAGGGGCTCATTTTGTCGATGCAAGTTTCAAGAAGTTGCTGGCTAAGTATGGGGTGTGCCACAAGGTGGCAACAACATATCATCCCCAAACTAGTGGGCAAGTGGAGGTGTCGAACAGAGAAGTGAAGCAGATTCTCCAGAAAACAGTGAATGCATAACGTAGTGATTAGTCAAGAAAACTTGACGATGCGTTGTGGCCATATAGAACTACTTACAAGACACCAATTGGGACTTCTCCATACCGATTGGTCTATGGAAAAATGTGTCATCTGCCGGTGGAGCTAGAACACTGAGCTTTCTAGGCCGTGATGAAATTGAATATGGACCTAGAGCTAGCGGGCAAGAAGAGGCTAATGCAACTCAACGAACTTGATGAGTTTCGTTGGCATGCTTATGAAAGTGCCAAGGGCTACAAAGAGAAAACAAAGAGGTGGCACGATAAGCATATGGTGCATCATATTTTCGAGCGGGGGCAGAAAGTGTTGCTTTTCAATTCAAGATTGAAGCTATTTCCAGGAAAATTGTGATCCAAATGGTCAGGGCCGTTTGAGGTAGTGAGAATGACCCCGCATGGGGCAGTGGAGTTGTGGCAAGAAGATCGAAGTGCCACGTTCTTAGTCAATGGGCAGCGGTGTAAGCATTACTGGGGTGAGGACGTTATTCGAGAGAAGACGTCCGTCACTCTAGAGGATGATTGAGCTTTAATGACGTCGAGTCACGACGGTAAACCAGGCGCTGCACGGGAGGCAACCCATGAAATTGTTGTAATAGATGAGTAGCATTAGTTAAAAAGAAAAAGAAAAAAGAAAAAAAAAGAGAAAAAAATAAAAATAAAACCAAAAATTGTGTTCGTCTTTGAAACCTATAAATTCTATCCAATTTCTTGTTGTGAGATGATTTTCAGGTGGAACGGAGGGCAAAAATTCAAAGGATCACAAAGTAAAAAATCGAGGTGAGAAAAAATTAAAAAGTGGCAAGACAGTGAGCCTGCGCAATGGCTCCGTGTCACGAAGGAGGGCCTCCGCGTTACCCTCCATGACACGTTGAAGGTATTTTGGGATTTTCACAAATTCCAGAACACCTACGCAATGGCTCCGTGTCACGGAAGGGGTGCTCCGCGTTACCCTCCGTGACACGTTGAGGTGTTATTCGCGTTGGGTCACATCGGGTGACCTGTGCGAAAAATCCTCTTTTTAACCCAAAAAACCTCTCATTTTTCCCATTTCTCACTCCCCTCCATGATAAAACCCCTAAAATCCCTCCTTCCCCAACGTGACACGGACCTAGGATCAAATATTCTTTAACTTTAATTGAGTTCATCGAATTAAAGGTATGTTCTTGAACTCAACCTCAAATTTCACCTAAATTTTCGATTTTTGAGCAAGTGAGGTGAGTAAACCTTGCCCTAAGTGTAAATTGAGCTTGAATTCATTTAAGTTATTGTTGATTGATGTTCATAGTATCATTATGATTATATGAACTCGATAGATACATGTTTGATTGAATTTTTGCGAAATTGGTAGCTAGGGTTGGAATTTGAATAGGAAGAAACTAAATTTGGTTGAAAATGTGAAAATAATTGGGTTGTGCATGTTGGGTGATGTAAATGATGTTGTGAATATGGATGAATATGCTAAATAAATAAGGGAATTTTCGGGAAAATGAAATTGGTGAATTGCATAGGTTGTGGTTGTTGAGGAAAATTTTAGCTAAGTGCTATGTGATGTAATGGAATCGATGGTGATATTGTGATTAGTTGTACGAAGTCTGAGTAGTACTTAGTAATTATTCCATCGACATATCTAAATGCACGAGGCATGTTGATTGATAAAAATTGGAAAAGAATGATTGTCTTGCCGAATTGTTTTCATTGTGGCTGAAGACTAAGTGTGGGGTGGCCTAACTCAACCCAACCTTAGTCGAAGCTAATTTTTGACTTGAATAACATTGGGACTGTCTGCTTGATTTGACAGGAATCATGTCAAGCAGGAAAGACAAAGGAAAGGGAGCATCTACATCAGGCGCCGAGAGAAAAAGGATTAGACTGGGAACAACAGTTCCAGCAGCACCAGCGGTTCCACGCAGCCAACGCCGTTAATACGAAACCCGATGGGTGAAGGACGAAGGGAAGAAATGGTATACAAAACATAAGGAGACCAAATACTTCCATGAGGAGCACATTGCAAGGGAGCCACTTGCACAAGAATTCCCGAGAATAGTACACCGGATTGACGCTGCCGGGCTGAACTTCATCTTCGAAGAGCTAAGGAGTGCAATCTCCATTTGATTCGGGAGTTCTACGAAAACTGGAACCCGACACTCCGCAGTCACACCGTCAAGATAAGGGGGCAGGTTGTCACCTTTGAGCCCCATCACCTGAATGCCATTTGGGGGTGCGGGACACAGATGCCCATGTACTCCGGCAGCTGAACATAACTCCACCTTATGCGGATATCAGACGCACTCTGTGTGGAGCCCGTTCGACAGCGCGGTGGAGCAGGCACAAGGAGAGGGGCTACCATATGACACTGCCTTACTCTCAAATGAATAGGGAAGCCAGGATTTGGCTTAAAATTGTGTGTTCCTGCCTAATCCCGGGGGTGCACATGACAGATGTCACCCGGGATCGAGTGTGCTTGGTTTATGCCCTGATGAAAGGGCTTGAGATAAATGTTGGGGCGGTGATCATCTCCGCCATGAAGAGGGACTGTTTGCATCAAGGGCACAGGCACGGGTTTGATGGTTTGCTGACCACATTTCTGAGGGGCCTTGACATCGAGGGGGAGACCCTAGACTGCATCCCGCAAATGGATAGGCGTGCCTTGGACGTCACCAAAACCAAGGCACCCGACACCACTCACGGGCCAGTTCTCACACTAGCCGAGCAACATGCTCGGGATGATCAATATATGGCCCGCATGTACGGGACGTAGATGTTGCAGTTGCGAATAGGCGGGAGGCCAGCAACAGAAGATAAGCTATGGCAGCTAGAGCTAGATTACCCCTTTGGCAAAAATGCTTGGAGATCTTGGGCAGATTTATATGCCCAAGTGATACTCAAACGTATCAATTTTACCTTGTTTGTTGTGCAATGTGTATATAATATCATGTAATCGGTAATAAAATGCAAATTTATACTAACCAACATGATTAGCATTTGTTTTGCAGGTAAATGTGATTTTTAGGAGCTAAAATGCATGTTGGAACTATATCGGAGTTGGACTTGGATGCGAGCGTGGAAAAGACATTGGAATGCACAATTTATAGGGGCTCCGCGATGGAGCCGTGCCACGCTACCATCGTGGTAGCACACTGCCTGGACAAGAATTAAAATGGCAAATTCCAGTGTGCCATCGCGTCAGCTCCGTGGCACGGAGAGAGGCCTCTACGTTGGCCTCCGTGCCACGTTGAGGCTAATTTACCGGACCCTAAAATTCCAGTGAAGGTCTGCGTCCACGCCGTGTCACGGAGGCAGTGCTCCGCGTTGGCCTCCTTGACACGTTGCTTGTTATTCCGGGAAAAATTTCCCACTAGTATAAATAGCACAATTAGGTTTATTTTAAGCAGTTTTTAGTTTTTAGACTGAGTTCAGAAGTGGAGAGCAAGGACGTGGGTTAGGAGCAGTTGAGGAACGAAAAAGCTAAGGGATTTCTTCTCTTCTTTTCTTCTTTCTATCAATTGTACGTATGATTTACACTCATTTTAGGATGATCAATCCACAAATGAGTGGCTAATTCTCTTCCTTGCTGAGGTTTTGACACTTGTAATGAATTTTGATTATAATTGATATGGTTTTCTTCTTCTTCTTCCATGTTGTTCTATTAATTCTTGTTCTTACTGCATTAGTGTGTGGCCGACATTAATGTACATCTAAAAAGTCCAATTTCACTCGAAAGAGCAAGAAATTGGAAAGTTGTGAATTAATAGGGTATTGTTCTTAACTTGATTTGGGAAAATTGGGTTTTGATGTGCTTTCCTGATAGAAATATACTTGAAAGCCGTATTAGTCAATTTAGGAACCGGAATTGTATTGCTAGGTCATAAATTGCATTTGATCACAGAAATGTAGACGGATGGTTTATGATTCTAAAGTGAAATTAAATACGAGAGTTTTAATTTCTAGGCGAATGTTCTTGGCTAGCACCATGAAGAAGAGATTAACCAAATTATCATGATTATCAAGTTCATTACTTGTTCTTAACCTTGGCATGTTCATATCCATTGTCTAAATTCACAGTAAATAGTTGTTATTAATTTTAGTACATATAGTTTAGAAACAAAAACTCAAGTAACTGTTGGTTACATTGTTGTTAGCATAATTAGATGTGAAATAGGAATATAGTAAACTAGGCAACTTTACATATCTTGAGCCTCCTTGGATCGATACTTGGCTACTTAGCCACTTTATTACTTGTTTGACCACGTGCACTTGCGTGTCGGTTTTTAACCTATACCGGAACACCCGAACAAGTTTTTGGCACCGTTGCCGGGGAGGCTAGGCGATTTGTGAAATTGTGTTTAGTGTAAATTTACTGTATTTTTATTTTTATTTTCTTAAAGTGTTAACAACTTGGTCTTAGCCTGTATTTTGCAGATTTTGTTTCTGTGAACACTGGCAAGGGACAAAGAGCTGGTGGAATCTGACTTAGAGCCTGAACGTGAATTTTATAGTCAACGCAGAGAAGCTCTACGAAAGAAGCTGCAGTTGCTTAAACAGTCTATGATGGAGCAACAACATCCACCAGTTGTGCGGGCAGTGTTAGTGCCTGATGAAGCAGCAGCAAGGCCGGTTCGCGAGGTGGCAATCCCACACGCCAACAATGTACATTCTAGTATCCACAAACCAGAGCCTGGAGGGAGGTTTGAATTAAAGCAGAATATGGTGCAACTCTTGCACACAAGCGGGCAGTTTACCGGTCTCCCTCATGAAGATCCACAACAACATCTCCAAAACTTTTTGGAGATAAGTGACACTTATATACTCGCTGGAGTGTCACCTGATTATGTTCGGCTCACCTTATTTCCATTTTCCTTACTTGGTGAAGCCAAGAGGTGGTTAAAAGCTGAACCACCCAATTCTATATCAACGTGGGATGATCTTTCACGGAAGTTTTTGATCAGATTTTTCCCTTCTGGTAAAACAGCCAGACTTAGAAGTCAAATTCTAAGTT
The DNA here is from genome assembly GCA_035772735.1 of Datura wrightii. Taxonomy (NCBI): domain Eukaryota; kingdom Viridiplantae; phylum Streptophyta; class Magnoliopsida; order Solanales; family Solanaceae; genus Datura; species Datura wrightii. The sequence continues at coordinate 106,887,542 of JASDFA010000027.1, read as the reverse complement.
TTAAACAGAGGGAGGGAGAAAATCTATATCAAGCCTGGGAAAGATTTAAATCCATGTTGCGGGACTGTCCTCATTATCATCAGTCCAATGAGGTGTTGGTACACACATTTATTGAGGGTTTGGAACCCCACACTAAAATTCTGTTAGATTCAGCAGCTGGAGGGCAAGCGCTGGAAAAGACATATGAGGAGCTGTACACTTTGCTCAACCGAATTTCACAAGGCAATCCAGAATGGAATGCAGATTCGTCAAGAGGTGGAGCACAGAAAGCAGCAGGAGTGCTTGAAGTGGATGGATTCACAGCTATCGCTGCACAGATAGCTGCTTTGCAAAATCAGTTAAACACTCACTTCAGCAATATGAACTTGAACCAGCCTTCAGCTTCGGTCAATGCTGTCCAACAGATGTGGTGTGAAGTGTGTGGTAGTAGTGAGCATTCAGCTGAATGCTGTGGTGCAAATCCTGATTCTATTAACTGTGTGGGCAATGCACAGAGAAATCAGCAGCAGTTTGGTAGTGGCTACAACTCAAATTGGAGAAACCATCCGAATTTTTCGTGGGGTAGCACAATCAAAGAGGCCAAAGTTCCGGGCAGGGTATGCACAGAAACCAAGGAGGGCAACAAAGCTATCAAGCTCAATTCAGAAATCACAATGACCCTCCTCCACCACCATCACCGAGCATTGAGGAGATGTTCAAAACCATGATCGCTAATCAGGCGAAATTGCAGGCTGACTATGTTAAATTGGCAGCCGAAGTGAAGAATAATCAATTGGCGACCAAGGCTCTTGAATATCAGTTTGGGCAATTTGCTAGTGCCCAAAATACTAGACCCAGAGGAGGATTACCTAGCGACACGGATCCTAATCTGAAGCAGGTAAATGCAGTGACCACGAGGAGTGGTTTACAGTTAAAGGAGGTGGAACCGGAAAGACCGCCTCAAAAGTCAGGAGCAACAGATGTTGAGGGAGAGCAAATCTCTGATAGGGGGAAGACTAAAGAAGCAGAATCAGAAAGGCCTCCACCCCCGTTCCCTCAACGACTTAAGAAACACAAGGAGGAGGCGTGTTTCCAGAAATTCATGGAGGTACTTAAACAGGTACATGTTAACTTACCTCTTGTTGATGTCTTGCAGGGAGTGCCAAAATATGCGAAATATATTAAAGACATCGTGGCTAACAAAATTCGTTTGACTGAGTATGCCACGGTAGCTTTAACGGAGGAATGCACTTCCCGTATTCAGAATAGGTTGCCCACAAAACTGAAAGACCCTGGAAGTTTTACTATCCAGCTTACGATTGGGCAAAGTATCCGAGCTCGTGGATTATGCGACTTGGGGGCAAGCATAAATCTGATGCCATCTTCGGTATTCAGAAAGTTAGGTCTAGGGAGTCCTAGACCTACAACGGTAATCTTGCAGCTAGCAGATAGGTCTTTAGCTAAGCCGGATGGCATTGTTGAGGATGTGTTAGTGCAAGTAGGCTCCCTCATTTTTCTGGTCGATTTTATTGTTCTGGATTTTGAACCAGATGCTGAAGTCCCATTTATTTTGGGACGACCCTTTTTGGCAACCGGAAAAGCATTAATTGATGTAGCTGCGGGTCAACTCACGATGCGAGCACATGACAAGGTCGAAGTGTTCGATGTGTACAAGGTACCTAAGCTCCCGACTGTTTATAAGGAACTCTCGGTGATCAATGTGATTGATCATGGGAATGCTAATGGAATGAGTGATTCCCGAGAGTTACTAGGAAGGCCACCGGATAAGGTTGAGAACTACTGGGGGGATGACCATGATCGGGACAAATCGTCCATCACCCTAGTAGACAAGTGAGCATAAAGGACGTCGAGCCGCGACGGTAAACCAGGCGCTGCACGGGAGGCAACCCGTGAAAAATATTTTCTTTCTTTCTTTTTAGTGTAAATAATTTTTATTTTCATTTTCCTTTTCTTGATTAGGTATATATTTTTGTTTTAGTTAATATTTTTCGTTTTAGTTAGGAAAATCTATTAATCTAACCAATTTCGTTTAGTGAGGTGATTTTCAGGTCTAACGGAGAAAAGTATGCATGGAAGCGGGAAAAATAAGGCAAGGTATGAAAATAATTTTTATTGAAGAAACAGTGCACTGGGGCGTTGGCTCCGTGTCACGGAGGTAGGGCTCCGCGTTACCCTCCGTGACACGTTGAAGGCAAAATACGGATTTTTCAGAAATTCCAGTAAGCCAACGCGTTGGCTCCGTGTCACGGAGGTAGGGCTCCGCGTTACCCTCCGTGACACGTTGCCGTGTATTTGGTGCCGGGTCACACCGGGTTGCCAGGTGACCCGCGTGTTTTCTTAAATTAAAACCCCCGCTTTCGCCCCATTTCTTCCCATTTTCTTTTCCTCTCCGCGACCAAACACCCAAATCCCCCTCCCCAACCAACGTGCCACGCTACTAGGCAAAGAAATCGTCAAGTTTCTTCGGTTCTTCAACTCAAAGGTATGTTTTCCTCGTTTCTCTTAAATTTTTGGCGATTTTAGTCGAATTTGGGCATGTGAGGTGAGATATATCACCCTAAGTAGAAATTTAACATGATGTTGAGTTATTTGTGATTGATATATGTTCGGATTGTTGTAATTAGCATTTGAACTTGTAGATTATCTAAATAATTCGAATTTGATTGTAAATTTGAATTCTAGGGCATGGGTTGTTGAAATTGAATTGGGTTATTTGATAAGTTGATGAATTAGATGTCGGGGTGTGGTTGTAAATTGAGCTAAGTCGTGTAAATATTGTGTGAATGTTAAAAGACGACGAATTCTCGAATAGTTGGGGAAAATGCGAAAATTGTGCAAATTGGTTTGATTATTTGGATTCGATTGTATATAGAATGTTTTGTCTTTGTTTTTTTATTTGTTGTTTTTGTTGCTAAGTGCGATGGTTGAATTGTTAGCGATAGTAGGATTGGGATTAGCTGTATGAAGTCTGAGTAGTACGCTAACCGTTATGCTGTCGAAATTTTTTTGTGAACGCACTAAGCATAAATTGTATAGTTGATTGTTTTGGTGTAAATTGAGTTATCCTTGCCATAGTTTGTAAAAGTAGCTAAGGACTAAGTGTGGGGTAAACGTTGTGTAACCCGACCTTAGCCGAAGTTAACATGTTTATAGCTTGACATTATGCTTCTTCATGTATATTGACAGGTACAATGGCGAGTAGGCAGGATAAGGGCAAAGGTGCTTCTACCTCAGGCACCGGAAGAAAAAGAATGAGATTGGGCACCGCAGTCCCAGCTGCACCCGCTGTTCCTCGCGGCCAACGCCGCCAATACGGAACAAGATGGGTAAACGAGGAAGGAAAGAAATGGTATGCTAAGCATAAGGAGAACAAGTACTTCCCGGAAGAACATATTGCACGGGAACCACTCGCACAGGAGTTCCCTCGCATTGTACAGAGAATTGAAGCAGCTGGGCTCAGCTTTATTTTTCAGGAGCCCAAGGAGTGCAACCTTCACTTGGTCTGAGAGTTCTACGCAAATTGGAACCCGGCCATCAGAAGCCACACAATAAAAATCAGAGGGCAGATTGTCACTCTGGAACCCCACAAATTTAATGCCATCGTCGGAGCGCGGGACACAGACGCCCACGTTCTCCGCCAGCTAAACATCACCCCACCGTACGCCGACATCAGACGTACGTTGTGTGGGGCTCGATCCACAGCCCGATGGAGTAGACATAAGGAGAGGGGTTACCACCAGACTCTGCCTTATTCGTAGATGAACAGGGAGGCCAGAATATAGCTGAAGATTGTGTGTTCGTGTTTGATTCCGGGAGTTCACATGACGGATGTAACCCGGGACCGTGTCTGCTTGGTGTATGCCCTTATGAAAGGGCTTGAGATTAATGTTGGGGCGGTCATTATATCCGCCATGAAGAGAGCCAGACTGCACCAGGGCCACAGATACGGGTTTGGCAGACTCATCCCCACCTTCCTTTGAGGCCTCGACATTGAGGAAGAGGCTTTGGACTATATTCCGCAGTTGGAGCGGAGGGCCCTCGATGTGACAAAAACTAAGGCCCCCGACACCACACACGGGCCAGTGCTGACTTTGGGCGAGCGACATGCTCGTGACGATCAGTACATGGAACGTACGTTCGGCATGCAGATGCTTCAGCTATGGATTGGTGGGAGACCAGCCACCGAGGAAGAATTATGGCAGCTGGAGCTGGACTACCCCTTTGGCGAGAACGCCAGAGCCTTATGTCGGGTGGGACCAGCCTTCGTGGTGCCGATGGATGACGATGTCCCTACTGATGAGGAGACACGTCGGGAGGACTCCGATGTGGAGTCCGATGATGACGATGGAGCTGACTCAGATATGGGCGACGAGGCCGCAACACCGGATGAAGAAGTCGAATATTTCAACTAATCAGGGAGTTCCACCACCCGAATTTTTTGTGTTGTAATTTTTGTGAACACTGGGGACAGTGTTCGATTTAAGTGTGGGGTGGGGAGTAGCTAGGTGCTGGGACTTGGGCTCTAATTTGCTGTATGTTTTTTCTTGGTTTGGATGAATGTTTGTGCTTTCCCTGTTATGAACTGATTTGTGGTGTATGTGTATATATTTGTTTGTGTGGTTAATGATGTGTGGTATGAAAAGTTGTGGTTGCCAGTGTAAATATTTTGTAAATATATTTTTTTTTCTATTGAGATGATCGGTATTTTTCAAAATTTTCGCGAAAATATTTTGCACTTGTAAATACTTTCTTTCTATCGAAATGATCGATGTGTTGCAAAATTTTTCGATGTTTAATTTTTGGGGTTTCTCGGAGTTTGTTTTCGGTTCTTTTACTGAGAATAGTCCCATTGAACCGATGTCATAGTTAGTGACCGTTCCCTATGATGGATAGATGACGACCGTCTTAAGGGAAATGTAGTCGGTAGGAGTAGGATTTTTATTTGTTTTTAGTTTTTCTTTGGTGGATTGCATCAATGAACTGTAGTTGCTTATGGTTGCTAAAATTTCGTTGCGTGTATAACTGATGTTCAAAATGTGGAAGTGATTCGTTTGAAAGCATGCAATTCTGTAAATATGTTGAGTTACCTAGGATATAGAATTTGATTCAGTATGATTGAGGCTTAATCTTGAATTCATGTAATTGACTAATTAAAGAGTCTGTGAATGCATCTTGATTCGAGCATGTGCATGAAGTTAGAAGTGAGGTATTGCTATTCCATGTCATTTTGAAGTGTCTAGAACTTGCCTGGTGTGTATACAAAACGAAATGAAGGAGGTGTAGTGTTGGAAAGGATGTAGGCATTTCTTTGTTTTAACCGATAGTTTCCATTTTTTCTTGTCAAATTCTACCTTTCTATGTGTTGTATACCCTAGTTAGCCCGTTGAGCCTTTAGCCGATTTCTTTCTTTCTTTTGTCCAAAATTGTATAAACTAAGCTTTATTCCTTCTTTTCATTAGCCTTAAAGTCTATACGAAACTCTTAAGCGCTTACAAAGAAAAGACAATGTTTCCCAAAGTGTTAAAGAGTGAAAAGAAAAAGAAAAGCAGAGTGAGGAAAGAAAAGATGATGTTGAAGAAGCACTTGCTATAATTAAATGATATTGAGGGTACATGAAAACCCTTTGTTTTGTGTTAAGTGTGTTTGATGAAATGGGTTGTACGAAAGGAAACCAGCATGAATGGGAGAAAAAGAGGAAAGAGAGGAACAATGTCCATAAGTCGATGGGAATGAGTTGAAAAGGCGCTTAAGGATGCTAGCGACTATTATTGGCTAATCCAATATATATATATAGATCCATAGCCCCGTTACAACCCATTAAAGTCCTACGTGATCTTACATTGCATTTCTTTATATTAGTGGAGTAATACACTAAGGGCAAGCTTATGGGTCATGACATGAGGCATGTGAATTCTTTTGGGAGAGAGAGTGAAATTAATTTTTATATGCCCCTACTTGCATGTTTGTGTGTTGCATGAACAAAAAGGGGAAGATTCTCTCGAGTTGTGAGGGCACATGCTTGATGAAAGATTGATTTTCGTGTCGGATTTCTTAATTAGCTGATTTGCATGAGTTTGCCGATATCAAGAATCAATTCTTAAAGTCTAGGAAGTCTTGATGTATTAAAGGTCATTGTATTGTACGACCAAGCATGTTTTCTTGATGATTTGCAAAAATTGAATAATCGGTATGACCGTAGCGTAAATGGTCGCACCATAGTGACGAAGGTTGGGATGTAATTTGCATGATTTGTGTATGTGTTGTTCGAGGACGAACAAGGATTTAAGTGTGGGGTAAGTGATCTTGGGCAGATTTATATGCCCAAGTGATACTCAAACGTATCAATTTTACCTTGTTTGTTGTGCAATGTGTATATAATATCATGTAATCGGTAATAAAATGCGAATTTATACTAACCAACATGATTAGCATTTGTTTTTCAGGTAAATGTGATTTTTAGGAGCTAAAATGCATGTTGGAACTATATCGGAGTTGGACTTGGATGCGAGCGTGGAAAAGACATTGGAATGCACAATTTATAGGGGCTCCGCGATGGAGCCGTGCCACGCTACCATCGCGGTAGCACACTGCCTGGACAGGAATTAAAATGGAAAATTCCAGTGTGCCATCGCGTCAGCTCCGTGGCACGGAGAGAGGCCTCCGCGTTGGCCTCCGTGCCACGTTGAGGCTAATTTACCGGACCCTGAAATTCCAGTGAAGGTCTGCGTCCACGCCGTGTCATGGAGGCAGTGCTCCGCGTTGGCCTCCGTGACACGTTGCTTGTTATTCCGGGAAAAATTTCCCACTAGTATAAATAGCACACTTAGGTTTATTTTAAGCAGATTTTAGTTTTTAGACTGAGGTCAGAAGTGGAGAGCAAGGACGTGGGTTAGGAGCAGTTGAGGAACGAAAAAGCTAAGGGATTTCTTCTCTTCTTTTCTTCTTTCTATCAATTGTACGTATGATTTACACTCATTTTAGGATGATCAATCCACAAATTAGTGGCTAATTCTCTTCCTTGCTGAGGTTTTGACACTTGTAATGAATTTTGATTATAATTGATATGGTTTTCTTCTTCTTCTTCCATGTTGTTCTATTAATTCTTGTTCTTACTGCATTAGTGTGTGGCCGACATTAATGTACATCTAAAAAGTCCAATTTCACTCGAAAGAGCAAGAAATTGGAAAGTTGTGAATTAATAGGGTATTGTTCTTAATTTAATTTGGGAAAATTGGGTTTTGATGTGCTTTCCTGATAGAAATATACTTGAAAGCCGTATTAGTCAATTTAGGAACCGGAATTGTATTGCTAGGTCATAAATTGCATTTGATCACAGAAATGTAGACGGATGGTTTATGATTCTAAAGTGAAATTAATTACGAGAGTTTTAATTTCTAGGCGAATGTTCTTGGCTAGCAACATGAAGAAGAGATTAACCAAATTATCATGATTATCAAGTTCATTACTTGTTCTTAACCTTGGCATGTTCATATCCATTGTCTAAATTCACAGTAAATAGTTGTTATTAATTTTAGTACATATAGTTTAGAAACAAAAACTCAAGTAACTGTTGGTTACATTGTTGTTAGCATAATTAGAAGTGAAATAGGAATATAGTAAACTAGGCAACTTTACATATCTTGAGCCTCCTTGGATCGATACTTGGCTACTTAGCCACTTTATTACTTGTTTGACCACGTGCACTTGCGTGTCGGTTTTTAACCTATACCGGAACACCCGAACACTTGGGCTCTATGTCGAGTGGGGCCAGCTTTACTGGAGCCTGTAGATGATGATGTCCCTACTGATGAGGAGACACGCCGCGATGACTCAGATGTTGAGTCAGATGAGGACAGCGGGGGCGATTCAGATATGGGGGACGAGGCAACGACACCTGACGAAGAAGTTGAATACTTCGATTGATCAGGGAGTTTCACCACCCACCTTTGTGATAAATTGAATTTTGTGAACACTGGGGATAGTGTTCGATTTAAGTGTGGGGTGGGAGTAGTTAGGTGCTGTATGTTTCATTGTGGTTGTTGTTTTTGTTTATGTCTTGTGTTGTGGTGCCTGTTGTGAAAAAAAAATTGTGACCCTGTGATTTTGTGCGTATGTTTTGTATTGTAATTCGGTGTTGTAATGAATGTTAAGCTGTTGTGTGCTGTGTTGAGTTGTTGTTAGCTGGTTGTGTAAATATTTTTTTACCTATCGAAATTATCGATAATTTTTAAAATTTTTGTTGAATTTTTTTATGATTGGGTTTCTCGGCCTTTGTTTTCGGTGCTTTTACCGAGAATAGTCCCATTGAACCGAAGTCGTAAATAGTGACCGTTCCCTACGATGGATGGATGATGACCGTCTTAAGGGAAATGTAGTCGATAGGAGTAGTTTTGTTCTTTTCTTTTATTTTCTTTCTTTTGGTTGTTTCCCAAACGTGTCGCTACTTCATGGTTCAGAATTCTTATTGCGTTTTGTTCATGATATTGAGATGCAAAGATGATTCGTATGAAAGCATGCAAATGTGAAACATGTTGAGATACCTAGGCCATAGAGTTCGATTCGGTGTGATTGAGGCTTAATATTGAATTCTTGTAATTAGCTGATTGAAGAGTCCGTGAATAAGTCTTGAGTTGAGCATGTGCAATGAGTGTGAGGTGAGGTTTCCATTCTTCCATGCTATTGTGAAGTGACTAGAACTTGCCTGGTGTGTGTATGAAACGAAATGAAGGATGTGTAGTGTAGGAAAGGATGTAGGCATTTCTTTGATTTAACCGAAAGTTTTTTTTCTTATCATACCTACCTTGAATGTACATCCTAGTTAGCCCCATTGAGACTTTAGCCTATTTTTTTCTTTTGTGAAGAGGTAGAAATTGAGCTTAATCCCTTCTTTTCATTGGCCGTGAATTTAATCCAAAACTCTTAAGCGCTGACGAAAAATAATTTTCCCACAGTGTCAAGGAGTGAAAAGTGTGAAAAGAAAGGAAAAGTGGAAGTGGTGAAAGTAAAGATACGGTCAAAGGTGCACTTGCCGAATTTAAATAAAATGAAGATGTATAACTAATATTTGTTATTAAGTCGAGTGTGCTTAAAGATATGGGAACAAAAATAAAGAAAAAAAAATTCAAGAATGGGAGGATGAAGGAAGAAACAATGCCCATAATGATGGTGGGATGTATTGAAAAGCGCTTAAGGAGGCTAGATGATATTATTGGTTAGCCCAGTATTTACTAGTTCCTTAGCTTACATTACAACCCGTTAAGTCCTACGTGATCTTACATCATGCTTCCTTATATTAGTGGAGTAATACACTAGAGGCAAGCCTATGGTTCATGACATGATGCATGTGAATTCCTTGGGAGAGAGAGCGAAATCGTGTTCATATACCCCTACATGTAATGCTTTGGAAATCATATGATTGAAAAAGGGGAAATTTCTCTTGTGTTGTGAGGGCACATGCTTGACGAGAGATTGAATTTCGTGTCGGATGTCTTGATCAGTTGATTTGCATGAGTTTGCCGAGATCGAGAGTCGATTCTTTAGTCTAGGAGGTCTTAATGTGGTGAATGTCATTGTAGTGATGATACTATGCATGTTTTCTTGATGATCTGCTATATTAAATAATCGGTATAACCGTAGCTTGAATTGTCGAGCCAAAGTAGCTATACATTGGTGTCAATTTCATGAGATGTGAGAGTATTATTCGAGGACGAACAAGGTTTTAAGTGTGGGGTAAGTGATCTTGGGCAGAATTATATGCCCAAGTGATGCTCAAATTCTCTATTTCATCTTGTTTATCTATCGTTATTTGTACATTCTCATGTGATTTGTAGTTAAAATGTGAATTTATATTAACCAATATGATTAGTGTTGTTTTGCAGGAAAAATGTAATTTTAGAAAACTAAGTTGCATGTTGGTGAAAATTGGGAATGGACTCGGAAGCGAGCAGTGGAAAAGGTCAAGGAAAAGCAGCAAATATAGGGGCTCCGCGATAGAGCCGTGTCACGCTGCCATCGCGGAGGCAGTTTGCCTCAGATGATTTATTTTGGCAAATTTCCAGTGAAGGTTCGTGACAGCGCCGTGGCACGTTGGCCAAGCCCCGCATTACATGCCATGGCACGTTGCCTATATTTACCTAGAACATAAAATTCCAGTGAGGGTCCGCGTTTGCACCGTGTCACGGAGGTAGTGCTCCGCGATGCACTCCGTGACATGTTGCTTGTTATTCCGGAAAAAATTCCCACTAGTATAAATAGCACACTTAGGTTTATTTTTAATTATTCTGACTTAGTTGAGCAAGAACGTGGGTTACAGGCAGTTGAGGAGACGAAAATCTTAGGGTTCTTCTCTAACTCTTTCTCCTTTATTTCAATTTTTTGTAAGATTTATACTCATTTGATGATGTTTAATCCACAAATGAGTGGCTAAATTCACTTCTTGCTGAGGTTAAGAACATTTGTAGTGGAATGTAATTGTTGATCATTTTGGTTTTTCATCTTCTCTTCCATGGTTGTTCTATCAATTCTTGTTCTTACTGCATTAATGTCTGGCCAATGTTAATGTATATCTAAAAAATCCAATTTTATCTTGAAAAGGAAAGAAATTGGAAAGTTGTGAATTGGTAGGATATGATCTCTTCTTAGTTTGGGAAAATTGAGAATTGATTTACCTTCAGAATAGAAATATATCTGAAAGTCGTATTAGTCAATTAAAGAATCGGTTTCGTATGGATAGAACATGAAATTCTGTTATCACAGAAATGTAGGTTGAAGGTTCATGATTCTTAAGTTGGGTAGAATATGAAAGTTTCTCTCCATAGGCAGTAATTCTTGACTAGCAACCGAAGGAAAGATTAACCGAATTGTATCGATAAATTACTTTCCCGCATGTCCCTTTTAGCCTCAGCTTGCTCATTACTATAGTTCAGACTCACTTTATAATTTTGTTTTAGATTAGTATAAAATAGAAAACCAACTCTCAAAATCTTCTTTAAATTGTTGTCTGCATTTTTAGAGTTTGAGTTTATTAACACTTAATTCGATTATTACCTTGGTTCAGTCCCTGTGGGATCGATACTTGGCTTACTTTAGCCATTTTACTACTTGTTCGACCACGTGTACTTGCGTGTAGTTGCGAAATAGACCGAACAATTAGAAGCATTCATAATCAATAAAAACAATACATATAAACACATGTTTAAAATAGCCCACAACAGGTTTTGAGACCCCATCAACCGACAACCACCATGTAGTACTAACCTTAAGTATCTAGCCATCCACCGATGTGCCACAAACCAAACTAAGGATCACCTAATTACCAAATATATTCCCATTACATATAAACAAAATCAAAGAACTATCATATATGACACAATCCTCCATCAACCCTAACCATCCCTATCCTCAATTTCACAATAGTCAACATGACTACCCGAGTGTTATCAAAGTCACTACGGGCCTACTAACTCGCCTCTTCACCAATCACCCGATCATCCACAATAAGTAGCATGTAACTACATCAAAATAGACACCAAAACTACATCCAAAATAGTCCTCAACTCAGACCAAAAGGTTCATGAATCTCCTCAAAACACTAGCCAAACTCAGTGCCTCGCCCCTCCGACTCACCACGAACGACCAATTTTAATGCCCAATTAGATGACCTCAATTAATGAGGGAAAGATCACAATACATATTTCCACCAAACAATAGGATTTACAACACCAAAATTTCATACCACAAACACTCAGATCGCACAACAACAACGGGAGTTCGATTCAACGAAAAATCATGCAAAAAAAGGAGAGTCGGAATCCTTAACATACCTCAACTCTGGCGAGCCCCAAGATAATCCTATTTCATGCTACCATCACAATGAATATAATTCCTTAGGGAAGCCCCTACTACTGCCAAAACACAGCCACAATAGTTCAACAAGAAAACAACGCAATCGGAACTTAATCAATACTATTTCTACGGATTCTACGATAGAAACCCTGTAACAACGATATACTAAGATCCATGGATTCACTACTACACTATAAAACTAAGAATAAAGAATAATAGAAGATTACCAAGATTTCTAGGATGAGATAGCCACCAAAAGGCACAAAAATACCACTATAATACAAGCACACACGACGTATTCAAAATATATGCTTGGAAATTGATTTGCATCTTCCAATCAACATAAAAATTACCCAGAACCTATGGGGAGCTACTAGGGAGAGCTTTCCACCTCCTCCCAACTCTGGAAAAAGAATTATGGGTGTTAGAACCGACCAAGGGGCTTTATATAGCCCTCCACCGCCTTAAGACCTTGTGAGGTGCCTTCTTGTGTGGTCTCGCGGAAATGCGAATTTCTTTCTATTCCGAAGTCGGATTGAGGAACAGTTTGATGTGTTAGAAACTAGACTCATAGACCTTTAATTTTATAGGTCTCACACACCCTAACTCCTTATATATTGGGAGAAAAGCCTCAATACATTTGACCTAAATTTCAAGGAATCTCAAGAAGGAAATTTTGCGATAAATTTTTCCGAATTTTATTTTACAACTTGATCGACGTCCAATCTTAAATATGATCATAGAGTGATTCAAATAACTCATATTAATTCCTTATTATAAAATTAGGTACTCTTAGTCCTACCACAAAAGAACGATTTTATCGCTCAAATTATCCGGGGCGTTACATCATTCTCCCCTTAGAAACATTCATCCACGAATGTTGGACGACACACACGACTCCAACTCAAGGACTGACACAGAACGACATCACATGACATAACCTCACATGAAAAGCCTCCCACAAACAATTCCAAACAACAAAATATTGCACCATACCGAGGCGCGACACAACTATAACCATAATCAAAATAAGAATCTTACCTGCCATCATGTCTAGTCACTGGCCGGCTATAATTCATCAAGTCACAAGCATCCCTGCAAAAGTCAGAAAATGTGAGTCTAGACCTGACTCCTGTGACATCTAACTTTTCACACGATTTTGATCCATAAAGAAGTGTAATAATCCTAAATGCCCTGCAGCCTCCTATTTATAGGTACACTATGTAATGCATACATAAACAAGACTATACTAGACATGGCTCATAGAATCCTTAGGACGAACTGCTTTGATACCAAGTCTGTCACACCCCCAAACCCAAGGAGGCGTGACTGGCACTTGGTGCCACACCTGATATGAGCATACCTGATGCCCAAAATATAAAACAAAGGCCAGAAATGATGAGGTTCAAGACAACAACTATAAAATCAGAATAACACGATAGACTATAGCGGAAGCTGGCTCACCAAACCAACCAAAAGGATATACATAAGCTGTCAAGGTCACATAATGGAAAACAACTATACAACATGGCTGACCTGGCCTACAATAATGACACTACACCCACAAAACATGTCTATGAGCCTCTAAAAATATAATAGAAACCAACTGTCCGAGACAAGGCCCCAAACTACCCTTTACTCAAACATCTAGAGACTCCGAAAGACCTGGAGCGCACCAACTTAGTTGGAACTCCACTTAGCACCAAAGAACTCAATGTAACAGCCCACCATCACCTGCGGGCATGAATGCAGCACCCTAACTAGGGCGTCAGTACAATTGTGTACCGAGCATGAAAGGAAGAAATAACTGGGAGACATAGATTAGAGATCAAAAGATATACCAGATATCGTAGAAGGAGACTCAATATAAGTAAACACATAGAACCTACCTAGCCCTTATAAGCCTGGAAAGTACAAACAAACATACAAACAAAACCTACCTGGCCCCCATAAGCTTGGCAAGTCCAAAAGTAAACAATAACACAGCGGCACCTAGACAACATAACTCACCTGTCATCGCCTCTAGACCTTTCAATGGCCTCAGCTAACACCAGCCAACATATAGCATCCTCTACTATCAGATAATAGATAACAAAAAAAACAACCACAATAACATACCAAGCAAATCAAAAGTAAACATCAGTCAGTGAACATCATCAATCAAGCATTGCCAGACTCTCTCTCGACTGCGCATAGTTAGCGGAGCTCAATCCATCTGGGAGAACCAATTGCGATCCTAGGAAAGCTCATACATGTCAGACCACTCCAGAATCATGTCTCAACTCGACAATATAGAGGACATCATTCTCAACCCCGTAGTTCATTCATCCATTGGGCTTAACCCCTTGGCTGAAAACACTCTCGTGTGTCGGGTATCCACGAGCCCTAAGGCCTCTAATAACACACACAATCATGATCAAAAGCATTCATAATCAATAAAAATAATACATATAACCACATGTTTAAAATAATCCACAACAGGATCTTAGACCCCATCAATTGACCACCACCACGTAGTACTAACCTTACGTATCTAGCCATCCACCGATGTGCCACAAACCAAACTAAGGATCACCTAATTACCAAATATATTCCCATTACATATAAACAATCAAAGAACTATCATATATGACACAATACTCCATCGACCCTAACCAGACCTATCCTCAATTTCACAATAGTCAACATGACTACCCGACTGTTATCAAAGTCACTATGGGCCTACTAACTCGCCTCTTCACCAATCACCCGATCATCCACAATAAGTAGCATATAACTACATCAAAACGGCCATCAAAACTACATCCAAAATATCCCTCAGCTCAGCCCAAAAGGTTCATGAATCTCCTCACAATACTAGCCAAACACAGCACATTCTATTGCCCCTCTGACTCACCACGAACGGCCAATTTTAATGCCCAATTACATGGCCTCAATTAATGAGGGAAAGATCACAATCCATCTTTCTCACAAACAATAGGATTTACAACACAAAATTTCCTACCAGAAACAGTCAATTCGCACGACGACAATGGGAGTTCGATTCAACGAAAAATCATGCCAAAATAGGAGAGTCGAAATCCTTAACATACCTCAACTCCGGTGAGCCCCAAGATAAGACAATTTCATGCTACCATCACCATGAATATACTTCCTTAGGGAAGACCCTACTACTGCAAAAATGCAGCCACAACAGTTCAAAAAGAACACAACGCAATCGAAACTTAATCGATACGATTTCTACGGATTCTACGATAGAAACTCTGTAATAATGATCTACCAAGATCCATGGATTCACTACTACACTATAAAACTAAGAATAAAGAATAATAGAAGCTTACCAAGCTTTATAGTACGAAACAACCACCAAAAGGCACGAAAGTACCACTACAATACAAGCACACATGATGTATTCACAATCTATGCTCGGAAATTGATTTGCATCTTCCAATCAACATCAAAATTGCTTAGTAACCTATGGGAGCTGCTAGGGAGAGATTTCCACCACCTCTCAACTCTGGAAAAGAATTATTGGTGTTAGAACCAACCAATGGGCTTTATATAGCCCTTCACCGCCTTAAGACCTTGTGAGGTGCCTGCTTTCGCGTTCTCGCGAAAACGCGAATATCTCTCTATTCCGAAGTCGGATATAGGAACGGTTTGACGAGTTAGAAACTAGACTCATAGAACTTTAATTTGGTAGGTATCATACACCCTAAATCCTTATAGATTGGGAGAAAATCCTGAAGAAATTTGACCTAAAGTTCAAGGAATCTCAAGAAGGAAATTTTGCGATAACTTGTTTTGAATTTTTTTCTACAACTTGATCGATGTACAATATTAAATATAATCATAGAGTTATTCAAATAACTCATAATAAATCCTTATTAGCCTATTAGGTACTCTTAGTCTTGCCTTGAAAACATGATTTTATCGCTCAAATTATTCGGGGCGTTACACAACCCAAGTGGTAGTTTGGTGAAGTTTGAGTAACCAGGCTACCTACGTTGTGCCACGACGTTAAATCAAGCGCTTCTTGGGAGGCAAACCAAGTTATTGAACTAATGTATGATCAGTGTGCAGGGAAAGTAAAAACAAGAGGCTGAAACATCAGCTGCTACGGTCCTCAGTACAACACGTGATGAGATCCTACGGGCCGTAGCAACAGTTGTGGCGAGGTTCAGAAAAAAATAACTCCAAGCTCCGACCTACTATTCATCCTACGGATCGTACCTCCATGGTACAAGTCGTAGGATTTATTCGTAGGTCGCCAAGTAAGTTTTCTTCAACAGCGTCACTTACGAGTCCAAGGGACGAGCCGTAGGTACTTCCTACGACTCGTGGTACGAGTTGTGACGGGTCAAAATGGAAATAATACCCGACTAGGCCCAAATTTTTTTAAATTTTCCCTTACCTATTTAAACCCCACAAACACCCTCTCCCATGCTAAAAACACTCAAAAGCACGACTCGAACTCACCTCCCCCACACCTGTAACTCAAAATCACTGAAAAATCAAGCAAAATTCTTGCTCCACCCAAGTTTTGAAAACCCTATATGGTGATATCCAGTTGATGAAGTACCAATCAAGTAAGTATGTTGTATTAAACATTGCTAATATTCATATACTAAGAGTGATGGTGTCAAAACCCCTGTGAGTCAGTCACTAGGCTCGAAAATTGATTTTGAAAAAAAGAGACAATGATCAGGGTGTTGTGTAATGTTCTTTTTTGACTGGAAAGATGCTAAAATTTTGATAAACTTAGGTCTTGAAAAAAAAAGAGTTACGGGTAGTAGGCCAAAAAGGAGAGGATTGAGCATGGGTTAAATTGAGTTAATGATGAGCCTAGACCTAGGGGGGGGGGGGAATCTGAGTACCTTAAAATGTTAAAAGAGAACCCTTGAAAATGTAGAAAAGAAAATCTGGAAGTGGTATGAGGCACAATACGGAACGTAGGTTGCTACTACGAGTTGTACTGAGCACTCGTACCACCAAGGTGAATAAGGTTGTATAAAAATGCCTTCCGTATGACTAGTGGAATCGACCTATGGGTCGTACCATAAATCATGGAAAAATCCAGAAGAATACCAATGTAGGGGCTTCATCAGATGACTTAAGGTACGGATCGTACCTTTGTGGTACGAGTCATACCTGCGACTCATACAAAAAGTTGACTGTAATTCTGGGACTTCTCATGAGTCGTACCTTCATGGTACGACCCGTAGTGATGATCCATGATGAGAATTTGAACATCTCCTTTCCAAATCTTCTTTTTCAAAAATGGAATGCTAACTTCTTTCTCTACAGGTACAATGACATACAAACACTGGGCAGACAAAACAAAAGCCCGAAGGACACTGATTAATGAAACAACTGAGTCGGAGTCTGGCAAGGCAGGAGTCTTACCTAGTGGTTCAATTGAAGTGTATCAAGTAGACACTTCAGACACTGATGGAACCAGAACCACTAGGGCCAAAGCAAAGGCCCAAGATGAAGCAACCATTGCCCCATCCGCTCGAGCTCTCCAGTCTGAGGACAGAGTTAAAGAGGAATAATAGAAGTTAGGAAATGACTCCAATGCTGAAGTAGGGTCAGGGGAAACCCAAAGTGGAGAAGAGGGCGACAGTGAAGAATTAGAGGAAGAGGCTCCTAATGTTGCACAAGAACAGACCCCACCCAGGGCAAGCCGTACAATTGGTGGAGAGTGCTGGGAGCTAAAGAAATCTATGAGAAATGCATCTCTCACACTGCCAATAATAAGCCAAGGAGGAGCATCCAAAAAGAATCGCAGATCCTCACAACCTCACTAAATGAAGTTGAGGAGATGAAGCAGATTTTTAGCTTCTA
This sequence comes from Datura wrightii, assembly GCA_035772735.1. Taxonomy (NCBI): domain Eukaryota; kingdom Viridiplantae; phylum Streptophyta; class Magnoliopsida; order Solanales; family Solanaceae; genus Datura; species Datura wrightii. The sequence goes on along the minus strand of JASDFA010000027.1, from coordinate 106,869,851 downwards.
TAGTTTTGAGTGGATGGCCAAGACTCCAGCACAATACACATAAGACATAGTTCGGGAGTTCTATGCCAACTATTTGGCCAACATGGAGGTAAAGGCAAAGAAAGGGCAGAAGATAAAAGATCAGCCTCATCTGGAAAGTGTTATGGTTTGAGGTCGAGAGGTTGATATATCTGAGTGGATCATCGCTCAGATGTTGTACGGACCACAGTTCATGCTTACAAGGATGATGCCAGAGTACAATTACAGGGTGGAGGCAATGAAGCAGATTAGATCCCTGACTGTGCTGGAGCGACAGAGGCAGCTACAATGGATAGTAAGGGTGATTGATGAGAACAAGGATGAAGATGAATGGGTTACAGGTGGAAAGAAGGTGACCAAGAACTCACTAAACTTTATAGAAAAATCCTTCTGGACACTGGCGCGCCATCTGTTAGCACCTACGGTCAACGACAACACATTGAGTGCTGAAAGAGCAGCATTGGTGGCATGCCTCATGTCTCATTATCCCATCAATATCTCGAGGATCATAGCAGATGAGATATGAGATCGGGCAGTGGGAGTGAGAACTACTATCCCATTCCCGAAACTTGTGTTCAGATTATATATGGAGGCAGAAGTTCCACGAGGCGATGAGCGGTTGATTGGAGGCCAAAGGATTGCAGACATTAGGTCTTATCTAGGATGAGATGAACTCCGTGAGAGGATCCAAGATTCCCACAAAAATTCCAGCAGCTCAGCCAGCAGGGGACACACAAGTGAATGTCCCTATTCCACAAGAGTAGAGCGAGACACCAGCTACAGACGTTGGTCATTCAAAGTCAGCTCCTAGCACCTCAGCTGCACCACTGCCCAGCATGCAAACTCAAACACCAGAAGGGTATACCTTGGTACCACAGGACTTTCTCCAAAATCTAGCAAAACAATTGACCATGGCGGAGTGAAAGATTTAGGCCACGATGGACAATGTAAAACCATGGGTCAAGTCAGAGATAGAGGCAGCAACTCAGGCTCTACATGCTCGCCTAGATAGTTTTGAGAACTGATTTAATGAGAAGATGGTGGAGCAGATCGATAGCAGCAGTCTCCGTGCGGAGTTGGGAACTCTTCGGAGCCAAGTAGTTGAGTTGTCATCACGACAACCAACAGTTTTAGCAGCCCCCACTCTTCCGGACCTAGATGTCGAGCTTGATGATGAGATTGATTTTGTGGCATATTGGGAGCCGACCAAAACTATTGAAAATGGTAAGAAAAGAGCTACTGAGGATGCTAGAGAGGAGAGTCCGAGAAAGAGGAGGAAGAAGGATAGAAAAGAGCGCGAGCGGGCTAGAGCATAGAGCATGCAGACTCATGACACACATATGCTGAGCTGCATGAGAGAGCTAGAGGAGCAGGCAGCTCCACCATACCTTAGCTCGGGCTTGCCGTGACCCTTCGGGAGAGCCACATTTAGCCCTGAAAGTTACAGAGGTCATCCAAGTGGCCACAATTACTGGGGGTGGGCACTCTCCCTATTGACAAACAATTGAGCGCGCCGCCCACCGCTAGCGCCACTACTACAGCGGAGGTACCACCTCCGCAAGATGACAAGAGCACCTAGTGCACCACAGGTATGTTCTCTTCCCTATGTTCTTATAGTTCATGCTTCAGGGCGAAGCTTACTTTTCAAAAAGTGGAGGGGGTGTACTTGTGATTTTTGGGATTTTTGATTCATCTGAGGGTTTTTCTTCTCGTGTTTCTTTTTCCTCAGGCATGCTATCTAGTAGAACCGGCATGAATAGGATTTTTATTTTTTAGTTTGTGATATTTTTTAGTTAGAAAGTAAATTAGGAGTACTCAGCCAATAAATATGCACTAGTTGTGGTTTTTGAAAAAAAATTAACCCTATTTAAATTTTTTTTGATGCATTAGCTATGTATTTGTGACAACATGCATGATTGCTGTGGATCTTTTGATGTCATTTAGTTTGTCAACATGAGTAGTCTTGTTAATCCATGTATAAACTAGACAGCTGAGGTGAAAATAATTCATATACCATGTGTGAGTGAGGTATAGTATTTAGTTCGGTATTGTATTGTAGATCTAGAAATTGTCTGGTTGGCCTTTGCATAGGTTAAGGATATGATCATAGGACAATTGTTGAAGAAATAACAAGATCTTTCTTTTGTCCCTTCTAGGCGATCGAAAAAGAAAGAAATGGTTAATATATTCAAGATAATTACGTATTTACAAAATGTCGTCTCAATTCATCCTATTTCATCAGATCCGGGATGTGATATGGTTCTGTAGGATGAACCGGATATGGACAGTTCCAATAAGATTTCATTCTTGAACAAAAATCCATTTTTTGATTTATTTCATCTATTCCATGATCGGAACAGGGGAGGATACACGTTACACTATGATTTTGAATCAGAAGAGAGATTTCAAGAAATGGCAGATCTATTCACTCTATCAATAACCGAGCCGAATTTGGTGTATCATAAGGGATTTGCCTTTTCTATTGATTCCTGCGAATTGGATCAAATTTGTCAAGTTCTTTCTGCATATGGACTAAAGCAAACTGAGGTTGATTTTTAGCTCACTTTTAGCCTATATTACCCCACCAAAGTTGCATGAATCCCTTGATCCCAAGTTTGAGCCTTAAATGACCATGTTTCTTTGATTTACCGATTAACCGTACCCATTTTTTTACAATGAACCTTTTTTGGCTCTGTTCCTTCCATGGATATTGTGAACCTCAACATAAGCAAAATGCTTAAGTTGAGGGTCGCTACAGTAGGGGTGCGTAAATGGTGGGAACGGAAGAAAGAAAAATAAAAGAGAAAAGAAATGGTGAAAAATAAGGTGTGGTGTAAAGAAAAAAGAAAAGGATGAAAAATGTTGAAAATCTTGAAAAAGAAAACTCAAAGGAAAATGAAAATGCTCAAAAAAGTTTAAAACTCACCACACCCATGCAAATGTGTATAAAAAAGGGGTGAAAAGAGAAGAAAAGGGAATGAAAGAGTAAAAAGGTGAAATAGGTGAATGGTGTAGCCAATGTATGTCGGGCCAAGGAAGGGATAGTCACTTATCAAATCCGCCATCTTTATCATGTCCAGCCCTAAGCCTACATTACAAGCTATATCAAGTCCTATAGTGATCCTAACTTGACCATCTGATAAACCAAAGAAGAGCAAATAAGGGAAAGCCTATGGTATCTGACACATAATACTTGTAACTTCTTTGTGAGAGTGAGAGCCTTACTTTTCTAGTCCCATGTTATGTTTGACACCTTATATTTGAGTGGGGACTTCATTTGTGTGAGGGTACATGGATTGTGTTTGCTTTTACCATTGGTCTGTGTGGAAAACATTGGTGATGACTTGATTGCCTGTTGATAGCTAGATGATATGTTTTGATAATGTTTTGAGGTTGCTTGTAATGCATTAGCTGATGTTGTTCCATGAGAAAGGGTCAATAGAGTTTGTATGGAAAATGCATGTTTTTTTGGATATTGGCTGTAGTATCTTAAGTCTATTTTATAGTTGAGCATCGTGTTTAGTTTTTCTTTTCTTTGCCTGAGGACATGCAAAAGTCTTAAGTCGAGGGTATTGATGTGCTATGGATTTATAGCACTTTTGATGTTCAAAACTGAGAAAATAGCATGGACTTAAGTGTGTTTATGTGGATATAAGGCACTTTTCCTTTGGTTGCAGGACAAATTGGTGTTGGAGTAAAAAAATTCAAAAGAAAGCCTGAAGTATGCAAAATAGGCTCAAAGTGTAGTCCACAGTACGACTCGTAGGAAGGTCCTCCGAGTCGTACTGATGGCCGTGAAAAGTTGTAGAAGGCTAAGGTTGAAGAGATGCAATTTATGAGTCTCAGTACGAGTCGTACCAAGCTTGTACGAGTCATGGTGATGAAGTTGTGAAAAGAATCAGAAAATTTGCATAAGAGGCTGACTCCTGCTACGGAAAACAAGTAGGAACCGTGGGAAGAAGGTCCAAGTCGTACCATGGTGGTCATGATAAACTTTAGAAGAATTTCAAAGTTTCAGAGTCAAGCCACGGGAGCTCAGTACGGATCATAGGATGGAGGTACGATTCGTACCAGGATCTAACAATTAGCCAAAATCCAGCCAGTCATGCAAGGTACGAAAGGATGGTACGAGCCGTAGGATGCTGCTACCGATCATAGGTTGACTCGTGATGAAGGTGGAACTAGATATGGAAAATCACCCTGTCAGGTTAGAAAAAAGATTCTTGTGTCTGTATAAATACTTTTTAGGTTTTGTTTTTTAGGGAATCAATCAAAGAAGAGATTTTAGGAGAGAAAGAGAGAATTGAGTTGATTTGACTTGTGATCAACCTTTTCTTGAATTCTTCTTGTTCTTGCTATTTGTTGAAGATTTTGCTGAGTAATTAAAGAAAGTATTTTTCTCATTCATTCTTGTAAGTATTGATTATGTTTTTAATCATGAATGCAATTCACAACCTTACAACTATGAGAGGCTAAAACCTCCATAGCTAGGGTTGTGGAAACCATGGTGGATTAACAAGCTAGGGTTGTACAAAGTGATTTTAAAACCAACACAAATATTTATATTGTATTCTCTTCATGCTTAAACGTTCTTAATGATGCGCAATGTTAGGACATGCTCAAATTCTTTACTTGCTTAGGACTAAGAGGTAGAGATTAGGAAAAGAGAATTACAATAGAGCCATGATTTTGATAATCATTGTATTAACTTGAGTTGTGGTCGCAGGATAGTTAAATCTGGAACTTAGTGATAACAGATAGTTTGAAACCGCTCATGAGACTTGGTCGAGTGATTGAGTATACTCATTCAATAGGAACTGGTCAGTCGTTTGAATGAACCTAAGTTATCTGTTCTATAAGTAAGTATTGGTGATAATCACGAGTGTACACCCAAAGCAGTTATGAACCAATGGGGAACAAAAACCCTAGCTATTCGTTAATATTAACTCAACACCAGATTTTTAATACTTTTTTTTTATTATTGATTTTCTTTAGAATCCCCCAATTTTGAAGTAACTACCTCACAAATTTACTTACTGGCTGTAATTTAGTTCTCCCATATTCCCTGTGGGTTCGACCCCAACCTCTAGTTGGGTTATTTATTGACAACATCCACTTCATACTTCAGTAAGAGGTGTGGTTTGAGCATTATCAAGGCTCAAGAGTTGGGTTTGAAAATTTGAGAAATGGAATCCCCACGGACATGACCACGAGTCGTGATCAGGCCCCACGGCTCGTTAGGTCAGTCATGAAGAGTGGTGATTGAGAAAAGAGGTAGTGGAAGATAGTGTACCTAATGGAAGGACTCCACGAGTCGTGGTCAGTCACCATGAATCGTGGGATGAGTCGTGACCAGCAGGGTAAAGTTTAATTGAGATTGAGGTAGTGTACGTGATGAGTGGTGACCATGAGTCGTGTTCACCAATAACGAATCATGATGTCACCCGTGACGAGCCTAGATGACTTGAAAAGAATCTTCACAGATCATTCCATGAGTTGTGGCTAGAGGGGACGAGTCGTCATGTCCCTCGAGGGGACTGACTGGCTGTTATTTTCTGCAAATCTAGTAAGGGCTTTTCCATAATGTCTAAGATCCTAAGGCCTAAACTATGTCATTTTAAGTTATGAATGATGTCTTTTAAGAGGGTTAAATTCATTTTAGGCCATTTTTCATTCATGCATGCAAAGATAGAAGGTTAAAGGGGGTGATCAAGCTTGTTCTTCTTCAAATTCTTTTCAATTCCTTTTGGGCAATCAAAGAAGTGTAAGAATCAGCTTTAATCAGGTATGTAGCATTATGAATGGGTGAATCCGTTCACTCCCATGTCCAATCTCTCTCTAAATCATGAATCTCCTATGTCTAATCTATGGGGTTTTAACCCTATGCATGAATTTCATAGTTCTCTACATGGGTATGATTTAAATATATTTCTACTATCGAATTATGAATTACGGGAAAGTTTTATATTGTGTTCAATCAAAAATCATGTTTCTAGTTTTATGAATTAAAAAGCCCATTGATGAGAAGTTCATGAAAGATGAGATTTGTGATGAATGTATGATTATGCTGAGATATTATGATGAAAAACATGTTTTCAAGCTACCCATATTTATAATCATCTTCTCGATGTGAATTGAGTATTTCCAAGCATGTGAAAGCATTGGACAATGCCCACATGTTCAAGTATGATTTATGATTTCCCAAATTAAGCTTACCACATGATTTTGGAGCGAAGACTCCCAATTATCTTTCAGCTTGTGGTATGTTTTGAGCTAAAGCTTCTCATATTCATGATTTCAAATTTGAGATATATTTGATTATTGAGCTTTGTCAATATATGATGTTGAGCTTCGTTGAAAAACGATGGAAAACATATACATATTCTTGGGAGTAGTGTCTAGCACCAAGTAGGCTAAGGGTCGACCACCCTATGACTGAGAACTACGCGCCAACGTAGGTTTATACTATTATATACATTACTTCAGGATCTCCCTTGTGAGCTATCCCCTGCCCTATTGGGCCACAAGCTTGATATCGATATCAAGGTATTGTACCTAGCTCTGTTAAGGCTTTGGACGGCTCTACCCACTTGAGTGTGATAGTTGGGACCATGTAAGTTCTATCATGGTATGTAGATTAAAAGACGAGTCTCTCATTGTTCCTCATGATTTCAGTTATGCATGTTCATCATTCATAAGACTTATGTGTCTATGCATGTTCTAAAGCAGGTTTAACTTAATGTTCAGTTTTACTCATGACTATCAAATTTCAACTTTGAGTCAATTGATTCAGTTATGATGATATGTTATGTTATGATGAGATCATGATTTCAGAAAGAATGTATGCAAGCCCTACTCTCAGATTCTTAATTTTTATGTTTTACATTATGCATGTTTTAAAGTGATTTACTTATTTAAGTGGTTATACTTACCTTGCATACTCAGTACATTTCACATACTGACCGCATACTATATGCTGTATCATTTCATGATACACTTAGACTCAGCCTCGTTCATAGCCAGTCTTCACAGTTAGCATCCTACGCTTGTTGGTGAGTCCTCATCTCCCAAGGACCATTCTTATTCAGATTTCACTATGTATTCCCAGTTTTTAGCTTGTTCGAGTTAGTTGAGGTCTTGTCCCATCAACTCATCATGTTTAGAGGCTTCAGAATAAAAGGATATTCTCAGCTTCATATTGTGTATTCTGATGTTACGTTTATTTTAGACTTCCGCTAATATTATCATGGTGATTCTTCAGTCTTGTTGGTTGATTTTGATGTATGTTCATTCCATGGGTTGAATTGGGGTCTCTCGGGGCTCCTTGTCCTGTGTTGCGATCCGAGCCTCCATTCGGGTCGTGAAAATATACTTTCTATAACTGACTTCTCTTTTTCAAAATGGGCCAAACATGATTAAATCTGAACAATGTGACACATAGTACACTGTCTCTGACCATCTTGTGCTATCACTTATTTAGTGATGTTCCTTTGCTCATATTATAAATTCAAGAACTTGGAACATAAGTTAACAATGCACACTCACTCTAACAAATGATGGTTCATACATATGCAACATACCATAGGCTTGCCTCTCATGTATAGTCAGATTACTCAATCAATTCAAAAGACTAATGTCATAAGAACTTTTTTGGTTGTAATATCGACTAAGGTATGGGTAGTAATTATTTTTTCAATAGTAGCTACCAATCCTAAGCACATTAAGACATGTTTTCACTTCATTCTTCTTTTCTACCACTTGTCCGTTTTTCTTACCTCTTCTTTGACTAATTCTATTTTATTTTCTCATGCCCCTTGTTATATTACTTGACTGCTAGATTCTGTTTATAAGATCAACCTAAACAATCAATCATGAAGAATCCTTGCTTTATGTTCTAGCGGCAAGTAAACATTTTATTCTGTGGGAACCCCTCTTTCCTATTTTCTCATCTTTTCATCCACACTTACTCATGTTGAGTTTAGTGCTACTTTCAGATGCTAGCACAGGCTAGGATAGCCCAAGTCAACTAGCAGGCAATGGCTCATGTGAACCAAAATGGGAATGCAGCGACGGCTAGGATGAGAGACTTCATCAGGATGAAGCCACCTGAGTTTCATGGGTCAAAGGTGGACGAGGACCCATAGGAGTTTATTGAGGAGGTCCAGAAGATTACCCAGGTTATGGGTGTCATAGGAAAGAAGAGTGCAGACTTGGCCTCCTATTAGCTTAATTGGATTGCTCATATATGGTTCCGATAGTGGAAAGAGGGTCATGGGGTTGGTGCTATCCCCGTTGGATGGGATGAGTCTGTTACAGCTTTCTTAGATAGATCCTTCCCCTAGGAGTTGACAGAAGAAAAAGCAATAGAGTTCGTCAACTTGAAGCAAAATGACATAACTGTTCAGGAGTATGCCCTGAAGTTTATGCAACTTTCCAAGTATGTTTCGTAGATGGTTGCTGACGGAGGACTCGTATGGGCAAGTTCCTAAATTGGGTTGCAGATTCATTGGTCAGGGACTATAGGACCTCCATGTTGATTAGTAACATAGTTGTCTCTCGACAAATGATATATGGCTAGTAGATAGAGGTAGGGTAGATGAAGGAAATGGAGAGAGAGGCCAAGAGGGCTAGGACAGGGAGCTATTGGTACTCTCAGCAGAGAACCGGTGGTGGACATTGCCCTTAGTCCCACTAGAGGTTGTCAATCCCAACTCCATCACCAGCCAGTGTTCCATCCAGACCTCAAGGTGATCACAGGAGCAGAGCATCAGGCTCTAGGAGTCAGAGGAGAATGATAGGGAGCGCACTTTCCCAGCTTGTAGGAAATATGGTAAGAACCACCTAGGAGAGTGCTTGGTTGGATAAGATGTTTTCTTCGAGTGTGGTAAGCCTGGGCACATGGGTAGGAATTGTCCTTTAGTTAGACAGGGTGACGATAGAGGTCGTGCCGTAGCCACCAATTTAGCAGCTCCAGCAGCTCAGCCACCTCAACAGGGCGCTTCTTCTAGTGTAGTTGGTGGGAAGTGCTAGAATAGGTTTTATACACTTTCATCCCGTTAGGAGAAGGAGTGCTCACTCGATGTGGTCAATGGTATGTTACGAGTTTTCCATCTTGATGTCTATGCATTGTTAGGCTCAGGGGCTACATTATCCTTCATGACTCCTTATGTTGTTGTTAGTTTTGATGTAAGTCTCGAAATTCTTTCAAAACCCTTCTTAGTCTCCACTCCTGTCAGTGAGTCAGTCTTAGCTTGACGGGTATATGAAATTCGCTTGTCACGATTCTTCAGAAAGTCACCTCAGCCGACCTAGTGGAGTTAGATATGATCGATTTTGATGTTATCTTTGTTATGAATTTGTTGCATGCTTGTTATGCTTCGGTTAATTGTAAAACCCATATGATAGAGTTCCAATTTTTAGGTGAACCAGTCCTAGAGAGGAAGGGTAGTTCAGTTATGCCTATAGGTAGCTTTTTTTCCTATCTTAAGGCCAGAAAGATGATCTCTAAGGGTTGTGTATACCATCTAGTTTAGGTTAAAGATTCTACATCTGAGACCCTAACTCTTTAGTCAGTTCTTGTGGTATGTGAATATTTGGAGGTGTTCCCAGATGATCTACCAAGAGTTCCTCCCGAGTAAGAGATTGACTTTGGTATTGACCTTCTCCTTGATATGCAACCCATATCCATTCCTCCTTACAAAATGGCTCCAGCCGAGCTAAAGGAGTTAAAAAAGCGGTTGAAGGATATCTTAGATAAGGATTTCATCAGGCCTAGTAAGTCCCTGTGGGTTGCTCCAGATCTCTTTGTTCGGAATATGGATGGTTCCCTTAGGATGTGCATTGATTATCAATAGTTGAACAAGGTGACAATGAAGAATATGTATCCCCTCCCCAAGATTAATGACTTGTTTGATCAACTTCAAGGTGCTAGCTTCTTTTCAAAGATAGACCTCAGACCCGACTATCATCAGCTCAGAGTTAGGGAGTGACATTTCGAAGATAGCTTTCAGGACTTTTTGTGGTCACTATGAGTTTGTAGTTATGTCTTTTGGGCTAATGAATACTATTGCAACTTTCATGGATTCGATGAACAGGGTGTTCAAGCAATATTTGGATATGTTCATTACTGTCTTCATAAATGATATCCTCATATACTCTTGAAGTGAGGAGGACCATGCCACTCACTTTAGGATTATATTGCAGACTCTTAAGGACAGTAAGCTATTTGCTAAATTCAGCAAGTGTGAGTGTAATACCCTGAAAGCCCAAAGATCAGACCTGGGAGTTGAAATAGAGAAAATTGGGAATCTGGCACTAAGTCATAGAACGAGTCGTTCTGTGACCCGTGGGGTAGACCACGAGTCGCGAGGAGACTCATGGTGAGGTTCAAGGCTTGGGTTGAAATTTTGGAATTTGAGGTCCCCACGGACCTAACCACGAGTCGTGGTCAGCCCCCACGATTCCTTGAGTCAGTCGTAGGCAAGGGTTTAAGGAAAGTGAAGGAGACCTGGAAGTGTACCCTACAGAAGGTCCCATGAGTCATTGTCAGTCACCACAATTTGTGGGATGGTCGTGGTCATCAGGTTGGAAATAATCTGAAATCTTGGGCAGTGAAGGTGACGAGTGGTGACCACGAGTTATGGTCACAAGTAACGACTCGTGAGGTCCCCTGTGATGAGCCCCAAATGATCTATTAGACAGTGCACTCGATAACTGATGCCACGACTCATTTCCTTGGGCGATGACTCATCCAGTCCCTCGTTAGGACTGACAGTCAGTTATTTCCTGCGAATTTATTAAGGCCTTTTCCATAATTCCTATGATCCTAAGGCCTAAACTATGTTGTTTTAAGCTATGAATGATGCGTTTTAAGAGGGGTAAGTTCATTTTAGGCCATTCTTACTCATGCATGCAAAGCTAGAGAGTTAGAGAGGTGATCAAGCTCATTCTTCTTCAAGTTTTCTTCAAACCTTCATTAGGCAATCAAGGAGCGGTAAAATCAAATCATCCCCAAGTATATAGGGTGTCACGCCCCACCTTGGGGGGTATGACTGGCACCTGGTGAGGTGGGGACTGCTGGGAAGGCTGTGATGATGCCTCTATATCGCCCTCAGATCAGGTTGATTCTAAATGAAGCTGAGGCATCCTGCTAGTGCCTTCTCCTGCTGCGGTATTCAACCTTCTACCTGTGGCAGGGTGTTGCTGGTATGCCATTTTTATCTGTAGACAAGGAACATGATAAGTTTTAAGAACTCGACCCTATACTGTACCACTCTACAACACAACTGAATAGGAAGAAAGAGTAACCATCCTATCATGCCTTGCAGCATCCTGCCTATAGTATGTGGTGCACAACACATCCATAGACAAGACTCTACTTAGCACGGCTTGCAGACTCCCTGGGACACGACCTGCTCTGATACCAAGTTTGTCACGCCCCGCCTTGGGGGGTATGACTGGCACTTGGTGCCCTATTAGGACCTGAACTGCTAGACTACTGAGCCTAAGCACATCTTGTGCCTGGCTGGCTCTAACTCAGATTCATGGAATCAACGTGCTATATAACGGCTGTAAATACAGCCTCCGGCCGACTGGGCCTATAGCCACCTGTACTGTAATATCAGCTAACCAGAATCATATTCATATAGGGAAACCTATGCAGGCCGACAAGGCCACCATGCTGTCTAGTTATCTTTAACTCAATATAACAAATGCTGAACATCTACGTGACCGGCAAGGTCACCACTACTAACTAGATACGGCCCCACACGGCCAACATAAACAACCATACTAACAGCTAAACATACTCACGGCCCCACACGATCGGCACAACTAACCATAGGGAGATATATACACCATCTGCAAGCCTCTAAGAATACTGATAAGACGGTCGGGACAGGGCCCCGACCTACCCGTACTATACAACAAAAGGAAATGAAATACACCTCTGAATATCAAGCTGCGAATGATAGAAGCTGATGACTCTGCGCTGGCTAGGATCACGAGGGATCGGCTCCTCGTTTATAGGTACCTGCAGGCAAGTAATGCAGCGCCCCAAACGGGCGTCAGTACCACTGGTACTAAGTATGCAAAGCAAACTAAACATAACTAAATATAAACAACAATGCTAGTAAATTCTGAATAGCAGGAAGTATCTAAAACTGTCTGAACTAGCAGGATCTGGATAGGCTTACCTGTACTGAAGGTAAGGTAGAATCATACCTGTCGTCATGGAAACCTGTTGTCTATCAACTAATAGATATCATGTATATACATATATATATATATATATATATATATATATATATATATATATATATATATAACACAAGAACCTATACCAACCCCCATAAGCCAGAAGGTGCGAACCAACACATAATCTATATACCCCTACCCGGGTCAAAACCATCCAAAAATAAATCACTCCACTCGTCTACTAACTACGAGCACCTCTACTGGCCCCATGGGTCTCCAACTCGGGCTATGGACTCTGATATAAATAAATGTGTCTGAGCCCGAAGGACTCCTGTACTATAAACTGTAATCTGTATCTGTATCCGTATCTGTAATCTGCCCCCTGGGTGCAAGCGCACAACAGGGTAAGCTATACTGCTATGCTGATCAGCCTGATATGGGGAATGCTCCATCTCATCTTCTTCCTACTGCAGACGGCATACCACTCCTTGGAGTGGCGTATACCCACCCTCACGGTGGGTCGACACAGTTACCAACCCAGGGGCAGTGAGGACCCTCAAAGGGTGCCCTCATAACACAAATAAGTCTCAAAAAACAATAATCACGTATAGAAAGCATGTTTAAACTGAAAATACTAACTGTACTCTGATTTCTCATTCTGAACTCTTTTCTGTATTATACTAATTCTCATACTGACTATACTATATCTGTGATATTATCTGACTGTCTGATTATACTGTAACTGAGTTATCATCTGACTGTCTGATATTGCCTTACTAACTTTTATTCTGAATATATATATCACAACATTTTAAACATGCTTTCTAGATTCAAAACACACTTGCTAAACTCATACTGGACTCAATTCTAAACTTCTGAATTCTTTCTTCTATACATCACGCTATTTACTGTACTGGATTACTAACTTGCCGAAGGAATTAGCTTTACATACCTTCGCTCCGGATTTCCCGACCTACTGGCGTAGCTCGGTCAGTACTTCTGCTATTTCTCCCAACTGCATTCATATACATATCAATTAGAACTAAATACGCTAATATTTTGGAAGAAAATATCACTTCCAATATATATATAGCCCAAACTTTGGCTTATCGAAAAACGGTCGAAAACTCACTATTTCTCGAGAGTCCAGAAGGGAGAAATACTCACTTTAGGGATAGGAGTATATTGACACTAATTTGGAGCAATTTCACTTACCTTAATTTGGTAGCACGACGATTCGCCGGCCGAATTTCATGAAACTAAATCCGTAGGAATGCTCCTTACTGCTTAATACCTTGGTATCTAGAGTTAATTTGAGTTTGGACCGCGTTTGACAGTGTAATCGGATGAAAATTATCAAGGAACCTTCGCCCCCCTCTGTTTTCTCTCGACTTTTCTGGGAAAATTTATGAAATATAACTTCAAAACCGAAGTTGGAGGCTTATATACTTGGGCCTGGACAGGGCCTCCATGACACGGAGCCAACGCGGAGGCCCTCCCTCCGTGGCACGTTTCCATCACGGAGGGGCTCTGCCCCGGCTCCTTCCGCGATGGTTCGACGGATTTCTTATCCGATCTTTCCCCGGGCCTTTTCCTAGCATGTATGGCATTCAAAAATCTTAACCAACATGTGAATAGGCCATCTACATGTCGAGAATTTACGGGGTGTAACATTGTGTCATCAATGGGTGAATCCATTCACACCCATGCCCAAGCTCTCTCTAAATCATAGAAATTCCTATGTTGATTCTATAGTGTTTTAACCCAATGCATGAAATTCCTAATTTTCTACATGGGTATGATCTAAATGAGTTTTCACTATTGAATTATGAATCATGGGCAAGTTTTACACATTTTCCCATTAAAATCATGTTTCAAGCTTTATAAATTTAAACGCCCATTTATGAGAAGTTAATGAAATTTGAGATTTATAATCAATATTCGTGTATGATGAGATATTATTGATGAAAAGCATGTTTTCAACTTAACCATGTTTATAATCATGTTTTCAAGTGAATGGAGTATTTTTAAGCATATTAAAGTATTGGGCAATGCCCACATATTCAAGTATGATTTATTATTTATGATATGGATTTCATGATTTATCAATTTATGACGTTGGCCAATTCATGGGCCTTTGATTCATGGATAAACAAGTATTTAAATAGGGATCAATGATGCTAATGTTTATTTGTCCATGAATCTCATGAATGATATTTATGATTTACATACGAGCCTAATGTGCATATTTTTGGGAGGAGTGTCTAGCACCTAGTAGCCCAGCATTCAAAGGACTACGCCGGTATCTTATAACTATGTGCTACCATAGGTTCATATTGATACATTATAATGTTAATGTATCCCCTCTTTCTTGATATCACATACTGCACATCCCTTGCCTTGCATGCCTGGGACGACTCTGCCCACTTGAGTGAGATAGTTGGGGCATCATGTAAGGCTCTACGATGATGGTGTCGGTTATTATGATTCCTCCCATTGTTCCTCATAATTTATGTATGGTTATGTTCATATTACTTTGGCTCAAGTTACATTTAATGAAGTTTTTCTCCTATTATTATGATTACGACTGATTTACAAATATTTTGAGAACCTTGAGCCTAATGTTACATTATGATATTATTGTTATGAGCATGTTATCCTACTCTTATAAACTCTTATGTATTTAAAATGTCCGTTTTACTTACCTTGCATACTTGGTACATTCCACGTACTGACGGCATACTTTATGCTATATCGTTTCATGATACAGGCTCCAACCTTCAGACCTAGCACTGTCATTAGCTCGTTCCCGGAGTTAGCGTCCAGTTCATTGGTAAGTCCTCATCTCTCGAGGACCATTTGATATCAGTTTTCCTAACTTGTCGGGTTAGTTGGGTGTGTTGTCCCATCAACCCATCATATATGTTAGAGACTTTCATACTGTATGTAGTATTCAGTTGTCATGTATGAAGTGCATTTTGTTTTCTATGTTATGTCATGATTATGCTTCCATTATGCTATTATGTTGAGTATTCCTCTTTATTTGATTGAATTAGATGTATGTTCATGCCATGGGTCGACTTGGAGTCTCTCGAGGCTCCTTGTCCCATGTTGCGATTCGGGTCTGACGTCATTCATCTCAGCTGTCTAAGGGAAACATTCTCAACTAATGAGAATCCTGACAAACTAAAGGAAACATTCTCAGCTACTGATAGTCCTGATAGACTAAGGGAAACATTCTCAGCTAATGAGAGTCCCGACTATACCAGAACATGGAGAGCACTAGTCTTCTAAATTACTGCAGCTAGTTAGAGGCATGAACATTCTACTAATTCATCATATTGAATTTATATAGATTCTAATCAAGGCTACTTTCTACTAAAACAAGTCCATAAGTCTGAAGGATCATTCTCATGCTTTATTATCACAATTCATGTAATCATAGTCCCGAATCATTATTTAAGTCACCCATTTTACATTCATGAAACATCTATAGGATCATAGCATACTTTGCACACTTCCACAACATTCAAATCCCTAGTTCATAGCATATGACCTATATCTTAGATTCATGTAAGATACCTAGGTCAAATTCATACTTTAATATATATATTAAATTATATATTCTAGATTTATGGAAAACCCATATAATCAACTCATACCTTAAACATGTACATTGAGATCATGGTGGAAGTATATGAATATCTCATGAAACCCCATTTTGAAATTTACTCTAAATCATAATGAAAATTCGATAATCATGTCATTTTCATAGGTTCAACTCATACCCAAAATATTTACATCGATATCATAGTGAGAATATGCACATACTTCACATTGGTCAAAGCCCATACGTTCTAATCGTGTTCCAACATATAATACAACATATGTTCTAGATCTGCGGGAACCCATGTGATCTACATATACTTTAAACAAGGATATAACTTCATTATAAGAGCATATGATTAATTAATGAAATCCCATTTTAATTTCTAGACTAACCCATGGTGAAAATCCCACATACATGCTATTCACATATTATACACATATGTTGGGAAAGGTGCAAGTGACTTCGTAAAAACACACTACTATTAATCATGAGAATTCTTAGAATTTAGGGAGAACATATGAGAATTCATGCATAAGTTGGAACCCTAGGACATACTTTTCTAAAATTAATAGATTCGGGGCTTTAATGAAAAGTTTGGGGCACAAGGATGAAAGGATATCCTTGTTGAAAACCCACCTACCTGAACAGGAGAAATCCCCACTTGAACTTAACCCACGTAGCCTTTGAAGAACCCTAATTGAGTCCTTGAGTCTTTGAGTGAGGAGGAAGAAGAAGTTGAGAGGATATCTTGAGGAAATGAGAGATTAGGCTAGAAAAAACACTTAAAACGTCCCATATAAAACTCAAAATGACGTAGTTAAGGAGTTAGAAGCATAAGATTTAACAAAAACACCCTTGAAAATTCATAGGAAAAGTCATGCTTCCAGTCTTCATGAGGGACTTCACGGGTCGTAGGGCAAAGAACGACTCTTTAAGTCCCACTCATGATGACTTCTATAAAATCTCACATAAATTCCTCGAACAGATGACAACTGACTTCATGAGTAGTTAGCTAACTTAATGACTTGTGGTTCCTTCCGTTATAACTGAAGTCCGATATTCTGCTCTTCCTTCCTCATACTAATATGATGTGTTGTTACTTCACTGGATGACTCGTCATGTCCACTCATCATCAACACCGGTCCACATCCTTCGAACCCTTCCAACGACCGAAACGATGAGTAATTACCTACCTAACGACTCATTGGGTCGTCCGTGGTCACTGAACCCTATCTGCACTCCTTGGAGGCCTACTATGAACCTGAGCACGACTCGTTCTATAGCAATATTTCCACTACCCAACTAATTCCTTTCTTTATGTCTGGGTCCTATTCTAAGAAACTTTTGGGGTGTTACAATATCTCCTCATTGGGAACATTCATCCTCGAATGTAGGCTAAACATGCTGATTACTAGGGAAGAGAACTGATATCCCAAATACTGAACATTCACAACTGAAACTGATGGAGTATCTGACTTTGAGATAATCTTACATATCTAAACTGAGCATCTAAATCATTCATCCATGCTAAGACATGAGAGGGATTGAAAGACATAAAACTAGATAGAACACTGAGAAGGATTGTCACACCCCGCCTTGGGGGATATGACTGGCACCTGGTGCCCTACTAGGACCTGAACTACTAGACTGCTGAGCCTGGGCACATCTGGTGCCTAGCTGGCTCTAACTCACATTTCTGGAAACAAAGGGCTATATAACGGCTGTAAACACAGCCCCCAGCCCATTGGCCTATAGCCTCCTGTACCTGTAATAACAGCTAACCAAAAACAAGCAACTATAAGGAAACCTATGCGGGCCGACAAGGCCACCATGCTGTCTAGTTATCTAAATCTCAACCCTGAAGTACTGGATAGCTACGTGACCGGCAAGGTCACCACTACTGTCGAACTATGGCCCCACACGGCCAACATAAAGGAAACAAAAGTACTAACAACTATACAACTACACGGCCTCACACGACCGGCCCATCTGACCACAGGGAAATATATACAGACTGCAAGCCTCTAGGAATTGCAATAGAAATGATCGGGACAGGGCCCCGACCTACCCGTACTGTACAACGAAAGAAAATGGAATACACCTCTGGGATTCAGTCTCCGGATGACAGGAGCTGAATGCTCGATCGCTGACAGGAATCACGTGGTATCGCCTACTCGTCTATGAGTACCTGCAGGCAAGTAATGCAGCGCCCCACCGGGCGTCAGTACCGCTGGTACTGAGTATGTAAAGCAATAACTGAAAGAAATATCTAAAAAATATAATACAACTGATGAAACTGAAGTAGAAAGGAATGGATTAACTGTCTGATAATGTAAATCATACCATCTTTTAATTATACTGGAAGGAGTAGGAGCCATACCTGGAGATTTATCATCCTACTGTTGATCTACTTGTATCTACTGTACATGGCATAACATATCATAACATCACATAGCACACACAAACCTTACCCGGCCCCCATAAGCCGGGAGGTACAACCAGCACAGAATCTATACCCCTACCCCGGTCATCCCATCTCCTAAAATAGCTATAAGCATCCCGCCGGTCCCCTGGGTATGCACTTGGGCTCGCTGAGCCCCTGACTATAACTGCATCTGAGTCCGGAGGACTCCTGAATCAACACCCGGGCGTATCCGCTCGACAGGGGTGTGTAAGGGCCGATCAAGGCACAAATATGGGGAAAACTGGCATCCCATCTTCGTCCCCTGTGGGAAGGCATGCCACTTCGTAGAGCGACGTATCCTCGTCCTCTGGCGGAGGAGTCGATACAGCTATCAACCTTGGGGCGGTCATGGATGCTAGGTAGTCCAACCCCAAACAATACAACGGTCTGAACTAGTAATACTATCTGCATGTCCCACATACTGAAGCTAATAGTGGTAAAGTATTTGTATATACTATATGCTGAGCTAGCGATAGTAATATGTACGTACTTAATGCATGCTGAGGCTGGTAATAGTATATATGTACAAATATAGTCTTCTGCCAGACTGTACTGGGGCTAATGCTGAACAAGATATAGTCTTTCTGCTGAAACTATGCTGTATACTGAGTTTCTATAGTAACATGATTTACTAGTCGTAATATGCTTTCTAACTTCACTTTAACTTATCGTTCTATTTCTGAGATGTCTTACAGATATTACATTGCTTTATTGGGTTTCAACTGAATACAATGATATCCTAACATTCTGTGTCACATCACATACTGAGCATGCTGTCCAGTTCCTAACACTTATATTAGAATCTATATCGTGCTAGCAAGTCTCGCGCTGATCATAACATGATGTTTCTAATATCGTACAAACATTCGTAGTAAACATCATACATGGCTTCTGAATATTCTACTGGCCTTTAAATTACTGTACTGTACCAAGATTACTAACTTGCCGAGGAAACTAGCTTTACATACCTTATCCTCGAACTATCCGTCCGTCGGACGAGGCTCGGCCGGTACTTCAACTATTTTCTCCCAACTGCATTCATAAATATGTCAATTAATACTAAACACAGCTTTATTTTAAAGAGCAACGTCACTTTCGATATAGTTTATAGCCTAAACTTAGGCTTATCGAAAGACGGTCGAAAACTCGCTATTTTTCAGAGGTCCAGAAGGGAGAACTATTCACTTCTCAGCTAGGAACACATAGACACTAGTTCGGAGCAATTCTACTTAACTTAGCTCGGTGGCTCGACGATTCGTCGATTGTATTTCACGAAACTAAATCCGTAGGAATGCTCTCTGCTGCTAAATACCTTAGTATCTGGGGTTAATTTGAGTTTGGACAACGTTTAGCAGCATAATCGGACGAAAATTATATTATTCTTCGTTTTCTCCCTGTTCTCGTGCGTTTTCTAGAAATTTTAAGAGGTTTTAATGAAATTAAACCAAAGTGGGGCTTTATATACTTGCGCCTGGACAAGGCCAACGCGTCACGGAGCCAACGCGGAGGCCTCACCTCCGTGACACGCTGCCATCGCGGAGGGGCTCTGCCTCGGCTCCTTCCGCGATGGTTCGATAGGTTTCTCGTCCGATCTTTTCCCGGGCCTTTCTCTAGCACGTATGGCCTTCAAATATGCTTAACTAACGTGCGAATAGATCATCTAGGTGCCGGTAATCCTACGGGGTATAACATTCTCCCCTCCTTAAGAACATTCGTCCTCGAATGTATACTGCCATCTAGAGGACTACTTAACTTACTTGTTTAGAAAAATTTCGGCAGAGTTTCCCCTGTAATATGGACTATACCAAAAATCTGAAATGCAGAAAAGTCCAATACAGGTACTGTACACAATACTGTAGGATTCACTGGATGGCTACGTATCAATTTTCCTCACTTATACATATACAACCATAAGATACTACATAAGCAATAATACGGACATACCTGTCGCCTGACTAGGCCTGGAATAGGTGAGGATCTCTGGTCCTCATATCTTCCTCCGCTTCCCAAGTCATCTCCTCTCGGTTCCTGTTACGCCTCAATACCTTGATAGACGTAATATCTTTAGTCCTCAATCTGCGAATCTGTCTATTTTAGATAGTTATTGGAACCTCTTCATAGGCCAGCTTTTTCGTAACCTGGATATTCTGGACTGGAACTGCTCTGGACGGGTCTCCTATGCATTTCCTCAGCATAGATACATGAAAGACCGGATGAACAAATTCTAATTCTGGAGGCAAATTCAACTCATATGCTACTCGGCCTGTCCTTCGACGAATCTGATAAGGCCCAACAAACCTCGGGCTGAGCTTACCTTTCTTGCTGGACCTCATTACCTCTTTCATTGGGGATACTTCAGAAATACCCAATCATACACATAAAACTCCAATTTTCTGCGCCGCACATCTGCATATGATTTCTGGCGGCTCTGTGCAGTCAGTAAGCATTCTTCGGATAAGCTTTACCTTTTCCTTTGACTGCTGAACAATGTCTGGGCCAACCAACACTGACTCTCCGATTTCAAACCAACCATTCGGCGATCTGCATTTTCGCTCGTATAATGCCTCAAAAGGCGCCATCTAGATGGCTTAATGATAGCTATTATTGTAGGCAAATTCAATTAACGGTAAATGCTCACTTTGGCTACTACCGAAATCTAGCACACACACTCGCAACATGTCTTCGAGCGTCTGAATTGTGCGCTCAGCCTGCTCATCTGTCTGAGGATAGAATGTTGTGCTTAAATTAATCTGCGTTTCCAGACCCCTCTGGAACGACTGCCAGAATCTAGCTGTAAACTGTGTTCCCCTATCTGAAATAATGGATCCCGGCACTCCACGCAATCTAACTATTTCTCTGATATATAATTCGGCATAATCCTCAGCCGAGAAGGTAGCCCTCACTGGCAGGAAATGAGATGATCTTGTCAGCCTGTCAACTATTACCCAAATGGAATCATATCCATGTTTAGTACGGGGTGATCCTGCCACAAAATCCATATTTACTGCTTCCCATTTTCAGAGAGGTACAGTTATGTCCTGAATCACCGCCTGGTTTCTGATGTTCTGCTTTCACCCGCTGGCAGTTAGGATACTGGGCTACAAACTCAGCAATTTCCCTTTTCATACTTGGCCACCAGTAGTTTTCTTTGATGTCATGGTACATTTTTGTCGTACCGAGGTGAAGAGAATAACGGGCGTAATGTACCTCGTTCAGAATCTGCTGGTGGGGCCTTGAAACATCTGGAACATATAGACGGCCTTGACAACGCAGCACTCCACCCTCTGTTACCTGAAAACCTGGTGTTTTCCCCTACTAACCAGGTCAGGATTCTTATACTACCGTTCTTTTTATTTTCACAACTGATGACGACACGGCGGTGTTCTCGATTACAGCTCTGCTGTCCTTCATTTCTATTACACGAACGGCTAAATTGACCAATTGATGTATCTTTCTGACCAACTCCCGTTGCTCGGGCTGCCCATACACCACACTTCTAATAGATCTATAACTAAGAGCGGTTGTTGCTCCATTACCTCTTCTTGGCTGATGTAACATTTTCATACTTAGAGAGCTCGACATATAATTGACGGTTATACTGACTTGTCTTGCCAAAGAGATCGACAGGTAGTTTACAGGCGTAACTAAAGCTTATCAGGCCCTCCGGCCACATGCTAAGGCTACTTGTTGCTGGGATAACCTGAACGACCGTCTGCGCACCTTGTGCCTTTTTTTTGATCAGAGGGTCCTGATATCGACCATGACCTCCAATGATCTGGCTGCATAACCTTAAATAACTGAATAGTCGGGTTGTATGACCCGAATGTGGCACTAGTCTAACAATGCTCTAACTGTTCTACTTGAGTGCTTATAGTTCGTGCATAACCGCAGACTTGTGGGCATCTAATTGCTCTGTTATTTTGCTTAAACCACTGTAAGGCTGGGCTTAATCAAACTTACTCCCAGGCGATCAATCTCTGGATCTTCACGGGGAGTCTGCTGATCCCCTGGTCTTAATAAACACTGTGCTAGCAGGGTACTATCAATTTCTTACGCCTTGTGTGTATCCACTTGGATTTATACTGCTATTCTGGGGAATTCTCGGTCTTATGAGCTATTCTGTAAATACTGGCCTTCTGCTAGGGCTCTGTATCTGAATATCTTACGAAAACCAGCTGAAGTACTAGTCTGTCGCTGACTACTGATGTGGACCCTTCCTTGGGGTACCCACGGGTATTCTGACTGGGACGGCCGGCTGACTTATGGGGTGTTCCACATAATAACTGCTAGGTTGGCTAAGGCCGACTCTCACCTACAAGGCTGGGAAAATGACGTACGACCACTTAACATACTAGAACAATTCTGGTATTGCTAATCTCTGAAATTTGCCTATTCGGCCTCTAATCCTGGTTCTTGCACATGCACTACTATTACCGATCTTCAGGGATGCCTCCCTGCTAATGCAGGCGCCAGCTGGTCGGTAGACCGTCTAACTGCGCCCTTATCATCTAGCCATCTGTTTTAGGCCATTAACTCTGGTAAGCTCCTAGATCCTAGATCTGACAACAACACATAAGTCTATTAACTTAATAACTGAGAACTGAGATAGTTTCTATGACTTCATACGTAATTCACACTTAATCTGCCCTTTCTCTTCTCCTTTCCCTTTCTCCTTTCTTCTCTCCTTTTCTTTCTTTCTTCTCCCCCTTTTTTTGGCAAGGGGGAGGTCCTGCAATGCAATTTATACATGCTTTCTATTACTAATCAGCATCTGTGATTGTACCCCTTATAGGCAGCTACTCACAGCATATCTATTATCTGTATATATATATATATATATATATATATATATATATATATCAATAGCTATGTACAATATGTACTGAATTCTGCGATAATACATAATCTCTGACATGCTCTGTTGAGTCTCACACCGTACATGATACCCTGCTTCTACGGCCTAATAATATCTCCTGCCCTGACTTATCATGTCATTGTTTTGTCACCCCATTCTGAAAGTAACAAACATAAACACTTTAGTTATTATCTGCTGTTTGAAATTTCGCCACTCTTGCGATGTGGGGTCAACGTTCAAATCTTGTGGCCTTACTAGGCATATATTGAGAGCCCGTGACTGTCTGCTGGGCCTTATCTCTAGGTCACACTAGATTAGAATTGCTGTATCGGTAATTTTTCAACTTCCCCATAAGCGAACATGCTGCAACATTCTGGATCGCAATCTTACTGTCAGCCCGAGGCTTAATTCTTAATATGATATTCTACGAATCCGGGGGTAATCCTAATTTCCCCACAACATCCGACACTCCTGCTTCTTCCCCTCATCTTGCTTAAGTTGAACTCTGGGGTTCAAGGTACCCGCCTTTCGTTGTTAATGAGATTACTGATCAAGCCTCGGCCTATACTTCTTCTGGCTTGCAGTCGGACCCATCTTATTCATATAATCTCCCTGTCTTTTGATATCACAACTGGATCATAACTACAATCTTACAGGTATGTCTTGCTATCTGTTAGCATATGTGGCGGAGTTGGCCTTTTTTCCTGACTCGAACTTGACTATTACCCGGCATTCATCACTAACAGGTCTTTTACCCCTGCTTCGGGTAAGCTAACGGTCTTACTTTCTCTACTGGATTATTATCATAAGGGTCTGCACAACTTACGTAATCGTAGGGGCTCTTTATACTTTCTAATACTTACTAGGATCAATCAGCCCATCTTTACTTACTGCTTGATTGGCAACCCCATCTCAAGTCTTATGCCCCTTTACTATACTGGCATCAAAATCAAGAGGTAGGAATAACCCTTTTCTTATTGCAACAAATAAAAGCATTTAACTGTACCATATCCCAAAAGATGTATTTGGGATTCCTGCATTTCCCTCTCTTTCTTATACTTACCTGGTGGTCTGACCTTGTCTGTAATCTTAATCAGATCTTATATAGCTAATAAATAATTCAACTCGTATGTACATTACACTCCCGACTTCCTATCCTGACGTTATCAACATATACTGGGGATAGTACCGATAAAGGTATCATGCTGGGAGATCTCGGGTACCTCCTCCTGCTGCTGTAGTTATCATGTAACTGGCTGATGCCTTCTTCTCTTGCTATATCTGATCTTCTGCCGGTAATAGGGTAATGCTGATCTACCTTTGTATCTGTAATCAAAGAATACTGTAAGTTTTTAGAGACTCCACCCTGTACTGTACCGCTCTAAAGCACGACTGACTGAGAAGGAAGGGTAACCATCCTATCATACCTCGCAGCCTCCTGCCTATAATATGTGGTGCACAACACATCCATAGACAAGACTCTACTTGGCACGGCTTGCAGACTCCCTGGGACACGACCTGCTCTGATACCAAGTTTGTCACACCCTGCCTTGGGGGGTATGACTGGCACCTGGTGCCCTACTAGGACCTGAACTACTAGACTGCTGAGCCTGGGCACATCTGGTGCCTGGCTGGCTCTAACTCACATTTCTGGAAACAAAGGGCTATATAACGGCTATAAACACAGCCCCCGGCCCATTGGCCTATAGCCTCTTGTACCTGTAATAACATCTAACCAGAAACAAGCAACTATAAGGAAACCTATGCGGGCCGACAAGGCCACCATGCTGTCTAGTTATCTATAACTCAACCCTTAAGTACTGGATAGCTACGTGACCGGCAAGGTCACCACTACTGTCGAACTATGGCCCCACACGGCCAACATAAAGGAAACAAAAGTACTAACAACTATACAACTGCATGGCCTCACACGACCGGCTCATCTGACCACAGGGAAACATATACAGACTGCAAGCCTCTAGGAATAGCAATAGAAATGATCGGGACAGGGCCCCGACCTACCGGTACTGTACAACAAAATAAAACGGAATACACCTCTGGGATTCAGTCTCCGGATGACAGGAGCTGAATGCTCGATCGCTGACAGGAATCACGTGGTATCGCCTGCTCGTCTATGAGTACCTGCAGGCAAGTAATGCAGCGCCCCACCGGGCGTTAGTACCGCTGGTACTGAGTATGTAAAGCAATAACTGAAAGAAATATCTGAAAAATATAATACAACTGATGAAACTGAAGTAGAAAGGAATGGATTAACTGTCTGAAAATGTAAATCATACCTTCTTTTAATTATACTGGAAGGAGTAGGAGCCATACCTGTAGATTTATCGTCCTACTGTCGATCTACTTGTATCTACTATACATGGCATAACATATCATAACATCACATAGCACACACAAACCTTACCCGGCCCCCATAAGCCGGGAGGTACAACCAGCATAGAATCTATACCCCTACCCCGGTCATCCCATCTCCTAAAATAGCTATAAGCATCCCGCCGGTCCCCTGGGTATGCACTTGGGCTCGCTGAGCCCCTAACTATAACTGCATCTGAGCCCGGAGGACTCCTGAATCAACACCCGGGCGTATCCGCTCGACAGGGGTGTGTAAGGGCCGATCAAGGCACAAATATGGGGAAAACTGGCATCCCATCTTCGTCCCCTGTGGGACGGCATGCCACTCCATAGAGCGACGTATCCTCATCCTCTGACGGACGAGTCGATACAGCTATCAACCTTGGGGCGGTCATGGATGCTAGGTAGTCCAACCCCAAACAATACAACGGTCTCAACTAGTAATACTATCTGCATGTCCCACATACTGAAGCTAATAGTGGTAAAGTATTTGTATATACTATATGCTGAGCTAGCGATAGTAATATGTACGTACTTAATGCATGATGAGGCTGGTAATAGTATATATGTACAAATATAGTCTTCTGCCAAACTGTACTGGGGCTAATGCTGAACAAGATATAGTCTTTCTGCTGAAACTATGCTGTATACTGAGTTTCTATAGTAACATGATTTACTAGTCCTAATATGCTTTCTAACTTCACTTTAACTTATCGTTCTATTTCTGAGATGTCTTACAGATATTACATTGCTTTACTGGGTTTCAACTGAATACAATGATATCCTAACATTCTGTGTCACATCACATACTGAGCATGTTGTGCAGTTCCTAACACTTATATTAGAATCTATATCGTGCTAGCAAGTCTCGCGCTGATCATAACATGATGTTTCTAATATCGTACCAACATTCGTAGTAAACATCATACATGGCTTCTGAATATTCTACTGGCCTTTAAATTACTATACTGTACCAAGATTACTAACTTGCCGAGGAAACTAGCTTTACATACCTTATCCTCGAACTATCCATCCGTCGGACGAGGCTCGGCCGGTACTTCAAGTATTTTCTCCCAACTGCATTCATAAATATGTCAATTAATACTAAACACAACTTTATTTTAAAGAGCAATGTCACTTTCGATATTGTTTATAGCCTAAACTTAGGCTTATCGAAAGACGGTCGAAAACTCGCTATTTTTCAGAGGTCCAGAAGGGAGAACTATTCACTTCTCAGCTAGGAACACATAGACACTAGTTTGGAGCAATTCTACTTACCTTAGCTCGGTGGCTTGACAATTCGTCGGCCGTATTTCACGAAACTAAATCCGTAGGAATGCTCTCTGCTGCTAAATACCTTAGTATCTGGGGTTAATTTGAGTTTGGACAATGTTTAGCAGCGTAATCAGACGAAAATTATATTACTTCTTCATTCTCTCCCTGTTCTCCTGCGTTTTCTGGAAATTTTAAGAGGTTTTAATGAAATTAAACTGAAGTGGGGCTTTATATACTTGGGCCTGGACAAGGCCAACGTGTCACGGAGCCAACGCGGAGGCCTCACCTCCGTGACACGCTGCCATCGCGGAGGGGCTCTGCCTCGGCTCCTTCCGCGATGGTTCGACAGGTTTCTCGTCCGATCTTTTCCCGGGCCTTTCTCTAGCACGTATGGCCTTCAAATATGCTTAACCAACGTGCGAATAGGTCATCTAGGTGCCGGGAATCCTACGGGGTATAACAAGGATTCTCTCCCTCTAATTGGCACTGAGCTGATACGGACTGAGCTGTCATTCTCAAATTGCTTCCTGATACTAAGCTAGAATTCATGATATCTGGTCTAATTGAAAGTAAGGAATTCAAGATCATGAGTCATTCATGACATCTAAAACTGAGCACATACATGAGGTAACCTTATCTACCGAGTCACTAAGGCAACTCCTAAGGAATTCAAGATCATGAGTCATTCATGACAACTAAAACTGAGCACATACATGAGGTAACCTTATCTACCGAGTTACTAAGGCAACTTCTAAAGACTGAGTTTGAGCTAAAAATACTAGAAGGCATGAGTCAACACACATAACTGGTTTTGTAACATGAAGATGAGCCTTAAGGATTTATAGAGTAAGACTAGCATCGCTGTCTGAAGCGGCTGCTAAGAAATTCTGGAGGTCTACATATAGGGATGGGTAGAGCCTAGCTTCAACTGAAATACAAGAGAGGTTATCTGAACCTGAAGAGATTGACATACCGCAATCGTTAGGGCTAGAACTCCCCTACTAGCATACTCAAGATCCGGCTTATTTCACATAATTACTATCTCCCCCTTAGCTTAATGCCATCATTCTAAGGCTCCTGAATCTTTCTTAAGGTCGGGGGATAAATCACAAACTCCTAGATTCTCCTTCACCTCTAACATTTATTTCAAGCCTCATACTCACAACTATTCACATCACACATCGACAATCTCTTCTCAACAACCATCATAGAGCTTCTTATTCAATACTAGGGTTTTGGGGCTAGCAACATGCAAAAAGCAAATGAAGAAATTCATAACATACCCGTGACTACTTCTGGCAACTTGCCCTTATCCTAATGTGCTGCCAAGGCGTAGGAGCAGTTTTGACACTTTCCACCACCTTCGCTAGATGATGCACCCTTCTAAAATGGATAGGCTATCGGAGCTATTGAATAGGTGGCTGAGGCTCTACTCTTGCTTCGCTTAGCTGCTGCTCAATCTCGGTGCTTATGACCTAACTTGCTGCACTAGAAACAAGCATCTGAGCCGGCCATGCATTCTCCTAAATGGTGTTTCCCACAGCTCGTATGCAATGGGTACATAATCTCCCTTACCCTGGGTTTATACAAAACACTGGCTGTTGAAGGTGATGGAGCTGATGATTTTTGTTAGTAGCGTGAGAGGTGTCCACCACTCATCCTCTGTGGGGAGAACTCTAAATCTCCGGTTCTAGGTCTCTTGGCCTCTATCTCTTTTTCCTTCACCTATTCCGCTTCTATTTGTTGAGCAAATATCACCAAACGTGAAAAGTCTATGCACTTGTGCAACATGGCGGTCCTACACTCTTTGACCAAGGAGTCTGCTACTCCATAAACGAACTAGTTTAGACGAGCCCTCTACTCAGCTACCATTTCCGGTGCATACTTGGACAATCGGATAAACTCCAGTGCATATTCCTATAAAGTCATGCTGTTTTTCTTCAAGTTGATAAACTCTGCCGCTTTTTCTTTCCTCAACCCCCTACGGAAAAACCTACCCAAGAAATCCATCATAAACTCCTCCCAACTTACGGGGGTTGCTCCAACTCCCCGACTATCTCTCCACTGGAAAAACCATATATAAGTGACTCCTTCTAGCTGGTAGGAGGCTAAGTCTGCGCTCGCAGTTCCCGTCACCCCCATGATTTAGGTGATCTTCTGGATCTCTTCCAAGAACTCATACGGGTCCTCCTCCACCTCTGACCCTAAGAATTCGAGTGATTTATTCGGAGGAAGTCTCTCACTCTTGCCGCCGCTACAATCCCATTCTGGGGAACATGAGCCATTGCTTGCTGATTAATCTGGGCAGTCATGGCCTGTGCCAACATATGAAAGGCTTCCCTGAACCCGGCATGAGTAATATTATCGTCCATCGGTTCGCCGGGGCTGGTGGTGCTGCTGGCGCCCATTACCATTTCTTTTTCCATTCACTCGTCTGGGAGACATTATCTGTGAGCACATAAAGTATGAGTCAGGAGAGGAACTATTAGAGTTTCATCATCTACGCACGATAAGAATCATTAAGAAAAGGGAACATTCCTAAAACGTCTCATAGCCTATTCGTCATAAATATGGCGCGCTTAACACCCATGAAGAAGACTCTACTTAATGCAGCTTTTAGACACCCTAGGACACTCTAAACCTTTTCTCTGATACCAAGTTTTTCACGACCCGAACATAGGTCCAGATCGAGGTACGGTACAAGGAACCCCGATAGGCCCCAAGTCGACCCATGGCATAATCATAACATAACACTATCAGAATAACAACTAACAGAAACATAACTAAGTGAAATCTAACTGAAAGAGTCTAATTTGAAACCCAAAATAATCAATCTCATAAACTTCGATACAAGCTTAATCTGTCTATACAACTCTGAAAGCCTCTACTAATCTGATGAGTTGCCGGGAAAAGCCCCCAGCTAACTCCTAAAGTATGAAAACCGAACATAAATGAAAATCTAAATTGTGTCTCGAGAGATGAGGACTCACCACAAGCAGCTGAGAGGGGTGATGAAGCGTATCTAACCACATGGCTGAGTCTGGAAACTTAAATCTATATCTTGAAAAGATATAGCACATAAAGTATGCGGTTAGTACTTGGAATGTACTGAGTATGCAGAAAGCGTAAATAAACTAAACATGCATGTATACAAGAAGGAAGTAAACTGAATACATTATTGGACATATAACTAAGTGACAATACAACGACCGTGTCTGAGATACATATATATATATATATTAACATTATTTGAAAGACAATTACCGAAGTATAATCAACTAATGCACAAAGGTCATGTACTGTGCATATACTGAGGACCGAAGACATGACTGATATCATGGAGAGTCCTTGACTGTCTAAGGGAGATGTTCTGTGCTATGGAGAGTCCTTAACCATCTAAGGGAGAACATTCTCTGATATAGAGAGTCACTGACTGACAAAAGGAAACATTCTCAGGTAATGAGAGTCTCGACTGACTAAGGGAAACATTCTCAGCTAATGAGAGTCCCGACTGACTAAGGGAAACATTCTCAGCCTAGGAATATCCGATAGACTAAGGGAAACATTCTCAACTACTGAGAGTCCCAACAGACTAAGGGAAACATTCTCATCTAATGAGAGTCCCGACTATAACATAACATGGAGAGCACTAGTCTGACGTCATTTGTCTAGTCTAAATTACTGCAGCTAATCAGAGGCTTAATTACATCATACAAAATTTATTTAGAGTCTGATCAAGGCTACTTTCTACTAAAACAAGCCCACAAGTCTGAAGGTTCATTCTCATGCTTTATTATCACAATTCATATCATCATAGTCCCAAATCATTATTTAAGACACCCATTTTACATTCATGAAACATCTATAGGATTAGATCATACTTTGGACACTTCCAAAATATTTAAATCCTGAGTTCATAGCATATGATGTATATCTTAGATTCATGAAAGATACCTAGGTCAAATTCATACTTTAACATATATATATATATATATATATATATATATATATATATATATATATATATATATATATATATATATATATATATATATATATATTCTAGATCTATGGAAAACCCGTATAACCAACTCATACCTTGAACATGTACAATGAGATCATGGTGGAGGCATATGAATATCTCATGAAACCCCATTCTGAAATTTACTCTAAATCATGATGAAAATTTGATAATCATGTCATTTCCATAGATTCAACTCATACCCAAAACATTTACATCGACATCAGAGTGAAAACATACACATACATCACATTGGTCAATGCCCATACGTTCTAATCATGTTCCAACACATATAATACAACATACGTTCTAGATTTTCGGGAACCCATGGGATCTACATATACTTTAAATAAGGATATAACTTCATGATAAGAGCATATGATTAATTAATGAAATCCCATTTGAATTTCTAGACTAACCCATGGTGAAAATCCCACATACATGCTATTCACATATCATACACATATGTTAGGAAAGGTGCACTTGTCTGGTAGAAAATGAGCTGCTTTGGTCAACCTATCCACGATCACCCAAATGGATCCATACCGTCGACGAGTGCGGGGCAACCTTGTGATGAAGTCCATACTTATTTCCTCCCACCTTCAAGAAGGAATGCTGATGTCTTGAAGTACACCTCCTGATCTCTGGTGCTCAACCTTCACTTGCTGACAATTCGGACACTTAGCCACAAATTCCACTATGTCCTTCTTCATGCCATTCCACCAATAAACTCCCCGTAGGTCATGGTACATCTTTGTGGCACCTAGATATATGGAATATCTAGAACCGTGAGCCTCGTGCAACATCCAATCTCTCAAATCATCAACATCCAAAACACACAGATAACCCTGATATCGAAGCGCACCATCTCCCCCATTGGAGAAGACCTCTACCTTCTGATTTTGAATGGCTTCCTTTAACTTCACTAAGACAGGATCCTCGTCTTGTCTCACATTTACATCAGTCACCAGGGACGATTCTAATCCATTCTAAATAATAACACCACCATCGGTCGAATCAACCAAACGAACTCCCAACCGTGTAAGCCGATGCACATCCTTCACAAGCTCCTTCCTCCCCTCATCTACATAGTACAAACACTCCATATAAAGCCTACTAAGAGGGTCTTCTACCACATTAGCCTTTCCCGGATGGTAAAGGACACTCATATCATAATCCTTGAGTAGTTCCAACCACCTTCTTTGATGGAGATTCAAATCCTTTTGGGTAAACACGTGCTATATGCTCTTGTGGTTTGTAAACACATCTACATGGACCCAGTAATAATAGTGTATCAAAATCTCCAAGGAAAATACTACCGCCGCCAATTCGAGATCATGAGTTGGGTAATTCTTTCATGGACCGTTATACCCCAGCAACCCAAGGATCAGATCCAAAAGTGAAAACGGAGAAAAACTGAAAATTCGCACCAGGTCACAGAACAACTCATGAGGTGAGTTGTGAGGAGTGACCATGAGTCGTGAAGTCACTCATGGTCAGCTTGGTTTGGCAAAGTTTGAGTGAGGAGGCCACGGGCCTGACCATGAGTCATGGTCAGACCTCACGACTCATGAGGTCACCTATGGTCAACCTTGGAGGATTGGCAATATTGGGATGGGCTATGTAGGCCACGGAAGGTAACCACGAGTTATGGTCTGACCTCACGGCTTGTAAAGTCACCCGTGGGGTTCTCTTCGAGTTTTAGGCAGTGGACTCAATGGATCAAGGCAGCGAGTCGTGCCCTGTGGCAATGACCCGTTAGGTCTCTCATGAGGACTGGCAACTTGATAGTTCCTGTGTTATAATGAGGGTGTTTCCATAATTTCCTAAGTCCCTAAGGCCTAAAATACATCATTTTAGATATTTTCTGAGTGTGATAAGAGGAGTTAAGTTCCTATTTCATGCCTATTCTCATGAAAGGATTTTAGAGAGGTTTTTGGGAGATTCAAGGCCTTCTTCCCCAAATTTTCTTCAATTTCTTTGTGGGTGTTGAAGGAACTTCGAGTCTCTCTATTCCCAGGCATGTAGGGTTTTAAAATGGGTGGAATTCTTCCTCACCCATTCCCAATTTCAATTAAAGTCATGAATTCTCCCACTAAAATTCCATGGGTTTTTACCCAAAGCATGTCAATGTGATTTCTCTTCATGGATATGTTTTAATTGAGTTTTATTTATTGAAATATGCATGTTGGGCAGGTTTAGTATTATTTTCTTCAAAATCATGTTTCAATCTTTTTAAATTAAATTGCCCATTTATGGAAGTTCATGGAAATTATGATTTATGATGAATATTCATTGTTTTAAGTTTATTGATTATGAAAATGCATGAATCCAAGTTACTTATGTTTATGAACATATTTTGAAAGAATTGAGTATGATGAAGCTTTGGGCAATGGCCATATGATGAATAGTGATTTATGATTTACGAAATGAGTTTCATGATTTATCGATTTATGATGTTGGCCGATAAAAAGGGCCTTGATTCTTGGCTAAGCATATTTTAAAGGGGATCAATGATGATAAATGTTATATCTTAGCCAATGAATTTTTATGCATGATGTTAATAATTTATGTATGTGCTTGTATGAATGTTTTTGGGAGCCGTGTCTAGCACCGAACAGCCCGACGTTCAAAGGACTACACCGGTGTCTCATAACCACGTGCCATTGTGGGTTGTAAATGTTATGATGTTATGATAATGATCCTCTCAAATGTGATATCACGCCTTATGTACGACCCTCACCTGGCAAGCCAGGGTCAGCTCTGCCCACTTGAGCGAGACAGTGGGGCATCATGAAAGGCTCTACCATGATGGTGTCGGTTATGACGAGTCCTCCCATTGTTCCACTTTTTTTATGCATTATTATAATTATGTTATTGGCTCAAGTTATATTATGATAAAGTTATTTACAATTATGATAATGAATGATTATGAATGATTTAAAAGTCTTGAGCCTTATGTTTTATCGTGAAGAATTTTGATGCAAGTATGATGTCCTTCTCTTATGTCTATTTTTGAGTTTACTTTGCTTTTAAAATGCCTATTTTACTTACCTTGCATACTCAGTATATTCCACGTAATGACTGCATACTTTCTATGCTGTATCGTTTCATTATACAGGGTCCGGATCTCAAGCTCATCCTCACCCTTAGGCCATCTCAGCTTACGCTTTCAGCTTGTCGGTAAGTCCTCATGTTCCGAGGGCTGTTTTATAGACTTTCATGTTGTTTACATTCAGTTTTTGTTGGGTTAGTTGGGGATGTTGTCCCATCAACCCATCTTATGTATTAGAGGCTTTCGGACAAGTATGTAGTACTCAACTATGTAAATGTTGGTCTTTTTTGATGCTATGTTATGATTACATTTCCACTATATCTTTATGATTATCATTCTGCTTATTTGAATGAGAATAGTTGTATGCATGAGCCATGGGTTGACTTGGGGTCTCTCCGGGTCACTTGTCTTGTGTCTATGATCCGAGTGTACGTTCCGGTCGTGACAAATTTTGTATCAAAGCCATAGGTTTGAAGTCTCCTAGGGTGTCTGAAAGCCGCGTTAGGTAGAGTCCTTTTCATGGGTGTGAAGAGCGCCACACCTATGATGAAGAGGCTACTAAACGTTTTAGGAAATGTTCCCTTCTTTCATGTTCTATGTCATGCGATGAAAAGCTTTTCCATCCTTCTAATTCGTTTGATTAGTGACTACAGAATTATAGCTCCTAGGAGAATGAACGGAAAGAGGAATGGAAATGATGAAGGCCACGAAGATGGCAATGATCATGGGCATCAACAAGCCCCACCTGTTCTGAAGCCCCAAGCACCAGAGTCGGCTGCCCACGCCGAGTTTCGGGCGGCGATTCAGCTGTTGGGACAGGCCTTGACCGCTCAGGTCAATCAGTAGGCTGTTGTGAAGGTTCCACAGAATGGTAATGTAGCGGCAGCTCAGATTAGAGACTTCTTGAGGATGAACCCTCCTGAGTTCATGGGATCGAAGGTGGATGAGGATCCACATGAGTTCATTAAAGGGATCGTGAAGGTCACTCAGGTTATGGGAGTGACAAATGGGGAGTGTGTGGACTTGGCCTCGTATCAGCTAAAGGAGGTCGCCCATATTTGGTACAAGAAACGAAAGGACAGCAGGGTAGTGGGAGCGAGCCCTATCAGCTGAGATGAGTTCCACATGGCTTTTCTTGATAGATTCTTCCCTCGGGAAATGAGGGAGTTGAAAGAAACTGAGTTTGTTAACCTCAAGCAAGGAAAGATGTCTGTGCTGGAGTATTCTCATGAGTTCACTCGCTTGTCGAAATATGCCCTAGAGTTAGTGCTAGATCAAAGGGCGCGGGTGAGCCGATTTGTTCATTGTGTGGCTGGTTATTTAGACAAGGATTGCAGGACTACTATGCTCCACCATGATATGGACTTTCCTCGCATAGTATTATACTCCTAGCAGATGGAGCTAGCTCATGAAATGGAGAGGGAGGCAAAGAGGGCTCGGATAGATAGTCGTGGGTTTTCACATCAGAGGTCCGACGGTGGCTACCATCCATAATTTCAGAAGAGGTCACTAGCCCCAGCACCATCCTCAGCTAGTGTTCCATCTAGACCTAGGGGTGATCAGAGGAACAGGTCTTCAGGGTCGAGGGATCAGAGGGGCACCCAATTAGAGTATACCTCTCCAGCCTACAGGAAGTGCGGCAAGAGTCACACCGCGGAGTGCATGCTCGATTCAAATATCTGTTTTGGATGTGGTAGACCTGGGCACATACGCCGAGTGTTCCCATATGCTAGACAGGGTGATGATAGGAGTCGAGCACATACCACTAGGACAGCAGCAGCTCCAGCCCATTCAACTCCACAGGGAGCATCTACTAGTGGGGAGGCGGTCAGCGCCAAAACTGATTGTATGCCCTTGCCTCGCGCCAGGAATTGGAGGCTTCACCAGACGTGGTCACTGGTGTGTTTCGTATCTTTCATGTTGATGTTTATGCCTTGCTAGATCCGGGAGCTACATTGTCTTTCATGACTCCTTACATTGCTAGTAATTTTGGAGTTAGTCCTGAAATTCTGTCAGAACCATTCTCCATGTCTACCCCTGTCGGTGATTCAGTTGTAGCTAGACGAGTATATAGAGGGTGCCTGGTCACTGTGTTGCATAAGGTTACCTCTGTAGACTTAGTAGAATTGGCCATGACTGATTTTGACATCATTTTGGGCCATGAATTGGTTGTTTGCATGTTATGCTTCAATTAATTGTAGGACCTGTACCGTGGAGTTTCATTTTTCGGGTGAGTCAATTGTAGAGTGGAAGGATAGTTCGACGGTGCCAGCAGGTCAGTTTATTTCATATCTTAAGGCTAGGAAGATGATCTCTAAGGGGTGCATGTACCACCTAGTTAGGGTTAAGGATGTGTAGTCCAACGAAACCCCAAATATTCAGTCAGTTCCGATGGTGTGTGAATACCCGGAGGTGTTTCCCGAGGATTTTCCAGGTGTACCTTTGGAAAGGGAAATTGACTTCAGTATTGATCTATTGCCAGATACGCAACCTATTTCTATCCCTCCTTATAGGATGGCTCCAGCCGAGCTAAAGGAATTGAAGGATCAGTTAAAGGATCTGTTGGACAAGGGCTTCATCAGATCGAGCCAATCTACATGAGGTGCACCGGTTCTATTTGTTCTAAAGAAGGAAGGTTCCCTTCGCATGTGTATTGACTACCGACAGTTGAATAAGGTTACCGTCAACAACATGTACCCCTTACCCAGAATCGATGATTTTTTTGACTATCTTCAGGGTTCCAAGTGCTTCTCCAAGATCGACCTTAGGTTCGGGTATCAATAGCTCGGAGTTTGGGAGAGTGACATCCCGAAGACCGCTTTCAGGACTCGGTATGGTCAGTATTAATTTGTTGTTATGTATTTTTGGCTAACCAATGCTCCTGCAGCTTTTATGGACCTGATGAACAGGGTGTTCAAGCAATATTTGGATATGT
This sequence comes from Datura wrightii, assembly GCA_035772735.1. Classification (NCBI taxonomy): domain Eukaryota; kingdom Viridiplantae; phylum Streptophyta; class Magnoliopsida; order Solanales; family Solanaceae; genus Datura; species Datura wrightii. The sequence continues at coordinate 106,833,050 of JASDFA010000027.1, read as the reverse complement.
TCATGATCGTGTTCATCGACAACATTCTTATATACTCCCGGAGCGAGGAGGAGCATGCCACTCATTTGAGAATAGTGCTGCAAACCCTCAAGGATCATCAGCTATATGCAAAGTTTAGCAAGTATGAATTTTGGCTAAACTCGGTAGCATTTCTGGGTCATGTGTTACCAAGCGAAGGCATAAGGGTAGATTCCCAAAAGATAGAAGTTGTGAAGAATTTGCCCAGACCAGTGAATCTTTCAGAAATTCGGAGTTTCTTGGGCCTAGCAGGTCATTACAGAAGGTTTGTGGAGGATTTCTCATATATTGTGGCACCTTTGACTAAGTTGACTCAGAAAAAGGTGAAATTCCAATGGTCGGATGCTTGTGAGAAAATCTTCCAAGAGTTGAAGACCCGACTCACTTCAGCACCAGTGTTGACCTTACCCGAGGGTACCGATGGATTTGTTGTATATTGTGATGCTTCGAGAGTCGTACTGGGATGTGTGTTGATGTAGTGTGGGAAAGTAATAGCATATCCCTCGAGACAGCTAAAGGTCCATGAAAAGAATTACCCGACCCATGATCTCGAATTAGCCGCAGTGGTGTTTTCATTGAAGATATGGCGGCATTACTTGTATGGAGTCCACGTGGATGTATTTACGGATCAAAAGAGATTGCAATATGTGTTCACCCAGAAGGATCTAAATCTTCGACAAAGAAGGTGGTTGGAACTACTTAAGGACTATGACATGAGTGTCCTTTACTACTCGGGCAAGGCTAATGTGGTTGCGGATGCGCATAGTAGACTCTCCATGGAAAGTGTGTCCCATGTGGATGAGGGAAAGAAGGATTTGGTGAGGGAAAGAAGGATTTGGTGAGGGATGTCCACCGACTCGCAAGGATAGGAGTTAGATTGATCGATTCGACCGATGACAGTGTTGTTGTGCATAACGGGTTAGAATCGTCCTTAGTAGTTGAAGTTAAATCCAGGAAAGATGAGGATCCAATATTGAGGAAGCTGAAGGAGGCGGTGCGGAGTCAGAAGGTGGAGGTTTTCTCCCAAGGGGAAGATGGTGTGCTGCGATACCAGGGTCGACTATGTGTTACGGATGTTGATAATTTGAGAGTTCGGATATTACATGAGGCACATGGTACCAGATATTCTATTTATCCAAGATTCACGAAAATGTATCGGGATTTGCGAGAGATCTATTGGTGGGATGGTATGAAGAAAGATATTGCAGAGTTCGTAGAAAAGTGTCCAAACTATCAGCAAGTGAAAGTCGAACATCAAATGCCGGGAGGCGTACTTCAGGATATCAGCATCCCCACTTGGAAGTGGGAAGAGATTAATATGGATTTTGTTACAGGCCTACCTCGTACTTACCGACACTATGACTCCATTTGGGTGGTCGTGGATAGGTTAACTAAGGCTGCACATTTCCTACCGGTCAAGACCATGGATTCAGCGGATGATTATGCTAAATTGTATATTCGGGAGTTAGTTTGACTTCATGGAGTGCCCTTGTCTATTATTTCAGACCGAGGTACTCAGTTCACTTCTCAATTCTTGCAACTTTTGACGTAAGTTAAGCTCAGTACAACCCCGCAAATAGACGGCCAAGCAGAATGAACCATTCAGACCCTTGAGGATATGTTGAGGGCATGTGTTATGGATTTCAAAGGTAGTTGCGATGATCATTTACCCTTGATCAAGTTTTCTTAAAATAACAGTTACCACTCCAGTATCCAAATGGAACAATTTGAGGCTCTTTACGGGTGGAGATGTAGATCTCCCATTGGATGGTTCTAGGTTGGTGAGGCAGCTATGATAGGACCAGATTCGGTTTATGAGGCGATGGTGAAGGTTTAGTTGATAAGGGACTGGTTGAAAATCGCTTAGAGTTGTCAGAAATCGTATGCGGATGTGAGGAGAAGAGATTTGGAGTTTGATGTGGACGATTGGGTATTTCTAAAGGTATCTCCCATGAAGGGAGTCATGCGATTCAGAAAGAAAGGTAAAATCAGTCCCCGCGTTTTTGGCCCCTATCGGGTTGTAAGAAGAGTTGGTAAAGTGGCGTATGAGTTGGACTTGCCCTCAGAGCTATCTTCTTTTCATCCTGTCTTTCATGTGTCACTTTTGAAGAAGTGCTTGGGAGATCCAACCTTGGTAGTTCCGGTAGACAACATTGGAGTGAAGGACAGCCTCAGTTATGAAGAAATTCTGGTGGAAATCATAGATCGTCAAGTCCGTAAGCTAAGGAATAAAGAAGTAGCTTCATTTAAAGTATTATGGAGGAATCAGCATGTTAAGGGAGCTATGTGGGAAGCCGAAGCAGATATGATAGCTAAATACCCTCATTTGTTCCCTACTGGCTCAGTTTCAGTTTAAGGTACTAGTTTTGCCCTAAAACCTTTAATTAGCTTTTCCCATTTAGTTCATGTGTACAAGTTTGTTTTATGATATGGTAAATATATGTGATGTCTGAATTCAATTTAGCTATGTAGTTCCTTTCGGAGGTGGTCATTCCGTCAGTTTTCAACTTAAATGATTGGTAATTGTATATAGTGATAGCTTATTTCTAAGTTTTCTGAATGTTTCTAACATTCGAGGATGAATGTTCCCAAGGGGGAGATATTGTTATACCCCGGGAACCTAAGGATCAGACCCGAAAATGAAAACGGAGAAAAACTGAAAATTCGCACCAGGTCTCAGAACGACTCGTGAGGTGAGTCTTGAGGAGTGACCACGAGTCGTGAAGTGACTTGTGGTCAGCTTGGTTTGACAAAGTCTGAGTAAGGAGGCCACGGGCCTGACCACGAGTCGTGGTCATACCTCACGACTCATGAGGTCACCCGTGGTCAACCCTGGAGGATTGGCAATATTGGGATGGGCAATGTAGGCCAAGGAAGGTGACCACGAGTCGTGGTCTGAACTCACGACTCATAAAGTCACCGGTGGGGTTCTCTTGGAGTTTTGGGTAGTGGACTCAACTGATCAAGGCAACGAGTCGTGCCTTGGCGCAACGACCCGTTAGGTCCCTCGTGAGGACTGGCGAACTAATAGTTTCTGCGTTTTAATGAGGGTGTTTTCGTATTTTCCTAAGTCCTTAAGGCCTAAACTACGTTGTTTTGGATATTTTCTGAGTGTGATAAGAGGAGTTAAGTCCCTATTGTATGCCCATTCTCACGCAAGGATTTTAGAGAGGTTTTTGGGATATTCAAGGCCTTCTTCCCCAAATTTTCTTCAATTTCTTTGTGGGTGTTCAAGGAACTTCGAGTCTCTCTATTCCTAGGTATGTAGGGTTTTAAAATGGGTGGAATTCTTCCTCACCCATGCCCAATTTTGATTAAAGCCATGAATTCTCCTACTCAAATTCCATGGGGTTTTACTCAAAGCATGTCAATGTGATTTCTCCTTATGGGTATGTTTTAATTGAGTTTTATCTATTGAAATATGCATGTTGGGCAGGTTTAGTATTATTTTCTTCAAAATCATGTTTCAATCTTTTTAAATCTAAATTGCCCATTTATGAAAGTTCATAGAAATTATGATTTATGATGAATATTCATTATTTTAAGTTTATTGATTATGGAAATGCATGAATCCAAGTTACCCATGTTTATGAGCATATTTTGAAAGAATTGAGTATGATGAAACTTTGGGCAATGCCCATATGATGAAGAATGATTTATCATTTACGAAGTGAATTTCATGATTTATCGATTGATGATGTTGGCCGATAAAAAAGGCCTTGATTCTTGGCTAAGCATGTTTTAAAGAGGATCAATGATGATAAATGTTATATCTTAGCCAATTAATTTTTATGCATGATGTTAATGATTTATGTATGAGCCTATATGCATGTTTTTGGGAGCCGCATCTAGCACCGAGCAGCCCGGCGATCAAAGGACTACGCTGGTGTCTCATAACCACGTGCCACCATGGGTTGTAAATGTTATGAGGTTATGATAATGATCCCCTCAAATGTGATATCACGCCTTATGCACGGCCCTCGCTTGGCAAGCTAAGGTCGGCTCTGCCCACTTGAGTGAGACAGTGGGGCATCATGAAAGGCTCTACCATGATGGTGTCAGTTATGACGAGTCTTCCCATTGTTCCACATGTTTTATGCATTGTTATAATTATGTTATTGGTTCAAGTTATATTATGATAAAGTTATTTACGATTATAATAATGAATGATTATGAATTATTTAAAAGTCTTGAGCCTTATGTTTTATCGTGATGAATTTTGATGCAAGCATGATGTCCTTCTCTTATGTGTATTTTTGAGTTTACTTTGCTTTTAAAATGCCTATTTTACTTACCTTGCATATTTAGTACATTCCACGTACTGACTGCATACTTTCTATGCTGTATCGTTTCATGATACAGGGTTCGGATCTCAAGCTCATCCTCGCCCTTAGGCCATCTCAGCTTACGCTTTCAGCTTGTTGGTAAGTCCTCATGTTCTAAGGGTTGTTTTACAGACATTCATGTTGTGCACGTTCAGTTTTGGTCGGGTTAGTTGGGGATGTTGTCACATCAATCCATCTTATGTATTATAGGCTTTCAGACAAGTATGTAGTACTCTACTATGTAAACATTGGTCTTTCTTGATGCTATGTTATGATTACGTTTCCACTATATCTTTATGATTATCGTTTCGCTTATTTGAATGAGAATAGTTGTATGCATGAGCCATGGGTCGACTTGGGGTCCCTCGGGGTCCCTTGTCCCGTGTCTATGATCCGAGTGTACGTTCGGGTCGTGACGTGGACCTTCAACTTCCTGGAAGCATTTGCTATAACCTTATCATGCTGCATCAATACACAATCAAAGCCGATCCTCAAAGCATCACAATATACCACAAACCCATCAGTACCCTCGGGTAAGGTCGCTGAGGCGAGTCGAGTCTTCAACTCTTGGAAGCTCCTCTCACAAGCCTCTAACCATTGGAACTTCACTTTCTTCCCGGTCAATTTGGTCAATGGTGCCGCAATAGATGAAAACCCCTCAAGAAACCTCTGATAATAACCAGTTAAGCCCAAGAATCTCCTGATCTCCGAAGGATTCATTGGTCTAGGCTAATTCTTCACCGCTTCTGTATTTTGAGAGTCTACCTGTACACCCTCACTTGACACCACATTACCCAAAAATGACACAGAGTTTAACCAAAACTCACATTTAATGAATTTAGCATATAGCTGATGATCCTTCAAGGTCTGTAACACCACCCTTAAATGAGCGGCATGCTCCTTCTCACTCTGAGAGTATATCAGGATGTCATCTATGAACACAATCACGAACATGTACAAATATGTCTTGAACACCCTGTTCATCAAATCCATAAATTCTGTAGGAGCATTCGTTAGTCCAAAAAACATAACTACAAACTCATAGAGACCATACCGAGTCCTGAAGGATGTCTTTAGGATGTCGCTCTCCCAAACCCTAAGTTGATGATATTCGAATCTGAGATCTATCTCTAAAAGCACTTAGCACCCTGAAGCTGGTCAAACAGATCATTAATCCTGGGAAGACGATACCTATTCTTGATGGTAACTTTGTTCAATTGTCCATAATTAATGCACATACAAAGAGAACCATCTTTTTTCTGGACAAAGAGGACTAGCACAACCTACGAGGATTTGCTCGATTTGGTGAAACCCTTCTCTAGGAGGTATTTCAACTACTCCTTCAACTCCTTTAGCTAAGCTAGAGCCATTTTGTAAGGAGGAATAGATATAGGTTGTGTATTGGGAAGAAGGTCAATATCAAAATAAATCTCCCGCTCAGGAAGAATTCCCGGTAAATCATCTGAAAACACTTCTGGATACTAACATACTACTGGAACTGACTGGATAGTCGGGGTCTTAGGTGTAGCATCCTTAACCCTAACTAGATGGTACACGCAACCCTTAGAAATCATCTTTCTGGCATTATGGTAGGAAATGAAATCACCTACAGGCATAGTTGAACTAGCCTTCCACTCTAGGACTCGCCCACTCGGAAATCTGAACTCTACTGCACGGGTTCTACAATTGACTGAGGCATAGCATGCAAATAGCCATTCTATACCAAGGATAATATCAAAATCGGTCATGGTAAACTCTACTAAATATGCTGAGGTGACTTTCTAAAGGATTGTGACAGGGTAATTTCTATATATTCGTCTAGAAATAACTGAATCACCAACTGGAGTAGAGACTGAGAAGGGTTCTGATAAGATTCCAGGACTAACTCCGAAACTACTAGAAACATAGGGCATCACAAAATACAAAGTAGCCCCTGGATCTAACAATGCATATACATCAAGATGGAATACTCGTAACATACAAGTGACTACATCCGGGGAGACCTCCTGCTCCTGGCGGGATGCTAGGGCATAAAATCTTTTTTTGCGCTATCCGCCACCTATACTAGTAGATGCCCCCTACTGAGCTAGGCGTGCTGGTGGAGCTGCTGAACTGGAAGCTGGTCCTCGACCCCTATCATGACCCTGTCTAGCCACTGGACAATCCCTAATAATGTGTCCGGGCTTCCCACACCCGAAGCAAGAACCGATACCTGCCAAACACTGGCCTGTGTGTCTCCGGCCATATCTGCTACACGCTAGAGGGCTGGTCTCTACGGGTCTGCTACTCTAACCTCTAGATCGTGATGCTCTTTCTCTCTGATCGCGCTTGGACCTGGATGGCACACTCATAGACGAGGGCGCTGGGCTAAAGATCTCTGGTGGGACTGCTGACGATGCCCACTAGGTCTCTGCTGGGAGAATCCGATGCTATCAGTCCTGGCCCTTTTGGCCTCTCTCTCCCACTCACTCACTTGCATTGCCTCCATCTGCTGGACGTACAGGACTGTCCAAGAAAAGTTAATATCCTGAATAAGTATCGCAGTTTGGCAATCCCTGACCAAGTAGTCTGTTATCCCGTGTACAAACCTACTCACACGGGCTCCCTGATCCGCCACCATCTCGGGTGCATACTTGGACAGACGAGTGAACTCCAATGCATATTCCCAAACCGTCATCTTTCCTTGCTTTAGATTCACAAACTCAGCCGCGTTGGTCTCCCTCATCTCCTGAGGGAAGAACCGATCTAGAAAAGCAGCAACGAACTCATCCCAACTAATAGGGCCTGCTCTAACTGCCCTACTATCCTTCCATTGCTTGAACCAAATGTGCACGACCCCCTTTAACTGATGTGAGGCCAAATCTGCGCACTCCTCCCCCGTCACCCCCATAATCTGGGTGATCCTCAAAATATCCTCAATGAACTCATGTGGGTCCTCATCCACCTTCGACCCAAGGAACTCGGGAAGGTTCATCCTCAGAAAGTCTCTAACTCTCGCCGCCACCGCATTTCCGTTCTAAGGGACATGCGCTACCACCCGCTTATTGACCTGGGCGGTCAAGGCCTGGGTTAACATCTGAATGGTTGCCCTAAACTCTGCATGGGCAACTGGCTCGGGTATATTTTCATACCTCGGACGTACGCCCGGACATAGACACGGGACAAGGGACCCCGAGAGACCCCAAGTCGACCCATGGCATAAGCATGCATCTAGTCTTAATCAAATAAGAGGAATACTTAGCATATCATCATAGCGGAAATATAATCATAGTTTAACACCTAGAAGTACAAGACATATACATAAGCTAAGTTCTACATCCTGTCTGAAAGCCTCTAGTACATAAGATGGGTTGATGGGACAACATCCCCAACTAACCCGACCAATACTAAAACATAAATAACATGACAGTCTATCAAACGACCCTCGGAACATGAGGACTCACCAATAAGCTGAGAGCGAGAGCTGAGATGAACTAAGGATGAGGTCGAGCCTGAGATTCGAACCCTGTATCATAAAATGATACAACATAGAAAGTATGCGGTCAGTACGTGGAATGAACCGAGTACACAAGGTAATTAAAACGGACATTTAAAAGGAAATAAAACTCATAAATAATCATAGGAGAAGGACATCATGCTTATATCATAAATTCCTTAAGAAAACATAAGGTTCAAAACTTTCAAATAATTCATTATAATAAGTGTAAGAAAACTTTATCAAAACATAACTTGAGCCAATAGCATAAACATAATAACGCATAAAGCATGTGGAACAATGGGAGGACTCGTCGTAACCGAAACCATCATGGTAGAGCCTTTAATGATGCCCCAACTATCTTACTCAATTGGGAAGAGCCGACCCCGACATGCAAGGCGAGGGTTGTGCATTAGGCATGATATCACATTTGAGGGGATCAGTATCAATACAATATATAACATTAGAACCCACAGTGACACGTGGTTATGAGACACCGGCATAGTCCTTTGAACGTCGGGCTGCTCGGTGCTAGACTCGACTCCCAAAAACATGTAGGCTCATACGTAAATCAATAACATCATGCATTAAAATTCATTGGCTAAAATATAACATTTATCCTCATTGATTCCCTTTTAAACATGCTTAGCCAAGAATCAAAGGCCCTTTTCATCGGCCAACATCATAAATCGATAAATCATGTAATTCGTTCACAAATCGTAAATCATTATTCAACACGTGGGCATTGCCTAATACTTTGACATACTCAATTCTCTCAAAAATATGCTCATAAACAGGGGTAACTTGAAATCATGCTTTTACATCATCAATAATCTCAAAATATTGAATATTCATCATAAATCATAACTTTCATGAACTATCATCAATGGGCATTTTAGATTTAAAAAGCTTCAAACATAATTTTCAAGAAAATAATATAAAACCTGCCCATCATTCATAATTCAACAATTAAAACTCAATTAAATCAAACCCATAAAGAGAAACCACATTTTCATGCATTTGGATAAAATCCCATGGAATTGAATAGGAGGATTCATGATTAAATTCGAAATTTGGGCATGGGTGCGGAAGAAGTCACCCATTCTAAACCCTACATACCTGGAATGGACTAATTTCAATGTTCCTTGAATACCCACAAAGAAATTGATGGAATTTTAAAGAAAAAGGTCTTGAATCTCCCTAAAACCTCTCTAAAAGCTCTTGTATGGGAATAGGTATGCATTAGGGACTTAACCCATTTTATCATACCTAGAAAAATATACAAAATGTTGTAGTTTAGGGTCTCAAATAATGGAAAAGTCAAAAATTCCGTTAATAAAATTCCTGAAAAACTGGTCTGGACGGACCAATGACCGATCCCACGGGTCGTTGCATGATACCACGACTCGTGGTACCGAGTCATTGATTCCACTACTTCACTTCATGCTTCAGGTTCTTCCCACGACTCAATAAGACGAGTCATTGTATCCATCAACGGATCATTGGATCGACCGTTGTCAGCTCCTTACCAAATTCTGAATTTTCCTTACCACGAGCCTCACCACGGCTCGTGGTGGCTTCCAACGAGTCGTGGTCTCAATCCGTTGTAAGAACTGGACATCTCAACCCACAAGCAACGCTAGAAACAATGGGTCGTCACTACTCACCACGGATCGTGGGATGCCCCATGGTTTCCCCATCAGCCTAAGTTTAACTATTCCTACGACTGCTAACAACGACTCGTTGTTCTTGACAACGAGTCATTACACCGTCCATTGTCACCACTGCCTCCCTGAACCCCCATACCACGAATGCTTATGATGACTCATGATATCCAACCACAAGTCGTTGATTCGCCCATCGTGAGATTTATTTGTCAGTTTTCTACACTTTTCAAATTCATCTCCCCGGTCTATTCTTAGGCCTTACCGGGGTACTACATATATGTTATACCCCGTAGGATTCCAGGCACCTAGATGACCTATTCGCACGTTGGTTAAGCATATTTGAAGGCCATACGTGCTAGAGAAAGGCTCGGGAAGAGATCGGACGAGAAACCTGTCAAACCATCACGGAAGGAGCCGAGGCAGAACCCCTCCGCGATGGCAGCGTGTCACAGAGGTGAAGCCTCCGCGTTGGCTCCGTGACACGTTGGCCTTGTCCAGGCCTAAGTATATAAAGCCCCACTTCGGTTTATTTTGGAATTAAATCATAAAACTTCAGAAAACAGAGAGGAAACGAACGAGAAGGAAAAAGGAACGAAGAGGTAATATAATTTTCGTCCGATTACGCTGCTAAACATTGTCCAAACTCAAATTAACCTCAGATACCGAGGTATTTAGCAGCAGAGAGCATTCCTATGGATTTAGTTTCGTGAAATACGGTCGACGAATCGTCGAGCTACTCAGCTAAGGTAAGTGGAATTGCTCTAAACTAGTGTCTCTGTGTTCCTAGCTGTGAAGTGAATATTTCTCCCTTCTTGACCTCTGAAAAATAGCGAGTTTTCGATCGTCTTTCGATAAGCCTAAGTTTAGGCTATAAACTATATCGAAAGTGACGTTGCTCTTTAAAATAAAGCTATATTTAGTATTAATTGACATATTTATGAATGCAGTTGGGAGAAAATAGTTGAAGTACCGGCCGAGCCTCGTCCGACAGACGGATAGTTCGAGGATAAGGTATGTAAATCTAGTTTCCTCGGCAAGTTAAGTAATCTCGGTACCGTACAGTAATTTAAAGGCCAGTAGAATGTTCAGAAGTCATGTGTTATGTTTATTACGAATGTTGGAACGATATTAGAAGCATCGAGTTATAATTTGCGTGAAACTTGCTAGCACGATATAGATTCTAATACAAGTGTTAGAAACTGCACAGCATGCTCAGTACGTGATGTGACACAGAATGTTAGGATATCATTGTATTCAGTTGAAATCCAGTAAAGCAATGTAATATTTGTAAGACATCTCAGAAATAGAATGATAAGTTAAAATGAAGTTAGAAAGCATTTTAGGAATAGAAAATCATGTTACTATAGAAACTCAGTATACAACATAGTTTTCAGCAGAAACACTATATCTTGTTCAGCATTAGCCCAAGTACAGTCTGGCAGAAGACTATATTTATACATATATACTATTACCAGCCTCAGCATGTGTTAAGTACGTACATATTACTATCGCTAGCTCATCATATAGTATATACAAATACTTTACCACTATTAGCTTCAGTATGTGGGACATGCAGATAGTATTACTAGTTGAGACCGCTGTATTGTCTTGGGGTTGGATTACCTAGCATCCATGACCGCCCCAGGGTTGATAGCTGTATCGACTCGTCCACCAGAGGATGAGGATACGTCGCTCTACGGAGTGGCATGCCGTCCCACAGGGGACGAAGATGGGATGCCAGTATTTCCCTATATTATGCCTTGATCGGCCCTTACACACCCCTGTCGAGCGGATACGCCCGGGTTTTGATTCAGGAGTCCTCCGGACTCAGATGTAGTTATAGTCAGGGGCTCAGCGAGCCCAAGTGCATACCCAGGGGACCGGCGGGATGCTTATAGCAATTATAGGAGATGGGATGACCGGGGTAGGGGTATAGATTCTGTGCTGGTAGTACTTCCCGGCTTATGGGGGCCGGGTAAGGTTTGTGTGCGCTATGTATGTTATGATATGTTGTGCCGTGTTATAGTAGATACGAGTAGATCGACAGTAGAACGATAAATCCTCAGGTATGACTCCTGCTCCTTCCAGTATAATTAAGAGAAGGTATGATTTACATTATCAGACAGTTAATTTATTCCTTCCTACTTCAGTTTCATCAGTTATATTGTTGTTTTCAGATATTTCTTTCAGTCATTGCTTTACATACTCAGTACCAGCGGTACTGATGCCCGGTGGGGCGCTGCATTACTTGCCTGCAGGTACTCATAGACGAGCAGGCGATACCACGTGATTCCTGTCAGCGATCGAGTATTCAGCTCCTATCATCCGGAGACTGAATTCCAGAGGTGTATTTCGATTTCTTTTGTTGTATAGTACGGGTAGGTCGGGGCCCTGTCCCGATCATTTTTATGGTTATTCCTAGAGGCTTGCAGTCTGTATATATTTCCCTGTGGTCAGATGAGCCAGTCGTGTGAGGTCGTGCAGTTGTATAGCTGTTAGTACTTGTGTTTCCCTTATATTGGCCGTGTGGGGCCATAGTTCGACAGTAGTGGTGACCTTACCGGTCACTTAGCTATCCAGTACTTCATGGTTAAGTTATAGATAACTAGACAGCATGGTGGCCTTGTCGGCCCACATAGGTTTCCCTATATTGATATGTTTCTGGTCAGCTGTTAGCACAGGTACAGGAGGCTATAGGCCAATGGGCCGGGGGCTGTGTTTACAGCCGTTATATAGCCCTTTGTTTCCAGAAATATGAGTTAGAGCTAGCCAGGCACCAGATGTGCCCAGGCTTAGCAGTCCAGCAGTTCAGTCCTAGTAGGGCACCAGGTGTCAGTCATACCCCCCAAGGCGGGGTGTAACAAACTTGGTATCAGAGCAGGTCATATCCCAGGGAGTCTGCAAGCCGTGCTAAGTAGAGTCCTGTCCATGGATGTGTTGTGCACCATATACTATGGGTAGGAGGCTGCAAGGCATGATAGGATGGTTGTCTTTTATTCTTATTCAGTCGTGCTGTAGAGCGGTACAATATAGGGTTGAGTCCCTAAAAGCTTACTATTTTCTTTGGTTACAGATAATGTCAGACCAGCGACATCCTATCACAGGCCGGAGCTTAGATATTGCAGCAGGGGAAGGCACCTGCAGGATGCCTCACCCTCGTTTAGAAATAGCCCGATCAGAGGACACTACAGAGGCATTGTCCCAGCCTTCTCAGCAGTCTCCACCACATCAGGAGCCGCTTGGGGCGACACTACCTTCAGCAGTCCCTATACCGACACCTTCCGACCATTAGGTTAGGAGTGCTGTAGTTATGTTAGCACAGATGATGGCTGCTCAGCGTCAGCCAATGCCGTCTACAGTTGCGGAGTCATTAGGAGGGCCCGGTAGTTCGAGGGTCTGAGAGTTCTTAGCTCTGAATCCCCCACAGTTTATAGGTACGGACCGGACAGAGGACCCTCAGGATTTTCTGGATCAAATGCAGAGAATCTTCAGGGTTATGCATGCCACGCCTACAAAATCAGTTGAGTTGGCAGCATTTCGGTTACGGGACATCGCCGTGTTATGGTATGAAAGCTGGGAAAGGTCCCAAGGGAGAGATGTTTCCCCTCCCACCTGGTCCAGCTTCTCAGGAGCTTTTCTGGATCACTATTTGCCGTGGGAGATTCGATAGGCTCGGGTAGACCAGTTCCTGCCTCTGGAGCAGGGGGCCATGAGTGTTCAGGAATATTCCTTGCGGTTTGATTCTTTGGCCCGGTATGCACCGGCCTTTGTTGATACCATGGCATCCAGAGTACACCGCTTCATCATGGGTTTGAATCCATAATATGTTGAGACTTGCATTACGGCCACACTGCGAGAGGACATGGACATTGCTCGAGTTCAGGCATTTGCCCAGAATATTGAGGGCATCAGACAGCGACATCGGGAGATCAGAAGGGTCAATCAGGAGCAGCGTCGCCGGGACAGGCCAGTTGAGTTACAGAGGGAGGCCCGGGGAGGACCCAGGCCACGATTGTTAGACAGGCCGCCCAGGCCCCCACCTCCGCCACAGCTGCAGGGGGGTAGATTCAGCCGCAGGGGGCAGACAGAGACTGGCAGAGGTTCGCAGATGGTAGATTCACCATTACAGAGGAGGGCGGAGCAGAGTAGGTATACCCTACCACTTTTCCCTATATGCAGTCGATGCCATCCTGGAGCATGCAGATATGGCTCCACCGACTGTTATAATTGTGGCCAAGAAGGCCATTTGATGAAAGATTGCCCAGCCAGAGGCCGAGAGGAACGAGATAGACAGGATAGGGCATCTGCAGGGTCACGAGCTACAGCATCCTCGACTGGGCGCAGGCCCTTAGTTTCAGCAGGCAGGGGTCGGGGCAGATCAGAGGCCTCCAGTACAGGTGCGGGTCCAAGCCGCACATATGCCTTACCAGGGAGGCAAGATTCAGAAGCGTTGCCTGATGTTGTGACAGGTATGCTAACTATCTGCTCACACCCTGCCTATGTGTGGATTGATCCAAGGTCTACTTTGTCCTACATTACTCCATTTGTGGCCCGAAAGTTTAGTATTGCACCAGAATTATTGCAGCAGCCCTTTTTAGTATCCACGTCCGTCGGTGACTCTATCAAAGCTAGCCAAATCTACCGCGGGTGTACAGTAGAGGTTGCTGACCGTCAGACCACAGTAGATCTGGTCGAGTTAGAAATGATAGACTTCGATGCCATAATGGGTATGGATTGGTTAGTACCGTGCTTTGCCAACGTTGAATGTTGGACCAAGACGGTCCGATTCCACTTCCCAGGAGAAGCAGTGTGGGAGTGGAAGGGCAGCACCGCTACGCCAAAAGGTAGGTTTATTTCCTACCTTCAGGCGAGAAAGTTGATATCTAAGGGATGTATTTACCATCTGGTCAGAGTCCAGGATGTCCAAGCAGAATCTCCGACGCTCCAGTCTGTTCCAGTGGTGAACGAATTCCCTGATGTGTTCCCAGATGAGTTACCTGGTATTCCCCCAGAAAAGGAAATAGACTTTGCTATTGACTTGTTACCAGGCACTCAGCCGATATCTATTCCTCCCTATCGTATGGCTCCTGCAGAACTCAGAGAATTAAAAGAGCAGTTGAAAGATTTATTGGATAAAGGTTTCATCAGGCCGAGTACTTCACCGTGGGGTGCGCCAGTTTTATTTGTGAGGAAGAAAGATGGCTCGCTCCGAATGTGCATAGATTATCGGCAATTAAACAAAGTTACAGTAAAGAAAAAGTACCCGCTCCCCAAAATTGATGACTTATTTGATCAGTTGCAGGGAGCCAGATATTTTTCTAAGATTGACTTGCGGTCCGGATATCACCAGGTCCGAGTACGTGAGAGAGATATTCCTAAGATAGCGTTCAGGACCCGATATGGACATTTTGAATTTCTAGTCATGTCCTTCGGGTTAACGAATGCCCCGGCAGTCTTCATGGACCTGATGAACAGTATTTCCAGACCTTTCCTGGACTTGTTCGTGATAGTATTCATTGATGACATTCTGGTGTATTCTCGCTCTGAAGCAGATCAATTTGAGCACAGCATTCCACCCCCAGATAGATGGGCAAGCTGAGCGGACTATCCAAACGCTCGAAGACATGCTACGAGCATGTGTGCTAGATTTTGGGGGTAGCTGGGATGAGCACCTTTCGTTGATTGAATTTGCTTATAATAATAGTTATCATTCAGCTATCCAGATGGCGCCCTTTGAAGCACTATATGGGCAAAATTGCAGATCGCCGGTGGGCTGGTTTGAAGTGGGGGAATCAGCATTGGTTGGCCCAGACATTGTTCGGCAGTCAGAGGAAAAGATAAAGCTTATCCGAGAACGTTTACTGACTGCTCAGAGCCGCCAGAAGTCTTATGCAGATATGCGGCGCAGAAATCTAGAATTTGCGGTAAATGACTGGGTATATCTGAAAGTGTCTCCAATGAAAGGGGTGATGAGATTCGGCAAGAAAGGCAAGCTTAGCCCGAGATTTATTGGGCCATATCGGATTCGGTGAAGAATAGGCCGAGTTGCATACGAATTGAACTTGCCTCCGGAGTTAGCATCTGTTCACCCAGTATTCCATGTCTCTATGTTGAGGAAGTTCGTAGGGGACCCTTCTACAGTAGTTCCAGTTCAGGATGTCCAGGTCACAGAAGAGTTAGCATATGAAGAGGTTCCCATAGCTATCTTAGACAGACAGATTTGCAAGTTGAGGATTAAAGATGTTGCGTCTGTCAAAGTATTGTGGCGTAACAGGAATCGTGAGGAAATGATGTGGGAAGCTGAAGAAGATATGAAAGCCAGATACCCTCACCTATTTCAGGCCTAGTCAGGCAACAAGTATGTCCATATTATTACTTATGCAGTACCTTATAGTTGTATGTGTGTGAATGAGAAAGATTGATACTTAGTTATCCAGTGGATCTTAAATATTGCGTGCAGTACCTGGGTTGGACTTTTCTGCATTTCAGGTTTTTGGTATAGTCCATATTACAGGGGAGACTCTGGCGAAAATTTTCTAAACAAGTAAGTTAAGTAGTCCTCTTGATAGCAGTATACATTCGAGGACGAATGTTCTTAAGGGGGGGAGAATGTTATACCCCGTAGGATTCCCGGCACCTAGATGACCTATTCGCACATTGGTTAAGCATATTTGAAGGCCATACGTGCTAGAGAAAGGCCCGGGAAGAGATCGGACGAGAAACCTGTCGAACCATCGCGGAAGGAGCCGAGGCAGAACCCCTCCGCGATGGCAGCGTGTCACGGAGGTGAAGCCTCCGCGTTGGCTCCGTGACACGTTGGCCTTGTCCAGGCCCAAGTATATAAAGCCCCACTTCGGTTTATTTTGGAATTAAATCATAAAACTTCAGAAAACATAGAGGAAACGATAGAGAAGGAAAAAGGAACGAAGAGGTAATATAATTTTCGTCCGATTACGCTGCTAAACGTTGTCCAAACTTAAATTAACCTCAGATACCGAGGTATTTAGCAGCAGAGAGCATTCCTACGGATTTAGTTTCATGAAATACGGCCGACGAATCGTCGAGCTACCGAGCTAAGGTAAGTGGAATTGCTCTAAACTAGTGTCTATGTGTTCCTAGCTGTGAAGTGAATATTTCTCCCTTCTGGACCTCTGAAAAATAGCGAGTTTTTGACCGTCTTTCGATAAGCCTAAGTTTAGGCTATAAACTATATCGAAAGTGACGTTGCTCTTTAAAATAAAGCTATATTTAGTATTAATTGACATATTTATGAATGCAGTTGGGAGAAAATAGTTGAAGTACCGGCCGAGCCTCGTCTGACAGACGGATAGTTCGAGGATAAGGTATGTAAAGCTAGTTTCCTCGGCAAGTTAAGTAATCTCGGCACCGTACAGTAATTTAAAGGCCAGTAGAATGTTCAGAAGTCATGTGTTATGTTTATTACGAATGATGGAACGATATTAGAAGCATCGAGTTATAACTTGCGTGAAACTTGCTAGCACGATATAGATTCTAATACAAGTGTTAGAAACTGCACAGCATGCTCAGTACGTGATGTGACACAGAATGTTAGGATATCATTGTATTCAGTTGAAACCCAGTAAAGCAATGTAATATTTGTAAGACATCTTAGAAATAGAATGATAAGTTAAAATGAAGTTAGAAAGCATTTTAGGAATAGAAAATCATGTTACTATAGAAACTCAGTATACAACATAGTTTTCAGCAGAAACACTATATCTTGTTCAGCATTAGCCCCAGCACAGTCTGGCAGAAGACTATATTTATACATATATACTATTACCAGCCTCAGCATGTGTTAAGTACGTACATATTACTATCGCTAGCTCAGCATATAGTATATACAAATACTCTACCACTATTAGCTTCAGTATGTGGGACATGCAGATAGTATTACTAGTTGAGACCGCTGTATTATCTTGGGGTTGGATTACCTAGCATCCATGACCGCCCCAGGGTTGATAGCTGTATCGACTCGTCCACCAGAGGACGAGGATACGTCGCTCTACGGAGTGGCATGCCATCCCACAGGGGACGAAGATGGGATGCCAGTATTTACCCATATTGTGCCTTGATCGGCCCTTACACACCTCTGTCGAACGGATACGCCCGGGTGTTGATTCAGGAGTCCTCCGGACTCAGATGCAGTTATAGTCAGGGGCTCAGCGATCCCAAGTGCATACCCAGGGGACCAGCGGGATGCTTATAGCTATTATAGGAGATGGGATGACCGGGGTAGGGGTATAGATTCTGTGCTGGTTGTACCTCCCGGCTTATGGGGGCCGGGTAAGGTTTGTGTGCGCTATGTATGTTATGATATGTTGTGTCGTGTTATAGTAGATACGAGTAGATCGACAGTAGAATGATAAATCCTCAGGTATGACTCCTGCTCCTTCCAGTATAATTAAGAGAAGGTATGATTTACATTATCAGACAGTTAATTTATTCCTTCCTACTTCAGTTTCATCAGTTATATTGTTGTTTTCAGATATTTCTTTCAGTCATTGCTTTACATACTCAGTACCAGCGGTACTAACGCCCGGCGGGGCGCTGCATTACTTACCTGCAGGTACTCATAGACGAGTAGACGATACCACGTGATTCCTGTCAGCGATCGAGTATTCAGCTCCTGTCATCCGGAGACTGAATTCCAGAGGTGTATTTCGCTTTCTTTTGTTGTATAGTACGGGTAGGTCGGGGCCCTGTCCCGATCATTTTTATGGTTATTCCTAAAGGCTTGCAGTCTGTATATATTTCCCTGTGGTCAGATGAGCCGGTCGTGTGAGGTCGTGCAGTTGTATAGCTGTTAGTACTTGTGTTTCCCTTATGTTGGCCGTGTGGGGCCATAGTTCGACAGTAGTGGTGACCTTACCGGTCATGTAGCTATCCAGTCCTTCATGGTTAAGTTATAGATAACTAGACAGCATGGTGGCCTTGTCGGCCCGCATAGGTTTCCCTATATTGATATGTTTCTGGTCAGGTGTTAGCACAGGTACAAGAGGCCATAGGCCAACGGGCCGGGGGCTGTATTTACAGCCGTTATATAGCCTTTTGTTTCCAGAAATATGAGTTAGAGCTAGCCAGGCACCAGATGTGCCCAGGCTTAGCAGTCCAGCAGTTCAGGTCCTAGTAGGGCACCAGGTGCCAGTCATACCCCCCAAGGCGGGGTGTGACAATATATGCTCTACATGGGCTGGTGGGGCCTGTTGATTCCCGTCTCCATTGAAATCATCGTGGCCATCTCCATTTCCATTTATCCTTCCATTAACTCTGCGGGGAGGCATGATTATGCAAACGAGTATACACGAGTTAGAAGGATAGAGAGACATTTCATCGCATGACTAAGATCATGAAAGAAGGGAACATTTCCTAAACGTCTCGTAGCCTCTTTGTCATAATTGTGGTGTTTTCCACACCCATGCAAAGGACTCTACTTAACACGACTTTCGGACACCCTAGGACACTTCAAAACCTAATGATCTAATACAAAGTTTGTCACGACCCGAACATAGGGCCAGATCGAGACACGGGACAAGAAACCTTGAGAGGCTCCAAGTTGACCTATGGCATGAACATACATCTAACTCAACATAGATAAGCGGAAGATTATCATAAATAGCATGGAAGAAGTCTATATAAATGTAACATGAGAATACATGCATGAATCCAAAGCTGAAATACAAACTATGTTCGAGAAAGCCTCTAATACTGATGAGTTGATGGGACAAGACCCCAGCTAACTCTCAATAGTCTTAAAACTAAAAATATGACATACAACTGATAAGAAGGGCCCTCACAAAATGAGGACTCACCAACTGATACTTAGAATAGCTAAATCCGGACATCCGACTAGCGGCGGGATGGAGTCTGGATATTGGAGCCAATATCATAAAACGATACAACATAGAGTATGCGGTTAATATGTAGAATGTACTGAGTATGCAAGGTAAGTAAAACCACTAACTAAGTAAAATCATTGAACATGCATAATACGTAAAATATAATCAAGATAAAAATCTGAGAGTAGGGCTTGCATGTTATTTTCTGAAATCATGATCTGAACATAACTGAACATCATAACTAAATCGAATAACCCAAAGCTGAAAACTGATAATCATAAGTAAAACTGAACATTAGGTCAAACCTACTGAAAACATAATATCATAACGGTTGTACATGCATAACTGAAATCATGAGGAACAATAGATACTTGTCGTATAATCGATATTACCACGATAGAGCTTACATGGTCTCGACAATCACACTCAAGTGCGCAGAGCCATCCAAAGACTTGTCAGGGCTAAGGGTGCTACCATGATATCGATATCAAGCTCAAGGTCTCTCGATGGCAGGGAAAAGCTCCAAAGGAGGTCCCAAATAATATGATCATACCTATATTGGCGTGTAGTTCTAAGGCATAGTGTTGATTGACCCTTAGCCTACTCGGTGCTAGACACTACTCCCCAAAACATGCATATGCTCTCCATTATTTTTCAATGAAGCTGACCATCTTCTAGTGACGAAGCTGAATAATAACATACATGCATAATCTAAAATCATAACATGAGGAGCCTTGGCTCAAACCATACCACAAGCTAAAAATAAGGGGAGTCTTGACTCCAAAACCATGTGGTAAGCTAATTCATGAAATCATAAAACATACTTGATCATATAGGCTTGCCCAATACTTTAAGATGCTTGAAATAAACTTGATTCACTTTGAAAACATGAACATAAACATGGTTATTTTGAAATCATACTTTCTTCCTAAACATCGCACCATAGTTGAACATATATCTCACACATCTCAACATTCATGAACATTCATGGATGGGCATCATAGTTTAGAAAACTTGAAAGCATAATTTATAGTTCAAACATTGTAAAATCTTCCCATTAATCATAATTCATCATTTAAAACTTGCATAGATTATACCCATGATAGAAACTTAGGAATTCATGCATTGTGTAAAAACCCCATGGAATCATCAATTAGAACATCATGAATTGAAAGGGAATTGGGCATGGGTGTGGACAATTACACTCATTCATATCCTTACATACTTGAAGTAATCTGATTTTTCCACTTACTTGATTGCCCAAAGAAAATTGAGAAAGAACCTTGAAGAAACTAGACTTGATCACCACCCAAAACCCCTAAGCTTGCATGCATGCATTAGGATAGGCTTAGAGTGACTTAACCCCTCTTAAAACACTCCATTTCAAGCTTAAAAATGAAGTAGTTTAGGACCCTAGGGCTTAGGAATGATGAAAACACCCTTAATGAATTTTTTGGAAAAAAATGCTTTGCCAGTGATAACGGGCGTCACAATGGATCGTTACTACCTCCAACGGTCCGTTACACCCCTCGTTGTTACACCATGAATACTGGACCCCAAACCTGATACCACAATAGGTTCCACGAGTCGTACCCAGCTCCAACGAATCATGGTAACCATCCGTTGACACTAGTGCTCATCTCCCAGGATTCCTCCCAACGGGCACTTACAACGACTCATTTCTCCCACGACGAGTCATCACATGACTCGTTACTTCCTCCCTAAACTAGACTCGCCTCACGACGGCTCACTTCCAATGACCCGTTACCTCAAACAATGGGTCGTTCCTAGACTCGTTACTCCCAACTCTAGACTTGTAGTATCTCATCATGGGTATATCCAACAGGTCGTTAGTCCCCTCAATGACCCGTTCAGAGAAAATTTTCCAAATTTCTACTACTTTTCATTTTTGAATCCTGGGTATAGTCTCAGGCATTTCCAAACTATTACATGAAGACTATGTTGAGTTATATATTAAGGAGATAGTTTGACTGCATGGAATCCTAGCATCTATTATTTTTGACGGAGAGGCACAATTCATAGTTAGATTATGGCCGTCATTTCAGAAAGGTTTGGGGACGCAGGTTAATTTGAGTGCAGCCTTCTATCCCAAGAAAGATGGCCAGGCTGAGCGGACGATTTATCCATTCGAGGACATGTTATGGGAATGCATGCTAGACTTTGGAGGGAATTGGGAGAAACATCTACGTCTTATTGAGTTTGCATAAAATAACAGTTACCATTTCTCTATCCAGATGGCGCCTTATGATCTTTATATGGACGACAATGTAGGTACCCCATAGGATGGTTTGAAGTAGGGGAGTGAAGATTGATCGGACCTGATATGATACATCAATTAGAAGAAAAGGTGAAACTTATTAGAGAGCATTTGTTGACAACCCAGAGTTGTCAGAAGTCCTATTCCAATGTTCGGTGTAGAGACTTGGCATTTGATGTTAATGATTGAGTATTTCTTAAGGTTCACATATGAAGGGCGTGATGAGGTTTGGCAAGAAGGGCAATCTTAGCCTAGGTTCATTAGGCTATATCGGATCCTTTAAAGGATAGGCCAAGTAGCTTATGAGTTAGAATTACCTTCAGGGATAGAATCTATTCATCTAGTTTTCTGCGTGTCAATGCTACAGAAGTTCATAAGAGACCATTCTTGGGTTGTATCGATTGAGGATGTTCAAGTCACTGAAAAGTTGTCCTACAAAGAGACTCCAATTACGATACTAGATCGGCAGGTTCATAGGTTGAGGACTAAATATGTAGCCTCTGTTAAAGACCTATAGAGGAACAAAAATGTAGAGGAGATGACTCCCTGAAGCTGAGGACGACATGAGGTTTAAATATCCTAACTTATTTCAGGCTTGACTCAGATTGTGCAATTGAAGTGAGATTGTTATTCAGGTGTTGTTTGTTGCTTATGTTATCAATGTTGATTAGTTTCTCGCTTTGATGTTGTAGAGTAATTGCTTGTAGCGTCCTGTGAGACGCCTATGTTGGACTTTTCTATGTTTCAAGTTTTCGGATAGTCCATACTACACAGGAGACTCTGCTGAAATTTTTCTAGCAATGGTTAAGGTAATTAAGTCTGTTAAGCTTAGATTACATTTGAGGATGATGTTCCTAAGGGGGGAATGATGTTAGACCCCACAAATTTCTATCATTTAATCAATCTGTGTGTATGTATGTTGACAATTTGGGAGTACGATGCATGAGGGGGAAAGGGGGGGCTCGGGGGAATGAGCATACGAGCACGTTGTCAAGCAATCAACAGGCGGGGACCAAAGGCAGGGTGCACCTGGCGCCGCGCCGTGTAGCCATGCCTGCGCATTGGCCAGCACGCCGTGCCCCCTTGCCCACCTCCTTAAATTATATATAAACTCCTTCAAGTTTAAGCGAATTATTCAAATATTTCCCCAAAACAGAGGAGCAAACATGAGCGACCATTTCTTGAGATTTTTGCCAAATTACGCCGTTAAACTTCATTCAATTGCAAATTCGTCTTGGATAATGAGTTTCGAGCCTACGAGGAACATATGAACAGAGTTATTTCTTGAAATATTGCTCGGATTGTCTAGGTCCTGTCGAGTAGAAGTTGTAGAAATCATTTCAAATTGATTCCTAAATAGCTACAAGTGATAAGTAAGTATTTCTACCTTCTAAACTCTCAGGAATTCGTAAGCTTTTGGTTGAATTGGATAGAGTTTAATTTATAGGTTAATATCCTTCAAGGATATTGTTATTATCTATTTCCTAGTGCTAAAAATAGCTTCATTTTCTCAGCGTAAGGGCTGCAACTTGGAGGAAGTACCGGCTTTAAGGTGAAACTATTTGGGTGAATGGAAAAGGGCAATTGAGGTATGTTAAGGCTAACCTCTTCGGCAAGTTATCCTTGTCGTAGAGTTGATGTGACCTATTCCTTTGTAAGTAAGTTGCAAGCATGTGTATTGTGATTAGCTTCTACAAGTATATTCAAGGCTACAGTATAGTACTCCTATCGGGATTGACCCCACCCAGGTTGGCCTTCTGTTAACCAACCTCAGGGTTGCTAACTGTATCATTACCTATGGGGCTACAGATTTCCCAGAGGATCTATGTGATGTTTGAAAGGACTACATTTAGGCCTATAAGGTTGTATCGAAGTCCATTGGCTCATGGATTTCCCTTATACCATAATGGCATCACTGACCCTCAGTCGAGCCTTATGGGCCTAGGGTGCAGATACAGGAGCTCAGAGGGCTCAGGTATAATTACAGGATCCCAGAGAGCTCAGTGGCACACCAAGAGGCTCGGTAGGTTGGCTATAGTTTCCTGTGGAATCATAATGACCTTGTTAGAGGTATATAGATTAAATTGTACTTGTTGGGGCTTATGGGGGCCCAGGTAGGTTATTCTGTGCTAATTGTACCTTTCAGGCTTATGGGGGCCAGGTTAGGTTCTTGATTATTTATTTACTTGCTAGCTATATTTCAGATAGTGAGGCTATTCAGGTTTAACTCTTATCCTTCTTGTTGATTACATTTAGTCCTTTTATCAGCTTTTATTCAGCTTTTATTACTTTCTTACATATTCGGTACATATTGTACTAACACCCACCTATGGGGCGCTGCATACTTTCCTACGGGTATGGATAGACGAGTTTCAGGACCTCATTAGTAGTCATCAAGGTTAGCAGCTCAGTCGGCTCCTTTTCTTCGGAGTTGTCAGTTCGAAAGGTTTTCTCATTTTGTTGTATAGCTTTTGGGTAGGTCGGGGCCCTATCTTGACCACTATTCCACTCTTAGAGGCTTTCGGACTGCAGTTCCTAGTTAGTTGTTTGTTATTGGCCATGTAGGGCCTAGCTTAGCTATTGGTTAGTAGCCTTATAGTTTATACATTACGGCCTGTCTTTCTTTTATTATGACTTAGACAGCATGGTGGTATTGCTGACTCACATAGGATCCCTTGATTATTATGACTGATGGGTTAGATGTTTTTATGAAGGTTCATTGTGCGGCCTTGTCAGACCGAGGTTGCGTTTACAGCTGAGATATAGCTATTTGTTTTCATGATTTACGTGTTATTGGCAGGAAACAGAGGTGCGTATGCCCAGCTAGGTCAACTTAGAGTCCAGTGTGGCACTAGGTGCCAGTCACACCTCCCAAGGTGGGGCGCGACATACATTATTAATGAAAGAAGAACCCAAGAATCTATTGCACAATCACTTGTGAAAAATCGAAGAACAATGATGAATTATGTCAAAGTATTCGAGTATTTGCTCTCGAAGTACCGAGGAAACCAAAAACTACAAATACAAGACAAAAGTATTAGCTGATCTAAAAGAAATTAACCTAAAACTATTTATACAATTAAAGAAATACTTTCCTAATTTAATAGGGAATCTACTACAGCTTTGTCCTATGAGTCGTAGGAGACTTCCGTAACATCAAGTCTGTAGCTTCTGTCTTTTATGGTAATGGAGGATGGTAAGACTCATCCAATAATGCTACGAGTCATAGGAGCCTGTCGTGATATAAACCTCTAAAACCTGGCATCTATGTTGTTCCTCATGTAGGTCCTAATCACAGTTCGTACCATGTTGGTATGACTCGTACAACCTGTTCGTGCCCTGAATCTGCCAAGTCCCCAACTCTCTGAATCTCACCACAAGTCCTTGGTACGGTCCACATGTTGTTATCTCTATTCATGGCTTCCACTCATACGAGGATCTTCTACATATGCACATCCTCTAAAGTTTTTTCATGACTCTTTGGTACGACTAGTACCAAGATGGTACGGTTCGTACCACTGATCATACTTTAAACTCTGCACTTTGCAATTTCTCTAAAGTTTTAGCTATGGGTGCTAGGTATGGCTCGTACCAGGTAGGTACAACTCGTATTAAGACCTGCAACCTGTCAATTTTCTACTCTATTTCAACTCTTTTTCTACAATACAATTCCTGCACCTGATTTCCATGAAAACAAGTTAAAAGCACCTCATATCTATACAAACACACCTAAGTACAATCATTTTTTCCATGTTTTAAGCATCGAAAGTGTCATAAATCCTCGACACATCATAGAGGCGGTGAAGAACTAGCCTGACCCATCAGTCCTACTGATATTAAGAGCTTTTTAGGTTTAGCTGGTTACTATAAGAGGTCCATAGAGGGATTTTTATCCATTGCATCACCTTTGACTAGGTTGACCCAGAAGAAGGTAACGTTTTAGTGGTCTGATGCTTGTGAGAAGAGTTTTCAGGAGATAAAGGCTCGACTCACTTCGGCCCCAATACTGACCCTACCAGAGGGTACAAATGGCTTCGTTATATATTGTGATGCTTCTAGAATTGGCCTCAGACATGTGTTAATGCTACATGGAAAGGTCATTTCTCATGCCTCTATTCAACTTAAGAATCATGAGAAGAATTATCTGCCAAACCACATTGAAATAGCAGCGGTGGTGTTTACCTTAAAGATTTGGAGGCACTATTTGTTTGGGATGCATGTGGATATGTTCACGGACAACAAAAGCCTTCAGTACATGTTCATTCAGAAGGATCTAATTTTGCAGCTATGAAGATAGCTAGAGCTTCTCAAGGATTATGACATGAGTGTTCTTTACCATCCGAGAAAGGCCAATATAGGGGCGGATGCTCTTAGTAGGTTGTCCATGGAGAGTGTTTCCTATGTTGAGGATGGGAGGAAAGAGTTGGTGAAGGATGTCCATAGGCTAGCTCGTTTAGGAGTTCGCCTCACAGATTCAATGGATGGTGGTGTTATTATTCAGAATGGGTCAGAATCTTCATTGGTGACAAAGGTTAAAGCAAGGCAAGATGAGGATCCTATCTTAGTGAAACTGAAGGAAATTTTCCGAAATTAGAAGGTTGAGGTTTTCTCCCAAGAGGGAGATGGTGTGCTCCAATATCAGGGCCAATTGTGTCTTCCGGCTGTGAATGACTTGAGAAAGTGAATGTTGAGCAAGGTTCATGGATCTCGATACTCTATCCATATAGGTCCCACCAAGATATACCGTGATCTACGGGAAGTCAATTGGTGGAATGGCATAAAGAAGGACATAGCAGAATTTGTGGCTAGGTGTTCGATTGCTAACAGGTGAAGGTCGAGCATCAGAAACCTGGAGGTATGCTTCAGGACATTAGCATTCCTACTTGGAAGGGGAAAGAGATCAAAATGGACTTCATTACAGGGTTACCTCGTATGCGCCAATAGTATGACTCTATATGGGCAATTGTAGACAGGTTGACCAAATCAACACATTTTTAACCAGTCAAAACTACATATTCAGCCGAGGATTATGCTAGATTATACATCGGGGAGTTAATTTGGTTGCATGGGGTCCCGTTATCTATCATCTCGGATAAGGGTACTCAGTTCACCTTTTAGTTCTAGAGATCATTTTAGAAGGGTCTAGGTACTCAGCTGAAGCTTAGTACATCTTTTTACTCACAAACAGATGGTCAGGCCAAGCGGACCATTCAGACTCTTGAGGACATGTTGAGAGCATGTTTGATTGATTTCAAGGGTAGTTGGGGTGATCACTTGCCTATCATTTAATTTGCCTACAATAACATTTATCACTCCAATATTCATATGGCTCAATTTAAGGCTCTTTATGGGCAGAGATGTAGATCACCAATTGGATAGTTCTAGGTAGGAGAGGCTATGTTGAATAGGGCCAAATTCAGTTTATGAGGCTATGGAGAAAGTTCAGCTTATCCAGGAGAGGCTAAAGACTGCTCAGAGTCGACAAAAATCTTATGCAGATGTTACGAGAAGAGAGCTTGAGTTTGAGGCTAATGATTGGGTATATCTGAAGATATCTCCTAGAAGGGAGTTATGAGGTTTGATAAGAAAGGGAAGCTTAGCCCCCTATATATTGGAATATAGGATTTTGAGTCGAGTTGGCAAGGTGCCTTATGAGTTGGAGCTACCAACCGAGTTAGCTTTGGTGCATTCAGTTTTTTATGTGTCCTTGTTGAAAAAGTGCATTAGAGATTCAGCCCTAGTTATTCTAGTGGAGAGCATTGGTGTGAAGGATAACCTTACCTATGAGGAGGTTCCAGTTAAGATTCTTAATCGTCAGGTTCGGAAGTTAAGAAATAAAAAGGTGACCTCAGTGAAGGTTTTATGGAGGAATCAACTAGTCAAGGAGCTACGTAGGAAGACAAAGCAGATATAATGGCTAGATACCCGCATATTTTCCCTTCTGGCTCCATTGCAGCATGTGGTACCAGTTTCCTCCTTAGTAATCTAATCATGTCAAGTTCATGTCATGTAGATCCTTTCATGTTCTAGCATGCTTGTAGGTTTCAGGAATTTAGTTCAGTCATGTATCTTAGCCTGGAGTTAGTCACTCTGTCAGTTTTCAACCTATAGATTTCAGTTCTGGGATTACAACTCTTTTCCTATCTTTCCAGCTTATTAAGTCTCTATTTGAGGATGAATATTCCCAAGGGGGAGATAATGTAACACCCTAAAAGTACCTAAGGCTATACCCGAGGATTGAAAGATGATCATGCAGAGAAACTAGAAAACCACCTCAATATGAGTCTCAGTACGAGTGGTAGGTGTCTAGTATGACGTGTACCAAGACTCTTAGTGGGAGGTTTAACAAGCTAACAAATTTTAGTGAAGTACGTACAATTTCTAGTCGCAAGTCGTACTAAGGTCGTACGATTCGTACCTAAGGGTCGTAGGATGAAATTTTAGAGAATGGTCCAGGATAGGACTTGTAGTTACGGGAGTCAACATGGATTGTGGGCTCAGGGTATGACTCGTGGTATGGGTCGTACAACTAGACAAGCAGTTTTAAAACAGAAGTCTCAAGGGTATTTTTGTAATTTCCTAAGATTTTAACTCCTATGTGACATCATTTTGGGTTCTGAAAGGGGTGTGTTAAGGGGCTTTGCTAATCCTAAACCATCATGCTAGTCCTAACACCTCAATTGGAAGGTCAAATCCTCTCAAGCAAAGATTAGGATTCTTAATCAAGTTTCTTCAATTTTCTCTTGGGTCTTCAAGTCAAGCTAAGGGATCTTCAACCCAGGTATGTAGGGTCATGAATAGGGGATTCCTTCCACCCTCATGCCCTTTTTAAGTTCAATTCAATGATCTCTACTTCTCAATTTTGAATTGTGAAATTCTAGTGTTAGACCCAATTCAATGAAACTCTCTATGACCTTTCTATGGGCTCAATTCTCTTATGTTCCAATTGCTGAATTATGGTTATTGGGACAGATTTGACACTCAAATTCCTTATAAATTCATGATTTCAAGTTTATGATGATTTTATCCAATTATGCATGATCCTAGGACTCTCAAGCTTATGAGCCTACGATTTCAAGTTATGATGAATTATCAAAGTATGCATGAAAGTTTACAAATTCTTAGACTTATGATTTTATAGTTTCGAGTTATGAATTTATATTCAAGTAGGTATGAATTTTATGAAGGTTAAGTTTATGTGCCATGGCCAATTTTGGAATTATTTTCATGGCTAATTCATGTATGTCAAGTACGATTACGATTTAATGATTTTAAACTAGCCCATGCAAGATCAAGTATGTTTTCATGATGATGACTATGAGCTATGTGCATATTTTTAGGAGCGGTGTCAAGCATTGAGTAGGCTAAGGGTCAAGCAAACCCGGAGCCTCATAACTACGTGCCATCGTAGGTATGTATTCATGTTCAAACCCTATAGGGATTCATGAGTGATATCACGTCTTAATCATTCCTTTCCTTAGCAAGCTTGGGACGACTCTGCCCAGTTGAGCGAGATAGTTCGGGTATCATGTAAGGTCTATCATGATGGCATCGGTTATGATGAAGACACCCATTTTTCCTTATGTTTTAAGTTATCCATGTTTATGGCCTACGATTTTATGTTTTATAGTGTATTTGACCCATTGATATTTTTTGAGCTTTTACTTATGATTTCAAGTATGTTAAATCAGATGATTTGCTTTCAAAAATCTTGGGTCATTATGTTTTAGCTTATGATGAATACCTCATGCTTATGATCATTTCAAGAATATGGTTTTTAGCATGTCTTCCTTACTCTCATTTTCTAGCTTGTTTTATACTTATGATTTCAGACTATCATTTTACGAGCATGTTTTACTTTCTCTACATACTCAGTACATTCAAAGTACTAACCGTATACTCTATGCTTTATTATCTCATGAGATAGGTTTGGGTGATCAGTCTCATCCCGACCATAGCTCTCTCCCGCTTCAGTCTAGTACCATCCCAATTTTTGTGAGTGCTCATGATCCGATGATGCCAGTTTTGGTTCATGTCACTTTTCTTATCTCTTTTAGTTTCAGACTTAGAGAGCTAGTTGGGGGTGTTTTCTATCAGCTCATAGTATGGCTAGAGGCTTTTCACACAAATATGTATAGATGATTCAGTGTTATTGACTCGTGTCTATGCTTATTTTTATGATATGCAGACTTCCTCTTATGTTATGTTTATACTTCCTTACCACTTATTTTATGCTCTCGAATATGCTATGCATGTGCCATGGGTTAGCTTGGAGCCATCAAGGTTCTGGGTCCCGTGTCGCGTTTTTGGATCCATGCTCTGGTCGTGACAAAGCAACAATAAGGTTCAGATATAAGATCAACAGGAAATTCAGAGGATATCAACAGAAAGTAAGTCATGAATCAAGTAAAACAAACAGTCAGTCAACACCTAGCCAATAAAACTCACTTGCCACCACCTCTAGACGTCTCAACGGCCTCAACTAACACCAACCAACATCTAGCATCCACTGCTATCAGATAACACAAGCAACAACCACAATATAATTCCATCCACATGAAAAGTAAACACCAGTTAATCAACATCATCAATCAAGAACTGCTAGACCCTCTCTCGGTTGCGCACAATTAACGGAGATCAATTTATCCGAGAGAACCAATCGTGATCCCAAGAAGGCTCAAACATGTCGGACCACTCTCGAATAATATTTCAATTCGACACTATGAGGACATCATCCTCAACAACGTAGGTCATTTCACCCCTTGGGCTCAACCCCTCGGCCGAAAACACTCTTGTGCGTCGGGTATCCACAAGCCACAAGGCACCTTGGGCTCAACCCTTAGCTGGAACAACTCTCGTGCACCGGGTATCCACAAGTCACAAGGCAACAATCAATACGTATAATCAAGGAAAGTACATACACAACCAATGTTCACACACCAACCACACATTTGAGCAAGGTACAACATTCCAATCCAAGTACCACCATCATAGGGTTCATCCTTACATTCTACCCACCTCATTGTTCTCAAAGTATTATCGAATGATTGAAAGATCATAGCCTAACAACTTTATTCCCCACCTCATATGCAATGACAGAACACCATATACGATACCAAAAATTCCAGTATAAAACTAGAAAACATTCTCCTATTCGACCAAATAGGGTCGCAACTAACGCTACAACACAATGCACCACCGAGACCTTCCAACATCTTGTCATCACACGATAGTCGACTAAAATATTACCCAAATCACAACGTCAATAGATGAGGGAAATAAAATCATACCACATCCCCCGAACAACAATATAATCAACATAATATCAATTAACAATGAAACAAACTCACACAATATTGACAAGGCTCTATTACGACAAAATTCATGCCAAAAAGAGGAAGCGAAATCCTTAACATACCATATAGTACTGAGGCTAGGTTATTGGATATCCATGCCAATAGCTTGATAAAATAAATCCCTAGAATAGTCCATTCAAGACCAAAAACGCGTCTCTAAGAACACAACACGAAAATGGCACAAGACAAAGCTTATTTGGCAAAATTCTTATGGATTTGGCGGTAGAAAATCAAAGAGAACCACCTACTAGCATAAATAGCCTTTTAAACAACCTAAACATACTAAGATCTAGAAAGGAAAAACAACTTACCAATCACTCACTAGGCCAGCCATCAAGAAATTCAAAAATGGCACCAAAACTTGAGTTATGCGGAGAATCCCGACTTCCCAACATCAAAAATCAAGTTGAAAATTACTTTATGCCCTTAGGATCAACAAGGACACGAAAAGGGGAGATTGGGAGAGGTTTTCATTGAGATATTTGGCTGGAAATTTAATATATGACCAAACAACCGACCAATGGGACATAAATAGTCCTCCACCGCCTTAGCCATTTTTGACGTGTCCGCTTGCACTGTCTCGCGAAAACACAAATACCTCTCTATTCCAAAGTCGGATTTACAAACAATTTAATGAGTTGGAACTAGACTCAAAGAAGTTCAATTTGATAGGTTGTATTCCCCCTAACTCCTTATAGATTGGGAGAATAGCTTGGATCCATTTGACCCAAATTTCAGAGAAGTTCAAGAAAGAAATTTGCGGTAACTTTTGCCAACTTTTATTCTACGACTTGATTGACGTCAAATCTTAACATATGACGATAGAGTGACTCAAATACCTCAAAACATTTCCTTCTTAACACAGTAAATACCCCTAATATTACCTTGAAGGTATGAATTTATTTCTCAAATTATACAAGGTGTTACATCCTACTCCCATTAGAAACATTCGGCTTTGAATATTGGACGACACGCATGACTCCAACTCAAGAACTGAAGCAGCATGACATCGCACGATGTAGCCTCACAAAGCAAGCCTAACACAAACAACTCCAAACTACAAAACTTTACACCATGCTGAGGCGCGACACAACTATAACTAAATCAAAATAAAAGCCTTACCTTCCACCATGTCTAGCAACTGGTAGGCTATAGTCCACCATGTCACAAGTATCCCTGCACAAGTCAGCAAATGTGAGTCTAGACCCGACTCCTATGACAGTTGACATCTCACACGATTTCGATCCCAAAAAAGGGTAATACTCCTAAGTGTCCTGCAACCCCTTGTTTATAAGTACGTTGCACAACATATACATAAACAAGAATCTACTAGATACGACTCATAGACTCCCTAGGACATGAACTGCCTTGATACCAAGTTTGTCATGACCCAAACATGGAGGGGCATGATAGGAACCCTGTGTCACACCTGATCGAGCACACCTTGCCATAAAACTAACTACAATAAGTCAAAATCAACAAGGTTCGACATCAAAAAACCTATAAGATTAGAGTAAGCACAATAAGATTAAAAGATGGCTCACCTGACCAACCAAAAATAAATACAATAGGTTATCAAGGCCACGAAATGGAAAACAATCTTTACCACAAGGCTCACCAAGCTTATAACAATAACACTACAACCACAACAAACATCTACGAGCCTCTATGAATATAATAGAAATCAACTGTCTGGGACAGGACCCCGAACTACCCATAATACAACGTTTAGCGACTCCAGAAGACTTGGAGCTTTATCAACTCAGCTGGAACTCCACTCAGTGACTAAAAACTCAATCTACCTATTGATCAACACCTTCAGGGATGAATGCAGCACCTCCAACTAGGAAGTCAACATGAAAATGTATCGAGTATGTAAGGCAGAAGCAACAACACATTTTAGATATCAGATGAATAGGAAATCTAGGGGATATCAACAAAAAGGAAGTCACAAATCAAGTAAAACAAATAGTTAGTTGGCACCTAGCCAATAAAACTAACCTACTACCACCTCTAAACCTCTCGATGGCCTTAATTAACACCAACCAATGACTATCATCCACTACTATCATATAACAGATAACATAAGCAATAACCACAATATAATGTCAAGCAAACCAAACACAGTTAATCAACATCATCAATCAAGCACTGCCGGACCCTCTCTCTGCTGCGCACAGTTAACAGAGCTCAATCTATCCAGAAGAACCAATCATGACCCTAGGAAGGCTCAGATATGCCGGACCACTCTCGAATCATGTCTCAATTTGACACTATGAAGGATATCATCCTCAATCCTATAAGTTATTTCACCCCTTGGGTTCAACCCCTCGGTCAAAAAAACTCTCATGCATTGGGTATCCATAAGCCACAAGACACCTCCGACTCGACCCCTAGCCAGAACAACTCTCGTGCATCGGGTATCCACAAGCCATAAGCAATAATCAACGCATACAATCAAGGAAAGTACATACACAACTAATGTTCACATACCAACCACACATTTTATCAAGGTACAAAATTCCAATGCAATTACCACCATCGTAGGACATTCTTAAAGTATTATCGAACGATCGAAAGATCATAGCCTAACAACTTTATCCCTCACGTCATATGCAACTAGAGATCACCATATATGATACCAAATAATTCAATATAAAACTATAAAAATAGCCCCCCATTCAACCAAATAGTGTCGCAACTAATGCTACAACGCAATGCACCACCGACACCTTCCGTCATCTTATCATAGCACGACAACCGACTAAACTACTACCCGAATTCATGACCTCAATAAATGAG
The DNA here is from genome assembly GCA_035772735.1 of Datura wrightii. Lineage (NCBI taxonomy): Eukaryota > Viridiplantae > Streptophyta > Magnoliopsida > Solanales > Solanaceae > Datura > Datura wrightii. The sequence continues at coordinate 106,799,269 of JASDFA010000027.1, read as the reverse complement.
GAAAAAAAATCATACCACATCCACCAAAAAATAATATATTCAACATAATATCAATTCACAAGGCACAAACTCACACAATATTGACATGGCTCGGTTACGAGAAAATTCATGCCAAATAGAGGAAGTGAAAGCCTTAACATACTATATAGCGCTGAGGCAAGGTTAGTTTATATACATGACAATACATTGATGAATTAAAGCCCCTAAATATTCCAGTCAACACCAAAAATGCAGCTCTAAGAACACAACACAAAAATGGCACAAAACAAAGCTTATTTGGAAAAATTCTTATGGATTTGGTGGTAGAAAATCGAAGATAACTACCTACTAGTATCAAAACCCTTTTAACCAACTTAGACATACTAAGAACCAGAAAATAAAAACAACTTACCAATAACTCACCTATATATCCACCAAGAAATCCGAAAATGGCACCAAAACATGAGTTACGCAGAGAATCCTGACTTCCCGACATCAAAAATCAAGTTGAAAATTACTTCCTAGGCTTAGGATCAACAAGGAACATGAAAAGGGGATATTGGGAGAGGTTTTCATCAAGAGAGTTGGATGGAAATTGAATATGAACAAACAACCAACCAAAGGGACGTAAATAGTCCTCCACTGCTTTAGCAATTTTTGACGTGCCTGCTTGCATGGTCTCACAAAAATGCCAATATCTCTATATTCTGAAGTCGGATTCATGAATAGTTTAATGAATTGGAAACTAGAATCATAGAACTTTAATTTTATAGGTGATAGGTCCCCTAACTCTTCATAGATTGGGAGAAAAGCTCCAAAATATTTGACACAAATTTTAGACAGTTTCAAAAAAGAAATTTGTGACAACTTTTGCTGACTTTTCTTCTACAACTTGATTGATGTGAAATTTTAACATACAACCATAGAGTGAATCAAATACCTCAAAAGTCTTCCTTCTTCGCACATTAAGTACCCTTAGTCTTACCTCTGTGGTACGAATTTATTTCTCAAATTATACGGGGTGTTTTAATTATGATAGACTTCACATTCAGAAGTTAGTCAGGTTTCATGGAGTCCCATTATCCATCATTTATGATAGAGGTACTCATTTCACCTTACAGTTTTGGAAGTCTTTTAGAAGGACCTTGATACTCAGGTTAATTTTAGTACATCCTTTCATTTGCAGACAAATGGTCAGACCGAGGGGACCATCCAGAGTTTAGAGGACATAATAAGATCTTGCATGATTTACTTCAGGGGTAATTAAGATGATCACTGGCCTCTCATCGAGTTTTCTTAAAATAACAACTACCACTCCAGTATTCAAATGGCTCCGTTTGAGGCTCTTTATGGGAGGAAATATAGATCACCTATTAGATGGTTTGAAATAGGCGCGAGGCTATGTTGATAGGGACAAATTCAGTTCCCGAGGCCATGGAGAAAGTTCAGCTTATTAGAAAAAGGCTGAGAATAGCTCAGAGTCGCCAAAAATCCTATACAGATGTAAAAAAGAGAGAGCTTGAGTTTGTGGTTAATGATTAGGTGTTTTTGAAAGTGTCACCCATGAAGGGGGTGATGAGTTTTGGCAAGAAGGGAAATCTCGGTCCCCAATTTGTTGATTTTTATAGGATTTTGAGGTGCATTGGCAGTGTTTCCTATGAGTTGGAGTTATCAGCAGAGTTAGTATCAGTGCATCAAGTTTTCCATGTGTCCTTGTTGAAAAAGTGCATAGGCAATATGGTTGTAGTTGTGCTGTAGAGAGAATTAGTGTGAAGGATAATCTCTCTTATAAAGAGGTTTCGATTGAATTCTTGACTTTCAAGTCTGTAAGTTGAGGAACAAGGAAGTCGCTTCACTGAAAGTCCTTTGGAGGAATTAGCTTGTAGAGGGAGCTACTTGGAAAGCTAAATTAGACATGATAGCTAAGTACCCTTACCTCTTCCCTTCCAGCTCGATTCCAGCATGAGGAATAGTTTTCTCCTTAGTACTCTACTCGGTTTCATGTCCTACAATTTCTATCATGTCTTAGTATTCATGCATGTTTCATGAATTGAATTCAGTGTATGTATCTTAGTTCAGAGTCATTCACTCTATTAGTACTTAGTGTTTAGCTTTTAGTTTTGGGATTGCATCTCTTTCCCTATCTTTTTAGCTCTATTAGTCTTCATTCAAGGACGAATGTTCCTAAGAGGGAGATAAGGTAACACCCCAAAAGTCCCTAAGACCAGATCCTCAGCAGGAGTGGAAATTTTTTCTCACAGAATAAGTCCTATGATGACTTGTTATGAGAAACCATGAGTAGTGGTCAGACTCATGGTGAGCAATGTGTCTTCTTTCCAAGTACAAGTGACCATGACTCAAGTGAAAAGTCATGGTTCATGATGACTGTCAAGCCCCAAAATTGGGGTAGGAAGCAACTAGCACTTGACTCTAAACTGATTGAGATGCTGGCTATATAACATCTACAATTGAAGCACTTAAACTGTCCAGACTACCTGTCATAATCCACTAAAATGAATACTGGACCCGTAAGGTCTCAACAACAATAACCAAACAACTGGAATGCCGAAAAGGCCATCATAAATCTAAATTGAACAACAGAAAGCCAACAAGGCCCAAAACACTAAACTAAACTAAACTAAACTAAACTAAACTATACAAGACTCATCCACAAAAGCCTCTAAAGAGTAAAATAAGTTGAAATCCACGGGACAGGGCCCTGGCCTACCTAAATTATACACAAAAACTCAAGAAAATAGGCTACAATAGGACATAGCTCCTAAAAGAAAGGAGCATACCACTATTCTGCTGAATTCTGGCTCCTACTGCGCTTGACGGTTTAAGCCTCCGCCGGTACCTATAGCACGATTGGAAGAAAAAAGGGTCCCCATGCAAAGGGAAGTCAATACGAATGAAATATACTGGTATGTAAGGTTGAAACTATAAACCTGAATATATTCAAGATACTAAAAACCAGAGTAGGGAACAGATACAACCTACGACTTTGGAAGCTGAGACCTGAACAAAATATGATACATTATGTGAACACACCCAAATAATCACATATACATGTCATACTACACTATCCATAAGCTATACAATCTCTATTGAAATAATGACCTAACCTGGTCAATCAATACTACCCTACCGAGATAGCTATCTCAAAGGTAGCATAACCAAAGGGACATTTGTCCAATTTACATGACCGCGTCAGTGGTAATGTCATAAGTCTCATATTTGAAAGGGCAATTGCCCACCTGACATAACTATGTTGGCTGTAAGGTCATAAGTCTTATATCTGAAAGGACAACTGCCCACTTGAAATAACCGCACTTGTGGTATAACTTAAATACATAGCTATTTTCATATATGGAGCCGAATAGGCTCATATCATGTTTGTCTAAAACATATGACATTAAAATGACTAATTTTAGGACTACGACTTGAATAGGCCTCTTTCATAATTAATAGTTGCACATAAGCACATATATCACATAAATATTTCAAATAGCACTTACATACACATATTCAAAGAGTTACACAGTTATAAGAAGATTTGACTGACATAAGAAATTCAACAAGCTCTATAGACAACATTTAGGCATATTTAGGATTCGGGAACTAGATAGCCTGACGTTCAACATAAGGGAGAGGAATCATGGAATCTTCCCTTATCTTCACATACCTCATAACATATACATTAGATAAAGAAAAATCATGAAAAAGTATTTCAATTCGACAAGCTCATTTACCCTTACTAGATTGTGACATCAATTCTTAGCTTAAACTCATTTATACGTCATCGTCTTAACTGTTTTATCAATTTCACTTAACAACTAAACCTTTAGATATATTTAACATCACATATACACATAATATATTAAAGGATCAGCCCACGGTGCCCATGATAAAGGGAATTCATACTTGATTTACAACTACAAAAAAAATTGTAAATAAACGTATTTCACTTCACATTTGTTCACTTTAAACTTCCTTAACTCTTCAAACTTAATGTATTGCACTTTTGACCCTTTGGAAAGAATTGCTCGAATATGAGTGTAAAGGCACAAAAATATTGTTCCTTTTGACAATAAGAGGAATCCACTGAAGAAGATCCTTATCCTCATCCTTCCCTTTTTTCGGAAGAAGGGTAGGATCCCCATCGAGTTAGCTAGTTAAGGGTGAAAGGGATTTAGGAATGAATAGCAGGCAAAGTCCTTGCTAGGAATTCCGGGTAACTTTCTATATTTCTTAAGGTTACAGGTGAAGCTTACTTCCTGCGGTAGCCCCTTGGACCCATGTGTGGTATTTAAAACGTCTTCCTAGTTATATTGCGAATATTTTAGATAAACCTCTTAAAGAATTAGAATGCCTAGTATACTGCGATGTGTGATTTGATCGAAATTCTGATTTTACAGACTTGGAAGGAGAAACTGTAATTCCAGTCAATCCAATTGGGATGCGCTGGACCTGACATGTCACTTGGAAATAGTAACATGAAGCTCATAATTGGGGTGTATTCAATACTTCCAAATACATTTTCATGCTTGAAAAACGAGAAGGGGACGTCTTAACATACCTTATTCCAGTGTGTTCCTTTACCCGATTCTTTCTTCAACAATCAGCATTTGACTCCCTTCAATTTCTTAATATTAAAACCATAAACAATGATGTTTTAAGCCAAGTAATCCATCCAAAACATCACACCAATGAAAGACACAACACAACCAAATAAGGCAATATTTCAACACCTTATTCTAGTTTGTTTCCACACTTTTTATGGGGAAATGAAAGGGAGAACTTGCCTAGTTTTATTTGTGAACAATTCCCATGAATATGGACTAAATTTCCAGTATAGTTATAGTTGCAACAATCCTCCAAACACGGATAGAATCTTCATACAACAACAACCCAAAACAACACCACAATATCAACTCAAACTTCTAGTTTTAGTTCTGGAATTCTTGCATGGTTAATAGCTGGAAATTCTTACCTTATACATGTCTCCAAATCCTTTAAGATGGAGTATATTGTCAACTTCATAACCCCAAATGCATAAGATTCACTGCCCAAAACGTGGCAGTAACCCTCAGTTGAACAAATCAAAAACACAGTCTGGCTTAGCTTCCAATTTCTAGTCTTTAGCTCAGATTTATGGCAAGTTTAAAGGGTAGAATTCTTACTTTCTTCCTTGAATCCAACCCCTACTAAAAGGGAGTATGTATGCATCTTGGTACTACTCCCTAAATGCATCAAAAACACTCCAAACACACTGCCTACACACAGCACCAAGACTCACCAACGCCTCTCCTCAACTTTGCAAATGATCTTCTTTTCTTGAACTTGTGCTGTGGTAGAATTTTTACTTGAGGTTCTTCCTTGGTTTTCTTGCTGGAAAACAAAGAGAATATTTCTCTAAAAATCTCCTTTGGGTTATGAATGAAAATAAAATTTAACACCTTTAAAAATTAAAGTATAAGGGTGGAGTGGTGCATCCTTTTTAAGGAGGTGGCCAGTCCCCTGCTTGACAGTGTATTGGTAGAATGCCTATAACTTTTTACTTTGAACTCTGATTGATGAGAGGTTTGATATTACGAAAACTAGACTTGAATATCTTTAATTTAATAGTTTGTGGGACTTCTAATTCATTATAGATTGCGAGATATGATCTTTTAAATTTGATCCTTACTCATGAACTTCGCATACTCTTCGCTCTTCCATTTGTACATGTTTCCCTCCTTACTTACAGCCAACATACAACCCGTACTTTTCTTAACACTGCATACAAACATCAAATAATCATAAAAAAAATTGGTGTGTAACTTTCTCCTCCCCTTAGAAACATTCATCCTCGAATGAGGGTTAACTTCACTTTGTCATGCTTTAAAAGCACAGAATCACTTAACGAACAACATATCAAATACTTACCTCGAATCACATCAGTGTCGTAAATAGGTGCGGATACTTATTTCTCATTCCCTTTTCATCCTCCCAAGTTACTTCTCTATAATACCTTAACCGAGGTTATTTCTTTAGTTCGTAGGTTCCTGACCTATCAACCAAGAATAGCAACTGGGACCTCTAAATAGGTCATCCCCCTCAGAAATTTGTACATCCTCAACAAGCATAACACAAGTTGGGTCTCGTATACATTTTGCAACTTCAAAACATGAAATACCAGATGGGTTGTAGCTACCTCTAGCGGCAACTCTAACTCATACGCTACCTTGCCTATCCTGTAAACAACTCTATAAAGCCAAACATATTATGTCTCAACTTTCCCTCTTTACCAAATCATATGACGCCTTTCATAGATGATACCTTCAGAAAGACCCAATCATCAATATCAAACTCTAGCGCTCGATGGCGCACCTTAGCATATGATTTCTTCCTGTTCTGAGTTGTCTAAAGTCTGTCTCTAATGATCTTCACTTTATCAATCTTCTGCTGCACTAAATCTATCCCTAATAATTCTTCCATGCTGTGCTCAAACCAACCTATTGGCAATCAACACCTCCACTTATATAAAGCTTCATAAGGAGCCATCTGAATTCTAGTGTGATAGCTATTATTATAAGAAAATTCTAACAAAGAAATATGAGTATCCCAACGTCCACTGATGTCTAAAACACAAGCACGCAACATATCTTTAAGTGTCTGTATAGTGCATTTGGCCTGTCCGTCAGTCTGGGCATGAAAAGTTGTACTAACGCTTACCTTAGTGCCTAGACCTTTCTTCAAAGACTCCCAGAAGTCCACTGTAAATAATTCCCCCTATGAATGAAATAATAAATAAAGGCACACCATGAAGGCAGACAATCTCATGTATGTATAGTTTGGCATAATCATCGGCTCTATAAGTAGTCCTAACTGGTAGGGGATGACCTGATTTTGTCAATATATCAATAATAACCCAAAGGGGATCATGTTTCGTGCTTGGTTGAGGCAAACCAATAATGAAACCTATGTTGATCATTTCTTGTTTCCATGCTGGGATTTCTATATTCTGAGTCAAGCCTCTTGGTATCTGGTGCTCAACCTTCACTTGCTGGCAATTAGAAACTGAGCCATAAGACTTGTAATGTCCTTTTTCATGTCGTTCCACTAATAAAACTACCTCAGATCACGATACATCTTCGTGGCACCTAGGTGTACTGAATATCAAGAATAATGACTGTCACAACCCGAATATAGGCCCGAATCGAGATACGGGACAAGGAACCCCGAGAGGCTCCAAGTTGACCCATTCCATAGTCGTAGCATAACACTATCAGAATAAAAACTAGCAGAAATCATAACTAAGCAGAAGCTAACTAAAAAAGTCTAATTTAAAATCCAAAATCACAAATCTCATAAAACTCTGATACAAGCTGAATCTGTCTATACAAGTCTGAAAGCCTCTACTAAACTGATGAGTTACTGGGAAAAGCCCCCAGCTAAAACCTAAAGTATGAAAACTGAACATAAATGAAAATATAAATCGCGTCACCGAGAGATGCGGACTCACCACAAGTAACTGAGAGGGGAATGAAGCGTATCTAACCACATGACTGAGTCTAAAAATCTGAATCTATATCATGAAATGATATAGCACATAAAGATGTAGTTAGTACTTGGAATGTACTGAGTATGCAGGAAGCGTAAATAAACTAAAACATGTGTGTATACAAGAAGGAAGTAAACTAAATGCATTACTGGACGTACAATTGAGCGGGAATACAACGAACCAGTCTGAAATGCACATATATATTAACATGAAGTTGTTATTTGAAAAATAATTACCGAAGTATAATTAACTGATGCACAAAGGTCATGTACTATACATATACTGAGGACTGAAACCGTGACTGATATCATGGAGAGTCCCTGATTGTCTAAGGGAGACGTTCTGTGCTATGGAGAGTCCCTGACTGTCTAATGGGGAACATTCTCTGATATAGAGAGCCACTAACTGACTAAGGGAAACATTCTTAGCTAAAGAGGATCCCGACAGACTAAGGAAAACATTCTCAGCTAATGAGAGTACCGACTGACTACAGAAAACATTCTCAGTTAATGAGAGTCCCGACTGACTAAGGGAAACATTCTCAGTTAAGGAGAATCCCGACAGACTAAGGGAAACATTCTCAGCTAATAAGAATCTCGACAGACTAAAGGAAATATTCTCAACTAATGAGAGTCCCGACTATACCAGAACATAGAGAGTATTAGTCCGACGCCATTCATCTAGTCTAAATTATTGCAGCTAATCAAAGGCATGAGCATTCAACTAATAACATTATACTGAATTTATTTAGAGTCTAACCAATGCTACTTTCTACTAAAACAAGCCCACAATTCTAAATGATCATTCTCATGCTTTATTATCACAATTCATATAATCATAGTCCTGAATCATAATTTAAACTACCCATTTTACATTCATGAAGCATCTATAGGATCAGATCATACTTTACACACTTCTATAATATTCAAAACCCGAGTTCATAGCATATGACATATGTCTTAGATTCATGTAAGAGACCTAGGTCAAATTAATATTTTAACATATATATATATATGTATATTAAATCATATATTCTAGATTTATGGAAAACCCATATAATCAACTCATACCTTGAACATGTGTAATGAGATCATGGTGGAAGCATATGAATATCTCATGAAACCCCATTTCAAAATTTACTCTAAATCATGATGAAAATTTGATAATCATGCCATTCACATAGGTTCAACTCATACCCAAAACATGTACATCGATATCATAGTGAAAACAAACACATACTTCACATCGGTCAAAACCCATACGTTCTAATCGTGTTCCAACACATATAATACAACATATGTTATAGATTTGCAGGGACCCATATGATCTACATGTACTTTAAACAGGAATTCAAGTTCATAATAAAAGCATGTGAATAATTTATGAAATCCCATTTGAACCTCTAGACTAACTCATGGTGAAAATCCCACATTCAAGCTATTCACATATCATACACATCATTCGAGAAGGTTCAAGTATATTTATAATCTTACGCTACTATTAATCATGAGGGTAATTAGAATTTAGGGAAAGATATGTGAGAATTCATGCACAATTGAAACCCTAGAACATGCTTCTCTAGAATCAAAGGATTTGATTTTTTAGTATAAATGTTTGGGCCACAAGGATAGAAGGACATCCTTGTTGAAAACCCACATACCTGATTAGGTGAGATCCCCACTTGAACTTAACCCTTGAACCCTTTGAAGAACCCTAGTTGAATCCTTGAGTCTTCAGAGAGGGGAGGAAGAAGAGTTTGAGAGGGTATCTTGAGAGAATGAGAGTTTAGGCTAGAATAAACCCTTAAAATGTTCCATATAATACTCAAAATGCATAGTTTAGGAGCTAGAAGCATAGGATTTTATGAAAACACCCTTGAAAATTCACAGGAAAAGTCATGCTGCCAGTCCTCAAGAGGGACTTCATGGGTCGTGGAGCAAAGAACGAGTCGTTAAGTCCCACTCGTGATGTCTTTTGGAAAATCTCACATAAATTCCTTGAACGGACGACGACAAACATCTAAGTCATAGCTGACTTAACGACTCATGGTTCCTCCTATTATCACTGATATCTAACTTTTTGCTCCTCCTTCCCACTACTGACATGCTGAGTCGTTACTTCACTGGATGACTCATCATGTCCACTCGTCGTCAACACTGATTCATATCCTTCAAATCCTCCCAGTGACCAACACGATAAGTTATTTCCTACCTAACGACTCATTGGGTCATCCGTGCTCAGTAAACCCCACCTGCACTCCTTGGCTGCCTACCACGAGTCTGAGCATGACTCGTCTAGTTACTAGATGAGTCGTGGCAATATTTCCATTTTCCAACTGATTTCTTTATTTAAGTTTGGGTCCTGTTCGTAGAAACTCGGGGTGTTACAATATCTCCCCCTTAGGAACATTCATCAAAGAATGTAGGCTAAACATGCTGAAAATTAAGGAAGGAACTGATATCCTAAATACTAAACATTCACAACTGAAACTAACGAAGTATCTAACCCCGAGATAATCTTACATATCTGAACTGAGCCATCTAAATAATACATGCATGCTAAGACATGAGAGGGATTGAAAGACATGAAAATGACATGAAACTAGATAGAACGCTGAGAAGGATTCTCTCCCTCTAGCTAGCACTGAGCTGATACGGACTGAGCCATCACTCCCAAATCGCTTCCTAATACTGAGCTAGAATTCATGATATCTTCTCTAACTAAAAGTAAGGAATTCATGAGCATGAGTCATTCACGACATCTAAAACTGAGCACATACATGAGGTAACCTTATCTGCTAGGCTACTAAAGCAACTTCTAAAGACTGAGTTCGAGCTGAACGTACTGTAAGACATGAGTCAACACACATAACTGGTTTATAACATGAGGAGGAGCCTTAAGGATTCGTTGAGTAAGACTGGCATCACTGTCTGAAGTAGCTACTCAGAAATTCTGGAAGTCTGCACATAGGGATGGGTGGAACCTAGCTTCAACTGAAATATGAGAGATGTTATCTGAACTTGAAGGGATTGACATACCGCAACTGTTAGGGTGGGAACTCCCCTACTAGCATACTCAAGATCCAGCTTGTCTCATATACTTACTATCTCCCCCTTAGCTTAAAGCCATTATTCCAAGGCCCCTGAATCTTTCGTAAGGTCGGGCTAAATCACTAACCCCTAACTTCTCCTTCACCTCTGCCATTCACTGCAAGACTTATACTCACAACTTATTCATATCACATATCGACAATCTCTTCTGTACAACCATCATAGAGCTTCTTATTCAATACTGGGGTTCTGGGGCTAGCCACATGTAAAGAGTAACGCAAGAAATTCATAACATACCTGTGACTACTTCTGGAAACTTTCCTTTATCCGAATGTGCTGCCAAGGCGTAGGAGCAATTTTGATGTTGTCTGCCACCTACGCTAGATGATGCAACCTATTGAAATAGACGGGCTATCGGAGCTACTAAAGAGGTGGCCGAGGCCCTACTCTCGCCTCGCTTAATTGCTACGTAATCTCGCTGCTTAGGACCTATCTTGCTACACCAACAATAGACATTCAAGTTAGTCATTCATTCTCTCAAAATGGTGTTTCCCACTGCTCGTACACAATGGGTACGTAATCTCCCTTACCCTAGTTTTATACGGAATACTGGCTGTCGGAGGTGTTGGGGCTGATGATTTCTGTTGGTAGTGTGAGTGGTGTCAACCACTAGTCCTCTGCGGGGAGAACTCCAAATCTCCGATTCTAGCTCTCTTGGCCTCCCTCTCTTTTTCCTTCACCTTTTCCACTTCTATTTGTTGAGAAAATATCACCAAATATGGAAAGTGTATGTCCTTGTGCAACATGGAGGTCTTGCACTCTTTGACGAAGGAGTTACACACTCCGTTCGTGAACCTGCTCACTCGAGCCCTCTAGTCAGCTACCATCTCCAGTGCATACTTGGAAAATCGAGTAAACTCCAATGCGTACTCCTAGACAGTCATGTTGTTTTTTCTCAAGTTGATGAACTCTGCCACTTTTTCCTCCTTCAACTCCCTAGAGAAAAACCTATCCAAGAAAGCCATCATAAACTCCTCCCAACTTACGAGGGCTGCTCTAACTTCCCGACTATCTCTCCACTGGAAAAACCATATATAAGGGACTCTTTTCAGCTGGTAGGAGGCTAAGTCTGCACTCTTAGTTCCCGTCACCCCCACGATTTAGGTGATATTCTAGATCTCCTCCAAGAACTCATATGGGTCCTCGTCCACCCTTGACCCCAGGAATTCGGGTAGGTTCATTGGGAGGAAGTCTCTTACCCTCACCATAGATACGTTCCCATTCTGGGTAACATGAGTCATCTCCTGCTGAGTAATCTGGGCGGTCATGGCCTGTGCTAACATATGAAAGGCTATCCTAAACTCAGCATGAGTAACATGGTCGTCCATCGGGTTCGCCGAGGCTGGTGGTGCTTGTTCCCGCCCATTACGACTTCTTCTTCCATTCTCTCATCTAGGAGGCATTATCTGCGAGCGCATAAAGCACGAATCAGGATAGGAACTATTAGAGTTTCATACTATACGCATGATAAGAATCATTAAGAAAATGGAACATTCCTAAAATGTCTCACAGCCTCTTTGTCATAAGTGTGGCGTCCTTCACACCCATGAAAAAGACTCTACTTAATGCGACTTTCAGACACCCTAGGACACTCTAAACCTTTTCTCTGATACCAAGTTTTTCACGACCCAAACATAAGCCCCGATCGAGACACGGGACAAGGAATCTCGAGAGACCCAAGTCGACCCATGGCATAGTCGTAGCATCACACTATCAGAATAACAACTACCCAAAATCATAAGTAAGAGGAAGCTAACTGAAAGAGTCAAATTTGAAACCCAAAATCACAAATCTCATAAAAATCTGATACAAGCTAAATCTGTCTATACAAGTCTAAAAGCCTCTACTAAACTAATGAGTTGCTGGGAGAAGCCCCCAGCTAATTCCTAAAGTATGAAAACTTAACATAAATGAAAATATAAATAGCACCACCAAGAGATGAGGACTCACCACAAGCAGTTGAGAGGGGAATGAAGCGTATCTAATCGCGTGGCTGAGTCTGGAAATCTGAATCTATATCATGCAATAATATAGCACATAAAGTATGCGGTCAGTACTTGGAATGTACTGAGTATGAGAGAAGCGTAAATAAACTAAAACATGCGTGTACACAAGAAAGAAGTAAACTGAATGCATTTCTGGACATATAACTGAGCGGAAATACAACGACCCTGTCTGAGATACCCATATATATTAACATGAAGTTTTTATTTTAAAAATAATTACCGAAGTCTAATTAACTGATGCACAAAGGTCATATACTGTGCATATACTGAGGACCAAAGTTGTGAATAATATCATGGAGAGTCCCTGACTATCTAAGGGAGACGTTCTATGCTATGGAGAGTCCTTGACTATCTGTGTTAGAACATTCTCTGATATAGAGAGCCACTGACTGACTAAAGGAAACATTCTCAGCTAAGGAGAATCTCGACAGACTAAGGGAAACATTATCAGCTTATGAGAGTCCCGATTGACAAAGGGAAACATTCTTAGCTAATGAGAGTCCCGATTGACTAAGGGAAATATTCTCAGCTAGTGAGAGTCCCAACTGACTAAGGGAAACATTCTCAACTAAGGAAAATCCCGACAGACTAAGGAAAACATTCTCAGCTAAAGAGAGTCCCGACAGACTAAGGGAAATATTCTCATCTAATGAGAGTCCCGACAATACCAAAACATGGAGAGTACTAGTCTGATGTCATTCGTCTAGTCTAAATTACTGCAGCTAATCAAAGGCATGAGCATTCAACTAATCACATCATACTGAATTTATTTAGAGTCTGATCAAGGCCACTTTCTACAAAAACAACCCCACAAGTCTGAAGGATCATTCTCATGCTTTATTATCACAATTCATATCATCATAGTCCCGAATAATTATTTAAACCACCGATTTTACATTCATGAAAAATCTATCGGATCAGATCATACTTTAAAAACTTCCACAATATTCAAAACCCAAGTTCATAGCATATGGCATATATCTTAGATTCATGTAAGATACCTAGGTCAAATTCATATTTTAAGATATATATATATATATATATTAACATATTCTAGATTTATGGAAAATCCATATAATCAACTCATACCTTGAAAATGTACAATGAGATCATGGTGGAAGCATATGAATATCTCATGAAACACCATTTCGAAATTTACTCTAAATCATGATGAAAATTTGATAATCACGCCATTTCCATAGGTTCAACTAATACCCAAAACATTTACATCGATGTCATAGTGAAAACATGCACATACTTCACATCGGTCAAAATCCATACTTTCTAATCGTGTTCCAACACATAGAATACAACATATGTTCTAGATTTGCAGGGACCCATATGATCTACATATACTTTAAACATGAATGCAAGTTAATGATAAGAGCATGTGAATAGTTTATGAAATCCCATTTGATCCTCTAGACTAACTCATGGTGAAAATCCCACATTCAAGCTACTCACATATCATACACATCATTCGAGAAGGTGCAAGTATCTTTATAACCATATGCTACTATTAATCATGAGGATTCATAGAATTTAGGGAAAGATATGTGAGAATTCATGCATAATTGAAATCCTAGAACATGCTTCTCTAGAGTCAAATAATTTGGGTTTTTAATATAAAAGTTTGGGGCACAAGGATGGAAGGAATTCCTTGTTGAAAGTCCACATACCTAATAAGGAGAGATCCCTACTTGAACTTAACCCTTGAAGCCTTTGAAGAACCCTAGTTGAATCCTTGAGTCTTGAGAGAGGGGAGGAAGAAGAGTTTGAGAGGGTATCTTGAGAGAATGAGAGATTAGGCTAGAAGAAATCCTTAAAACGTCGCAAATAATACTCAAAATAACGTAGTTTAGGAGTTAGAAGCATAGGATTTCACAAAAACACCCTTGGAAATTCACAGGAAAAGTCATGCTGCCAGCCCTCACGAGGGACTTCACAGGTCATAGGGCAAAGAACGACTCGTTAAGTCCCACTCGTGATGTCTTCTGGAAAATCTCACATAAATTCCTTGAACGGACGACGACAAACATCTAAGTCATAGCTGACTTAACGACTCATGGTTCCTCCTATTATCACTGATATCTAACTTTTTGCTCTTCCTTCCCATGACTGAAATGATGAGTCATTACTTCACTGGACGACTCATCATGTCCATTCATCATCAACAATGGTTCATATCCTTCGAATACTTCCAATGAACACGATGAGTTGTTGCCTACCTAACGACTTGTGGGGTCGTCGATGGTCACTAAACCCCACCTGCACTCCTTGGCTACCTACCAAGAGCCTGAGAATGACTCGTCTAGTTACTGGATGAGTCGTGGCACGACTCATTTTGTGGCAATATTTCCACTTTCCAACTAATTTCTTTCTTTAAGTCTGGGACCTGTTCTTAGAACTTTTGGGGTGTTACAATAAGCTTTAGTCATAATCTAATCCTATAACTTACCAACATTGGGTACCCATGATGAGTTGGTAATTTACCAACTCTTTAGACTCTAAAGTTTGAGTTTTTTCCTAGTTCTTGAATTGATTATTTGGATTTTATGCCCTTTTTATTTTTGTTTTATGAAGAAGCCTAAGTTTGAAGAAAAGACCTAAAATGGGGTAAAAAGGAGGAAACGAGAAGAAGTGGCGAAACATAGGTGTTAACTGGCGAAACACCAGTTAAAAAGGTAAAGGTCACTGCCTCATATAAGGAATTCCACCATCGGATCACAAGTCACTGGTGGCGGGACGCCAGCTCAATTGCCAAATGACATTTAGAAACTTCTGGAATTGGCATTTAAGGTCTGGTGGTTCATGGATTGGCATCGGTGAAATGCCGGGTGAACCTCCAAAGTTCACTAGAAATGACTGAAGAAGAAGAGCAAGTATCCGGCGGTTCACGAATTTCATCGGCGAACCTCTGGTACCTTCACCGGTTCCAAAACAATGCTATAAAGGGTATAATTGCCCATTGCTGAAAAGGGAAGGAAAAGTACCCTACTTTTCAGGGTATAAATAGAAAGAGAAGTACACTGCAGAAAAGGAGGAGGAGAGAGAAAGAAGATAGAGAGATTGAGAGATAAGTCAAGTACACATCACATCATTTTACCTCTTTTAGCTGAGAAACGGATTTTGATTGAAAGTTGTAAAAGATACTCTGCTCTCTTTTCTTCTTTGGTATTATTTAGTTTCAGCTGTAGTTGAAGGATAATTGTGCTTTTGATTTATCTACTCTTCTTATTAAATTCAATGATGCTTTTGATGATTGTGTTTTTGAATTTCTTAACTATGAGTAGATAAAATCATTAACTAGAGGTGTGTGACGATGAATACTTAATTGAATTCGGTATTGCTAGAGTTAACTTCACGATGTTCAATTAAGTGTAAATCTATTGGATTCCTTTCAATATATTAATGAAGATCCATTGATGATGATATGGGTCCATCTATACTTCCTTGATTGTTGCTCGGGAGAGAACAATTAAGTATTGGAAGGGAATCTAGTAGTGGGTATGGATAAGAGGTTGTAAAATTAAGCTAGTAATAGCTAAAATTTCTTCCTCCTTCCTAATTAGCAACTAATAGCTAGAAATAGTGAAGTTGTTGATCCAAATCAATTCGGGTGTGCTAAATTGTAGCTAGAGTTTGAGATAGTCAATAGGCTGGGAAGCTGAGGCTACCTATTTCCAATATTATTTAAATTTATTGAACTTATGAAGATAACCTGGCCCATCCCAATCTAATTAGTATTTCATCTACACCGCACCTCTAGTATTTCACAATATTTTCTACAACTTAGCTGATCCTTTTATTTTGAGTTCACTAAAGAAATTTGTGTAATTCTCTGCAAAGTTTATTCCACCCATTTCCTTATTTTAATGTTACATCTATATGGTGCAAGCTAATATCAACTTCTCAATCGACGCTTGAATTCATTACTCCCTAGTCGTCGTGGGATTCGACACCGGTACTCATCGGATTACTTGTTTTGATACAACGACCGTGTATATTCTTTGATTTAATAACATATTTTGGACGTTATCAAAAATGGCGTATTTTTCTGGGACTGGCATTTGATGATCTTATGATTGATTGTTAAGTTGAATTGGTAAACACCATAGTGGACGCTGATAATTTATGGTGTGTAGGTGATGCCGAGTGTCGAAGAATGGTCACATTACCCAAAGGGGTTACCTTGTGTGGAGACCATTAAGCTAGTGGACAAAATGTGGTGTAGAGAGGAGAAGAAGGATGCAATGCTGCTAGTCATGATGAAGAAAATGGAGCATTTGACGAGTTATGTAAAGGGTTTCCATGCTAAAAATAGTCATGCTGTTCAGGATTATGATGATGGTTATTATGGGAACCAAGGTTGGAGCAATGTCCAGTTTGTCGATACCAGCAGTCAGGGGAGCACTGAGGTACTTCCACCTCACATGGATAATACTCTAAAAGTAGTTATTGAAAAGGTGCTTGCAACTAAAGAGGGGGTCCAAGATCTATGGAGTAAATTTTTGGATCTAACCACCACGGTAAAGAGCCATAAGGTTATTATTCAACAATTGGAGGAAAGGATGAATGAATTGGCATTCCAAAGCGACTCCAATAGCAACAAACAACACCGCCCTAAGGAAGGACATTATGGATGATGATGTTTTAGAGTGGGAAATGGATGAAAAGGCTATTGAAGAACTGATCGTTGATGTTGTAATGAAAGGTGAGGAACTCGAAGAGATCTATCATGTGCATAAGGAGGTAAGAAATTATTCATTCCCACCAAGAAAGATGGACCTTGATTTGAAGAATCGTACAACTTTCCATTATAGCCTTCTATTGTGTCACCACCAAAATTGGAGCTCAAACCATTTCTAATCATCCCAAATATGTATACCTGGGGGAGAATGAGACATTCCTGGTTACATCTAGAAACACTTACACCGCTGCAGGTAGATATACTCATTGAGGTGTTGAAGAGGCATATTCGATCCATCGGATGTTCAATAGCTGATATCATTGGTATCCCTCTGGGGATTTGCACCCACAAGATCAACCTCCAAGAAAATTGCGGCCCATCAAGTTGAACATCAAAGAAGGTTGAATCCACCTATGCAAGAGGTGGTCAAGAAATAGATTATTAAATGGTCGGATGCAGGGGAGTGTATTCCATTGTGGATAGTAGTTGGGTTAGCTCGATGTAGTGTGTTCCCAATAAAGAGGGAATTACGGTTGTTCCAAATGAAAAGAATGAGTTGATAACCACTCGTCCAGTCACGCGGTGAAGAGTTTGTATGGTTTACCGTAAATTAAACTCTTGGACAAAGAAGGATCATTTTTCGGTGCCATTCATTGACTAAATGTTGGATCGTCTAGCTTGCAAAGAGTAATATTTTTTCTTGGATAGGCACTCGGGATACAACCAAATCTCAATTGCACTATAGGATCAAGAGAAAACCACTTTTACAAGCCCTTATGGTACGTTTGCATTTAAACGGATGCCTTTTGGTCTTTGCAATGCCCCAGCCACATTTCAAAGATGCATAATGTCCATATTTTATGACATGGTGGAAAATACAATGGAAGTCTTTATGGATGATTTTCCAGTTGTGGAGAACTTATTTGATGATTGCCTGTCACATTTAAATAAGTTATTGGAGAGATGTACGGAGAAAAATTTGGTCCTAAATTGGGAAAAGTGTCACTTCATGGTCAAAGAAGGAATTGTATTGGGACACGAAATTTCTGAAAAGGGGATTGAAGTAGATCAAGCCAAAGTGGTTGCCATTGCTTAGCTACCCCCACCATGTACTGTAAAGGGTGTTAGGAGTTTCCTCGGGCATGCGGGCTTTTACAGCCGTTTCATTAAAGATTTCTCCAAAATAGCTCATTCCCTATTTCGACTGCTGGAAAAAGAGGCGATGTTCAACTTTGATGAGGAGTGTTTGAAAGCTTTTGTGGAGTTGAAGGCGAGATTAATTTCTTCGCCAATCATTGTAGCACCTGATTGGTAAAAGCCTTTTGAACTTATGTGCGATGCAAGTAGGGTCGCATTAGGAGCAGTCCTTGGACAACGAAGAGATAAGATCTTCCATCCAATCTACTATGCTAGTAAAGCTCTTAACAATGCTCAAACAAATTACACAATGACTGAACAGGAGCTCTTAGCCATTGCTTTTGCATTCAAAAACTTTCGGGCGTACTTTCTTGGAGCCAAAGTGGTGGTGCACACGGATCACGCGACACTCAGGTACTTAATGTCCAAGAAAGATGCTAAACCAAGATTGATCAGGTGGGTTTTTTTGTTATAGGAATTTGATTTTGAAGTGAAAGACCGCAAAGGCTGCGAGAATCAAGTGGCCGATCATTTGTCATGCCTCAAAACAAATGGGCAGCTAAGAGCATAAGAGGATATCAATGATGCCTTTCTGGATGAGCAAATCTTGGCTGCAACCCACGACCTGACCCCATGGTTTGCAGATTTTGCAAATTACCTGGCCAGCAACATTGTGCTCGAAGGTTTGGATTATACGAAAAGAAAGAAATTCATGCATGATGTTCGGAACTTCTTTTGGGAAGAACCTTACATCTTTTGAAGTTGTGTTGATGGGTTAGTACGAAGGTGTATTCCAGAAGTGGAGATACTTCCAATTTTAGAGGCTTGTCACTCTTCCCCTGTGGAAGGTCATTATGGAAGTGTGCGAACTGCGACAAAGGTGTTGCAATGCGGATTCTATTGCCCCACCTTACATCGGGATGCACATGACTTTGTGAAGCAATGTGTTTGATGCCAAAGGACAGGAAGTATTTTGCGACAACATGAACTCCCGCTAACCCCGATCCTAGAGGTTGAATTGTTTGACATGTGGGAGATCGACTTCATGGGTCCTTTTGTAAGATCTTATGGGAACAAATACATCTTGGTGGTGATTGATTATGTTTCTAAGTGGGTATAATCTGTAGCATTACCAAACAATGAGGCAAGGACTGTCAAAGCTTTCCTAAAGAAACATATCTTTTAACGGTTCGGTACCCCTACAACTATCATTAGCGATGGAGGGTCTCATTTTTGCAATTGGGCATTCAGCACAATACTAGCTAAATATGGTGTAAAGCACAAAGTGGCCACTCTATATCACCCACAGACTAGCGGACAAGTGGAAGTTTCAAACGGAGAAATAAAGTCCCTCTTAACTAAAATAGTCAATTTGAACCGAACTGATTGGGCACAAAAGTTAGATGATGCATTCTGGGCCTATAAGACTGCATTTAAAACACCAATTGGGATGTCCCCTTATCAGCTAGTATATAGTAAAGCATGTCACTCCCGGTGGAGCTAGAACACAAAGCATTGTGGGCGTTGAAAAGCTTGAACCTAGAACGTGGAAAAGCTATCAAAGGTCAAACCCACAATTTACATGAGATGGAAGAGTTTAGAATGAAGGCATATGAAAATATAGCAATTTACAAAGCCAGATTAAAATATTATCATGATAAAAAAGTGTTGCAGCATAATTTTATTCAAGGGGAGTGGGTGCTATTATTCAATTCTCGACTAAAGCTATTCCCTGGGAAGTTAAAGTCTAAATGTCAGGCCCTTTCAAGGTATCTCAGCTGTACGAAAATGGAGCCATTGAACTCTACAATAAAAATGGGAACAAGTTCAAAGTAAATGGCCAGAGGGTCAAAAGATATCTTGGAGTGTTGGAAGAAGTAGGGCGAGCAGAGGTGGTGCATTTGGAAGAGCCATAGACCTGGACTCTCGTCGTGCCACGATGTTAAATAAGGTTCTTCTTAGGAGGCAAACCAAGCATTTGATATTCTTATATATTTTGTTGTTTTTGATTTTCTTTATAGGTGAAGATAGGTGAAAAAATTGGATGAAAACCAAATCGGCGAGCCGCCGCTCAGAATTCGTGAAGCGCAATTCAAGTGTCGGCAGAACCACTGCACTAATGGATTCAAGGTGAAGGTGCGAATAAATAGGTAGACCGCCGATGATGATTCATGAAGCGCCGCTGGGGTGTCTATCCCATCTAGTGCACTGAACATTCCAAGAAAAACCGACAAATCAACTGGTGAATCGCCAGGAAAATCCGTGAAGCGCCGATCAACCGCCGATCTTGCAGGCGGAATTGTGTTTCAGGTAATGCAAGCTGCGGCCACAGCAGTGAACCGCCGGTTTAATTCGGCGATCGCCGATGTAACTCCCAAGCACAATCCCAAATGGTCGAATTAAAAGGCTGCAAACTCCCAAAATTCTCTCCCATTTTTCCCTAAAATAACCCATTATTCTTCACCTACCACCTCTTGATATTCCCCATCCCAAGCATCCGTTCACATTCTTTAAGTGTTTGTATCTTGGGCATCTTTCACAGATCTTCACAAACACATTTCATTGAAGGTAAGCATCTTCTCACCCATGCTAAAAAGGTCATATTTCTGTCGGTAATATGTTGTTCCACCTGTGTTCCTCGAGTTTGGTCTTGTTTTCTTGTTTTATGTGTATGAATGTTGCTTTGCTATGTTGACTCATATGTGGGTATATTCTACATACCCGAGTGAGTTGCCCAATGATGGATTGATTGACGCCTCTCTTAAGGTTACCCTTGTCTTTTGTCACTTAAGGCTGAGTCTAGTTACCTGAATCTATATTATGAAATGATATCGCATATAGAGTATGCAATCAGTACTTTGAATGTACTAAGTATGTAGAGTAAGTAAACATGCTAATAAGACAGTAAAATAGATCATGAGTGAAAGGTCATATAAAACATAAGATTCTAATTGTGAATTTAGCATAAAGCCTCAAGGTTTACAAAACTATAATATAAGGTTGATCATGACTGAGTTCATAAGAAAAATCCTCATAAAGCGTATTTTTGAGCCATATCATTATAAGTTGTAAAATTATTAAACATGAACATAAATATACATATATATAAAACCTAAGGAACAGCGAGAGACTCATCATAACCGACACAATCATGATAGAGCTTACATGATGCCCCAAATATCTCGCTCAAGTGGGCGGAGCCATCCTAAGCCTTGTCAAGGCAAAGAAAGATGAAAGGCGTTATGTTACTCATGACTCAAGGTGACAATCTCCAATAATGATGACCCCTGCATACGCCCATTGAGGCAAGAGAGACACTCTCCAATAGCAAGGATCACATATTCCTTCAGCTAAGGGAACCATTCTCTCATATTGAGGATCCCTTATCATACTGTTGTACCTAGTTTTATGACCCTGGGTTAGCTTGAATCCCTAGCTTACTTGGTGGTTTGACACTACTCCAAAAAATATGCACATGGATCGTAAACATCATTGTGAAACATGCTTGATATTACATGGGCTGGTCTAAATCATGAAATCATAATCGTGCTTGAATAAGTTGTCATAACTTGAATTTATAGATTCATAAGCTTAAAAATCATAAACAGATCATACATAATTGGGTGAAATCATCATAGATATGAAAACATGGATTCATGAGAAATTCTTATAGAAAACATGTAGTATAATCATAAAGAACTTGAAATCATAAGAGAATCATGGAGTTTCACTCAATTTGGGTCTAAACCTAGAAATTTCCAATTTGAAACTTGAAGAGTAGAGGTCATGAAATTTAACTCGAAAAGGGTATGAGGGTGGAAAGATTTCCCCCATTCACAACCCTATATACTTGTATGTATCTCTAACTTTCCTTGAAGACCCAAGAGAGAATTGAAGGAATTTGATGAGGAACCCTTGTCTTGGCTTGAGAGGATTTTGAACTTCCAATGGTGGTGTTAGTAATATAATGAGGGTTTGGAATGAATAAAACCCCTTAATACCCCCTTTAGGAGTCTTAAAACAACATAGTATAGGAGTTAGGAATATAGGAATTATGAAAATGCCCTTAATGACTTGATTGGAAATTTGATCCTACCAGACCCAACGAGTGACCTAATGACTCATTAGGCCTCTTAACGATTCGTTAGGTGCCATCTGTCACCAGTAGGCCAATTTCGAACTTTCTGATCTTTCTTGACATTTCCACTTAACGATTCGTGATGATACTTTATGGATCACTTTACCACTCATTAAGATTCTCTAAAACTCAAGTTTTCACAGCCTCACTACACCCAATGACTCACTTAATGAGTCATTAAGTGAATTAACGAGTCACTTGATGATTCATTCTGTGATTTGGTATAGTTCTTCCTATTTTCTCTGTTTCAGTCCTCGGGTGTAAACTTGGGGAATTTTGGAATATTACACTCTTATGATCTGTAAAAATGTCAACATACACCCCATACAAGTAGTGATGCCAAATATTTAGTGCGAACACCACTGCTGCCAACTCTAATCCATGAGTGGGTTAATTCTGCTCGTGCTTCCTCAACAACCTCAAAGCATAGGCAATAACCTTTCCGCTTTGCATCAGCCATAATCTAGCCCTATTCTACAAGCATCACAATAAACCACATACCCCTATGTACCTTCAGGAAGGGTCAGGACAGGTGTTGAAGTCAACCTATCCCGTTAACATTTTAAAATTCATACTACGCTTTATTAACTTATATCAAAGCATTTCTCAACTTATTTTACCAAACTTAGGATTCTATCCTATTCATTCTCAATACTTGCTTAACTTTCCTTTTATCATAATACATAATACATTTCACAGGCAACACCTTTAGAGAGGTACACTCGTTAATCTTATCTTTAACATCCAACAGTATACTCTCATCTTATAATTTCTATCTATCTTGAACTATCTGCATCTTCTCCAGGTAAGCTTTACTTTAGACGTGATTCATTGTAACCTTAGTCTTTAACTTTTAACTTCACTTAAAAATTGTATTGGCTACATCATGCCTCATCTAAAGCTACTTGAATGTTCATACAATATTAGTTACCATAAATAGGCCTTACTAGGGACCATTATCCTTCCCTATCTTTACTTAAGACCTTTTCCTTTACACCTTAGAAGCTCTACTTTGTTCAAATTATCTTTCAAATTCACATTACCCAACTAGAAGGGAATTATTACAATATCTTTAATTCATAATCGTCTTAGATAAATTTTTCCTCTTTCCCTTTCTCTAGCAAGTCTGTCATGTTATTTCCTCGACATCATAACTTGCCGACAATACATGCAACATTTTCATATAACTTTTCTTACCTTTCCCTTGATAGTCCTGTAACTTTGTAAACAATACTAACCTCTGTACTGCTATTACTTCTGTTACTATCTCGGTCCTAGGCTTTCCGACCTATTTCTCAAAATATATTTTTATAATCTAAGTCCTTTCTTACCAAATATACTTTCGAGGGGGTATTCCATATTATTTTACATAATATCTATAACTTAGTACCTCTACTATTCCATAATAACCCTTACTGATATGAATCTAAAATGACCAGATGTCCTCAACCTAGAACCTTAACTGGTCGCATCATGTAATCATGCCTTCTCTATAGCAGCTTCCCTACTCATATGGACTTTCCAAAAAGTTTCTTATCTATTTTTACTTTATGTCAATTCATTCCTTCGCTCAAAACTCTAGGTCGTCAAACAACCCTTCTCATGGACTTCCTTCATAAAGACTATTGCTAGTTAAAATAGGTAAGTAATCAAACCTTTTGACAATAAGACCTCAATGTCTTAGCTATAAATGAAGGGTATTTTATTTAACATTTTCACCTTCTCTCAATTTAGGAAAATCAAATCTCTATAACCTTAAGAATTCCATCTTATACTCAGGACTATAAATATACTCAAATCTGAGCATTAATAAATTACCCCTACATATCATGGTGAACCCCTTCAAGAGAAAACTATTTTGCATTATACAGTTATAATCAAATAAATATCACTTAATTATGGAAATGACCATCACCATCTCATATGATAGATTCATCTGACTATAATTGATTCGCCAACCGGTGTGCCTATGATGCCTTAGCTCATATAGCTTTCTCACTTGCCTCGGTTTGTTGGCTGAGATATTCCATCTTCCGCATCTTTACCTTACTTTTAAAGCAGTTCATAGACCTCCTTTCCAATATTAAACAAAGGGTATTATTGATCCTGAGAACTTATATCGTACTGCCTTTACCTGCACAATACTTTCTCGATACATTTTACTGGAAATTCTTTACAGATATTGTATCTTTCTTATCTCTCAACATGGCTCTGGACATACTATACTCATTATCATAATATAATCTCATCTTTTCAAACATAGCATTAAAACTCCCGGTCTTAACAGAACATCAATTATTTAGTAATCCATTCATCGAGGAGTCTATGATTTAAAGTCATTCTGAAAAATCTTTTACATCCATATAAACTCATATGCTTTACTTTATACTCTCTTTTTTTCATTGTACTTTATACTGTCTTTTTTTCACTGCTCAATTGCTCAAAATATACCATAAACTTGAAATGTAACTGTTGTGGTACTATTACTTGAATTTAATGTTCAAAACATATTTCCATTATCCACATCTAATAAACTAATGAATCGAATCTGGGAACATCAGGTCCCATACTACTTCTCTTATAAAAAATTGATAATGTCTGAGGGGATGGAACTACTCCAAATTTCTTCTAGTTACTTTACTTCCTTATGCAAATGTGCCAAAGAACATAAAAGCTCATCCCAAGCCCAATCTTTTACTGGGGCAAGATTCTACTGGAAGCCTCAAGCTGTACAATCTCATTTATTCCTGCATTTGTATCATTTAGTAAACTTCAATTTATTTTCAATCATCATGATAGACACTTATGAGGCAGATTGGTACTATACTTTCCATGACTTAGCTCTACTTGCGTGATCTATAGATGAAAAAAGTGAAACAACTCCTAAATTCCCTACAGCCTCCTGATTATTAGTATGACGCACAACATATCCATAAGCAATACTCTACTAGAAACAGCTTTATGGACTCCCTAGGATAGGACCTCTCTCTGATACAAAGTTTGTCACACCCCAAAACTGGGGTAGGGAACAACTAGCACTCGATTCTAAACTGATCGAGAAGCTGGCTATATAATATTTGTAACTATAACACTTAGGCCGCCAGACCACCTGTGACAATCAACTGAAATGAATAATGGACCCATAAGGCAACAATAATAACCAAAAAACTGGAATGCCAAAAAGGCCATAGTAAATCTATACTAAACAACAAATAGCCGATAAGGCCCAAAACACTAAACTGAATTAAACTATACAAAACTCATCCACAAAAACTTCTAAAGAATAATATAAGTTGAAATTCATGGGATAGTGCCCCAGACTACCTAAACTATACATAAAAACTCGAGAAAATATATAACACTAGGACATGGCTCTCGAAAGAGAGGAGCATATCACTATCCTGCTGAACTCTGGCTCCTACTGCGTTTGACGGTCTAGCAACACGATTGTAGGAAAAAGGGGTTCCTAGGCGAAGGGATGTTAGTACGAATGAAATGTATTGCTATGTAAGGCTGAAACTATAAACATAAATACATCCAAGATACTGAAAACCAGAGTGGGGAATAGATACAACCTATGACTCTAGAAGCTGAATCTGAACAAAATATGATACATTATGTGAGAACACCCAAGTAAGCACATATACAAGTCATATTACATTATCCATAAGCTATACAATCTCAATTCAAATAATGACCTAGCCTGGTCAATCAATACTGCCCTCCCGAGATGGCCGTCTCAGAGGTAGCATAACCAAAGGGACAGTGTCCACCTGGCATGACCGCGTCAGTGGTAATGTCATAAGTCTCATATTTGAAAGGACAACTGCCAACCTGACATAACCGCACCAGTTGTATAACTTGAAGACATAGCTATTTTCATATATGGAGCCAAATCGTCTCATATCATGTCTGTCTAACACATATGACATAAAAACTACTAATTTTGGGACTGCGACTTGAATAGGCCTCTTTCACAATTCATAGTTACACATAAGCACATATATCATACAAATCTTTCAAATAGAACTTAGATACACATATTCAAAGACTAACACAATTATAAGAAGGTTCGGATGGCATAAGAAATTCAACAAGCTCCATAGATAACACTTTGGCAAATTAAGAATTTGGGAACTCGATAACCTGATTTTTGCTTAAAGGAGAGGAATCATAGAATCTCCCCTTAACCTCCATGTACCTCATAACATATACATAATAAAAAGGGAAATCATGATAAGTAAAATTTCCACTTCGACAAGCTCATTTACTCTTACTAGATTGTGACATCAATTCTTAGCTTAAACTCGTTTAAACGTCGTTATCTTAACTCTTTTCTCAATTTTATTTAACAACCATACATTTTGATATACATAAAATCACATATACACATAATGTAGTAAAGGAAAAGACCACGATGCCAACTATAAGGGGACTTTAGACTTGATTTACAACTACAACAACAATTGTGAATAAACATATTTCATTTAACATTTGTTCACTTTAAACTTCCTTAATGCTTCAAGCTTAATGTACTGCACTTTGGACCCTTCGTAAAGAATCATACTTGCTTCAATAGGAGTGTAAAGGCATAAAGATATTGGTCCTTTTGAATACATTTTTGTGCTTGAAAAACGAGAATGGGACGCCTTAACATATTTTATTCCGACATGTTCCTTTAGCTGATTATTTCTTCAACAATCAGCATTTGACTCCCTTCAATTCATTAAGATTAAAACCACAAGACAAGGCTGTTTTAATCTAAGTAATCCAGTCAAAATATTACACCAATGGCAGCCACAATACAACCAAATAAGGCCACATTTCAACACTTTATTTCCATACTTTTAAGGGGAAATGAAAGGGAGAATTTACCTAGTTTTAGTTGTGAACAACTCCTATGAATATGGAGTATATTTCCAGTATTTTTATAGCTTCACTAGTCCTCCAAACAGAGATAGAATCTCCATAAAATGACAACCCAAAACAACACCATAACATCAACTCCAACTTCTAGTTTTAGCTCTGGAATTGTTGCAAGTTTAATAGATTGAAATGCTTTCCTTATACTTGCCTCCAAATTCTATTAAGATGGAGTGTATTGTCTGCTTAATAACACCAAATGCAGCAGCTTCACTGCCCAAAACGTGGAAGTAACCTTCAGCTGAACACATCAAAAATGCAGCCTAGATTAGCTTCCAATTTCTAGTCTTTAGATAATTTTTTTGGCAAGTTTAAAGGGTAGAATCCTTACCTTTTTTCTTTCATCTAATCTCTACTAAAAAGTAGTATGTATGCATCTTGGTGTTGCTCCAAAGGTGCATAAAAAACACTCCAAACACACTACTTAAATACAGCAATAAGACTCATCAACGCCCCTCCTCAGCTTTGCAAATGATCTACTTTACTTGAACTTGTGTTGTGGTTAAATTTTTACTTGAGGTTCTTCATTGTTCTTCCTTGGTTTTCATGCTAGAAAACATAGAGAATACTTCTCCAGTCAAGCATCTCCTTTGGGTTAAGAATGAAAATGAAATTTAACACCTTTAACACTTAAAATATAAGAGTGGGGCGGTGGAGCCTTTTTAAGGCAGTGGTCAGTCACCTGCTTGACAGTGCGTTGGAAAAATGCCTCTAACTTTTTATTTCAAACTCCGATTGTCGCACCCCACCTTGGGAGGCATGACTGGAACCTAGTGCCCTACTGGGATTTGACTGAGCTGACTGAACTTACGCACTTTTTAGTGAAAGGATAGTTCTAACTTTCAAATTAAGAAAACAACGGGCTATATCTCGATTGTAAACACAACCCCCAACCGACAAGGCCTTATAGCCACCTGTAAAAGAAAACAGCTAACCAGAAACAGATAGTAATAGGGATCCTATGGGGGACGACAAGACCACCATGATGTCTAGTTATGACTGAAAAGTAAATGCAGTACTAAACTAAGCTATGGACAACAAGGCCGCTAACTACCAGCTAAACATGACCCCACATGGCCAACATATCAGACAAAACACATATGGGCCCCACACGGCCATCAACAACTAACCATAGGGAATCTAAACAAACTACAAGCCTCTAGGAGTAATATGATAGTCACGACAGGGCCCCGACCTGCCCATAACTGTACAATCAAAAAGAGTAAACCTTTTGTTTATAAGCTTCGGAAGAAAGGAGCCGACTCTTCTACTAACCCTGGCTGGAAGCTAAGAGGGATCTACTCCTCGTCTATCCGCACCTGTAGGCAAGTAGTGCAGCACCCCAGAAAGGGCGTCAGTACATTATGTACCGAATATGTAAGGCAATTATTGTAAATGACTAAATAAAAGAAATGAAACTGAGAATAATTGAAATGGAGGGATAGAGACCATACCTGAATAGTTGAACTTCGTATCTTGTAATTTATCAATAACTAAAGCAAACAAAAACCTTACCTGGCCACCATAAGCCAGAAGATACAATCAGCACGGAATAACCCACCTGGGCCCCCCATAAGCCCTGGTGAGTACACTTCAACCTACATATCCTAGCAAGGTCACACTGGGTCAACGAATACCTATAGCCATCATACCAGTCCCTGGGGTCTGCAACTGAGCCCGCTCGACCCCTGAATGTAGCTGTGTCTAAGTCTAGTGGACTCCTGGTATCTATACCTCAGGCACCAAGCTCGACGGGGGTGTGGTGCTGATACGGTGTATAATAGTCCAGCCATGGAATGGACCGTATGAGGATCTGGGACCCCATCTTCTTCCCTCTCGAACGACATACCGCTCTGTGGAGCGACGTCATCTCGCCCCTGGCGGGCGTCGACACAGCTAGTAACCCTAAGGTTGGTCATGGAGGGCTACACAGGGCAAGTCAAATCCCAAACTAAACGTAGAATACTGGTATCAGCTAACAAGAACAATTGATCATGATTAATATACTTCTGATCCTCTTTTTGGGATTTAAACTGAGTTATAATACTAAAGAAACTAATTTGCCGAAGGAAATTTCCTTAACATACCTCGATTGATGATTTTTGATTAACTAGTTAGATTCGATTTGTATTCAACAGCTCGCCTCACTTGAAATCATATTATTGGGAGAATGAGGCTGGTTTCAGTACTAAATTCAGCAAAAATGAAAACTTTATATGTAAATATTAACTATATTTTAACTTGATGAAACTCGATCAAAAACACGTAATTTCTCGGAAGTCCAGAAGGAATAAATACTTACTTGAAGCCTGTGATCGTATAGAAATTCCTTTGGAACAATTCCAACAACTTTGGCTCGGCGGAGTTATGATTTGCTGGGCGAATTTCGCGAAAATAACTCTGTAGTAATGCTCCCTGCAGCCTTAAACTTCAATACCCGAAGTTAATTTGAATTCGGGCAGTGTTTCACAGTATAAACGGAGGAAATTTATTTGTTTCCCTCGTGTTTTCTCTTTATGGCCGTTTGTAAACTTGGAGAATAACATAAAATCAAAGGGAGGAACCTATATATACTTGGGCGGTGGACAGGGGTCCATGGCACGGACCCTGTCGCGCCGAAAGTCGGGCGTGCCACGGAGCCCGATGCGCTAAGGGAGGGTCTGTGACACGTTGCCCCTTTGGGCAGCTGGTCCGACCTTCTCCCGCGCGGTCCCGATTCCACACTTGTTTGACCTTTTCCCCGGCCCTTTCTCATACATGTTGCACTCTAAAACTCTTAATAAACGTATGAACAGGCCGATTAATCATTAGAAACTTATGGGATGTAACACCAATTGATGAGAGGTTTGATATTTTGAAAACTAGATCTCAAGGACCTTTAAGTTGATAGGTCGTGGGACTGAAAACTCAATATAGATTTGGAGATATGATCATCTAAAATTGATCCTTACTCATGAACTTCGCATATTCTTCGCTCTTCCATTTTGTACATGTTTCCCTTCTCACCTACAACAGATATACAACTTGTACTTTCCTTAACATAGCATACAAACATCAAATAATCATTAAAAAAATTTAGGGTGTAACAATGATGATTTTTCAAGAGAAATCATCCTAAGGAAGTCCAAAAACCTAGCATTGTGCCCCTTGAAATCACGAGTCAAGTGATGACTCATGCTGATTTGTAATGAATCATCTTGGCGAGTCATTGGATGGTGTTTAAAAAATATACAGAAATGGTCTTGGGAGTCATAGGGCGACTCGTGGTATCCAATAATGACTCGTCATGACCATCCGTCATGTGTGGTTCAGAGAATTGGCTAAAGTATTTCAGTTTTAACAATTGGTCACAACGAGTCGTGGTATGACCCGTGATGACTATTCAACAGTTTTTATGTACAAGTTTTCAGGGGTTATTTTGTAACTTCCTATGATTTTAACTCCTAAACTAGGTCATCTGGGTTTCTTAAAGGAGACATTAAAGGGTTTTCCTTAGCCTAAACTCCTATTCCCCTCTCTAAACACCGTAGATTCAAATCATAACTCTCAAGACTCTAAAGAAAGCTAAGGTTCATCTTCTCTAATTCTCTTAGGTATCAACTTGTCAAGGATTCATCAATCCCAAGTATGTAGGATCATCAATAAGGTATTCCTTTCACCGTTATGGCCAAACCACAAGCTTAAACTTATGAATTCTATTCTTTCATGTCTTAATTTCAAATTTCATAAATTTCTAGTGTTAGAACCCTTTTATGTAAAAACTCGAAATTCTTTTATGGATTGATTCTCTCATGCTTCTACATGTATTTTATGATTATTATTGGGTTAATTTCTTAGAATAACTCCTATTATTCTCAATATTCAAGTTAGCATGTTTTACTTAATTATATATGAATTTCAAGGTTAAGTATCATGGCTGTAATTTCAACATAGTTTTCATGGCTAATTCACGCATTTCAAGGAATTTATGAATCTACATGATTTATAAACTATCTTATGCAAAACCTATCATGTTTCAAGTATGATTATGAGCATTATGTATTATCTGGGAGTAGTATTTAACACCGAAAAGTCTTGGGTTCTAGCACTCAGGTCTCAAAAATTACGTGTCATCATAGGTATGAAGGGGTCCTCACCGGAGAGTGTCTCCCTTGCACTAGGGGGCTCATGAGTGAATTAACTACTTCATGGTTCTTATCCTTGGAAAGGTATAAACACCCTCCCCGCCAGGGTTACAGGTTGGGCTCCATGATGCTCACTTAGAGTATGTCGGTTATGAGAATCTCCCACTCCACTTCACGTTCATGTTTTATGATGCATCAACTTATAGTATTTATGGCCCATTACTCATTTATGTTTTTTATTATGAATTCAAACATGTGAAGCTTTAAGATATTATTTTAAAACCTTGGGTCATTATACTTCAATTAATGAAAATCTCATGTTTTATGACTATATAACTATCATGATTTTTAGCATATTGTCTTTATTCATATGTTTTACTTATTCTCTATACTCAGTATATTCAAAGTACTAACTGCATACTTTTTGTGCTATATCATCTCATGATATAGGCTCGGTGTTCAGTCTCATCCCCGCTACTGGACGCGCTCTAGTCCCTGATTCATCCTTGATTGGTGAGTCTTTATCATTCGAGGAAATAAGTTTTGGTCTATGTTTTTCATAGTGTTTTAGTTTTAGATTTCATAAAGCTAGTTGGGGACCTGTCCCTTCACTCATCATATGTTTTGAAGGATTTCAAACTATCATGTTTATATGTTCAGCAAATTAACTTATATTGTCTTAGTTTTAAGTTTTATGATATCTCAGACTTATTCTTCTTATGTTATATCTCATGATTTGTTTACTCCTAGTTTGTATGCTTATATTTATGATATGCATGTACCATGGGTTAGCTTGGAGCCATTTGTGGTTCGAGGTCCCATGTCACATTCAGGTCTATGCTCTGGTCGTGACATACATTGCCCAACTTAATTATTGCATTACACCTCAGACACACATAGCTTCATCATGATCTAGGGTTTGGAAACCTCATTCGATCGTGCTCTCTTTCTTAACATGTATTGTGCACTTGCGATCATATACATATTTGATCTTAACTTTGAGCATCATTTTTCATGCCTAATGTGAAATGCATCATGTATTGAGTTGTGGGTGTTATATAACTATGCTTGGAATATGACTTTGAGGGGAGAACTTGGGTTAACATGCTAAAATTTTGGACGGGGCTTAGAAGAGTGTTTGAATATGTTTCAATGATTGTAAATTGCTTCTTGAATTGAAATTGGCATAGCCCCATCCCATGTCTAAGATTTTTTCAAAATTTGAATTGCCCATGATTGTTAGAGACACCAAAGTATGGGAGTATGGACGGACTGTCTCTTCCAAAGAGGGCCCGTCTGTTATTCTATCAACTGAACCCGAATGCTCTAGGTCTCTGAGTCAAAGGACGGCTCAAGGGAAGGATCGTCCTTTGAAAGGACGGTCTGCATCTTGAACTATCCATTGAAACAATGGCTTGGAAATTCTTGGGGTCAATTGAAGGTACAAGGTACGACCATCTCTTCAGAGTAAAAACCATCCTTCCTATCATCTTGTGCTGAATTCTTCTAATTTTGTGATTACCCCTACTCTAAGTTCTGACAAGTTTATGCATGATCACAGGTAAATGGCATGAAATTTAGCACTACCCGGAGGAGGCAAGTCTAGTACACCTAAGAGGTCCTACCTTATGGACGAAGACGAGGAGGAGTACTTGCCTCTTGATAGTAGGAGAGTCACAGAGCATAAAGCAGAGATCTAACCCACCTGCTCAGCTCAGGTGGCATCTGCAAATCCACCAATTCAAGGGTCTTCATCCTTGTCCAGTGGTGACCATGATCAAGCCTAATCTAATGGTTGTAACATAGATATTTCCTTGAGCTAGGCCGTTGAGGAGGAATCATGCAGTTAGACTTCCTCTCCCCTAGCAGTTGCAGTAGAGTTGAGATAGAACCAAGGGAGGAGATTTTTAGACTCGGGTTGGTTTTTCAGGTCACCAGGGAACAAAATATGCATGGACGAGGCACAGTCAAATGGAGACCTTACTCGAGAATTACAAAGGAGAGGACTATTAGCTCCAATGGTTTGAAGTTGTACCCCGAAATCATGGAGCAACTTAGATTTCAGCACTAGGAGTTCTTGTTCCGGCCAGTGGGTCAGTATATTCAGACACTGGTCTGGCAGTTCTATGCGGTATATGGGTCGATCCTCTTGTGGTGTAACCCAATGCTGGAGATGCATATTGAGCTATTGACTTCTTCAGTGATTAGAGGAGTGTTGGTTGATATCAGCCTATAGGCAATTAATTGATACTTCTTGAGAAATGATTATAAGGTGGTAGACACCTTCGAATATGATGAGATAGCTGACCAGGGCAGGCTGGCTAGAGGTTGGATAGCTGGAGTATAGCTAGGGACATAGCAATATGGGTTGTATCAGATACAACCGATATCTTCAAGATAGACCTCATACTTTTAGCCAAGTTTTGATGGAACGTGGTTTGCAGTAGAGTATGCCTAATAAATAGTGACAACACATTACCTTTCAAACACGCTCTTGTTTTGGCATCCATTATGGCTAAGAAAAATATATGCATTGGCTAGATAATTAGTGTGGAGCTGAAGGATAGAGTTGTTCAAACTATCACCTCCCTACCATTTCCATGCCTCATTACACCCTTATGTCAAAGGGCACTAGTGCCAATCCTGCCAAGGGAGGACCTATTTACTTATGCTCACCAGGTGACGAATATGACCAAGATACGAGATGACTCTACGGTCCCCTCGGTGAACCATCCTTGATTCATCTTACCAGGTAAGCCACTAATGAGGGTCAGGGTATCCAGACTGAGGGACCTACATCACAACTCGTTGGTGAAGCAGATCCCATAGTGGCAGCTGCTCCAACCACTAGAGCATCTATACCAGTCGCACCATCGAGGCCACTACTAACTTTGAGAGAGTCACTGACTTATTTGGCCTCGATATTGGATGGATGGGAGAGGCAGCTAGCTCGGCTCCTATTGGATTTATTGGCCTTCATGGCCACGTGTTGAGCGAGCACTTCAGCCACACTAAGAAAAAGTCAAGAGCTCTCATAAGGTGCTGAGCTCCCGTTTAGAGGCCATGCATGCAAAGCTATGCCATCTTGAAAGAGGTGCTAGTGCTTCACACATATTGAGCCTTCAAGCTGGTCTAGAGGAGACTACAGTTGTCGTTCTTGAGATGCAGATGCGAGAGAGATAACCATCTGAGGTACAAATACCACTAGTGGATTGGAAACCACCCATTTCCAACATCATGGATTTCATTCCACATGCGGTGCCTGTTCCACCAGCCCAGACTCAGTCCAAACCACCACCAGTCCCAATCATGAGGACCAGCTCTACACAGGGGAAAATTCTTGCTCAAACTCAGGCAAAAAAATATGCTTCTACCCTTCCAGTAGATAAGGGAAGGCTCTAGAACAAGAGGTGCCACCAGCTAATATAGAGTTATCAACAGCAAAGGCAGAGCCCCTCAAGAGAGTGATGGTGGCCTTACATTTGAACACTCGAGGCCATTCCCATGACACCAAGGTCAGCCCATCAATGTCACCATAGGATGATGTTTAGTAGCATGGTCTGAGCGTTATAGGAAGATTTTGTAACCTTTTTACCCTCCTATTTTATTTTTTTGTGCATTAAGGACACTGCATCATTTTTATAGTGGGGATAAATATATGGATTGTATGATACCATTCTTGTATAGTCCTTGATTGTTTTGAAACTCTGATTTGTATACCAGTATGCTTATGAATGAGTTATGGATGTGTAATTGTGATTTACTTTAGTCAATTTTTATATCTTTCTTAGTACAACTTCTGCTTTTTCTTTCATAGTTTGGCTTATTTTTTCTTTTGTAGTATAGAGCCCTCCTTAGTTTTCTTAGCTGTAGTTCGTTCTTGGGATGCTTGCTTTCAATTGAATTTGGCGTAATAAAATAGTTAAGTGTAGTAGTGTATGGGTCCGATGATGGATTGCTAGGCGACATTCTTAAGGGTACCAACCTACTTTATCGAGTCTTCTTAGGTTAAATAAATTGTTTTTGACTTTGGTGATTGTGGCAATTAAGCTATTTGCATATTTTTGTTGATTTTGAAAACAATGCCCCCCTCAAAATTTTTGCCGTAGCTATTTGATATTTAGTTGTATATCTCCATATGTGACATAAAATTGTTGGCAATGTGTTCCTAGTTAAGAGTGATGTGTTACTCATTTTATATCCATGTATCAATGTGGTGGAAAGAAAAGTTGCTTTTTCACTTGATTTGGTTACACTCTAGAACTTGCCTTACTACTTGTGTCTGAACCTAGGATTGACTATTAGTTGTAGAGATGAACTTAGGTCTTATTTGTGCTTCACAAGACACATATGACTAGAGATACCTACCAAAAGATATATATATATATATATATCCTTAGTCTCACTCTTTGAACCTTTGGCCATTTTCCTGATCAACCGCAATGAAAGCCGAAATCAATGCTCTAGTTAACCCTCTTTTGAATCTATCCTCCTTGACACTTGAAAAGTGATAAAAGAATGAGCAAAAAGTTGTAACTTGGGGGTGAGAAGTAGGGGAAGAAAGAAACAGGCCAAAAAGATCATGTATGAGCATATCTCAAGGTGTAATTAAGCAATAAGATAAAAAGAAGAAAAAGAAAATAAAGCAAAAGAAAAAGGAGAAAAATGAAGTTTGAGCTCACAAAAATACTTTTGGGTGTGAAAAATGCCAAAACAAAACAAGAAAACAAAAAGATAAAAAGGTTGTGAAAAAGTGATAAAGTGTTCAAGGATGGTAAATGAGTCACTAAAGACTAAAATTGAATCCTACCAAAAGTGATAAAGTGTTCGAGGATGGTAAATGAGTCACTAAAGGCCAAAATTATATCCTACCAGCCATTTAACTTTCATAACAAGCTCAGTAAAGCCCATATTGGACCTCAATCCAGATATCCGAAAAGAATGGCATTTGAGTAAATGGGCAAGAATATGGTAGTTGTGACCTATCTTGTGAATTTCTTTGTGAGAGCTGAGTGCATTTCTCTTCTCTCTTGATCTTGTATGTCCTTGATGTATGTGTTGTCACTACTTCATAAAAAAAGATACTTTCCTTGGTCTAATTATGAGGGCATGTGGATGTGAATGGCTGGCATATTTCACTTCTATAATTTAGGTGGATGCATGTTAATATGATGTCATAAATGGAGGTTGCATGCTTAGTTCAAATAGTTGCGAGAAAATTGAGTGTTGATTGATGGATGGGATGGCTGGATTGAAATATATGTGTTGATAGCTATTGTCAACAACCATCTTAGTCATGAAAATTTCTGATTCTGAGACACTAGTTAGGTATAGCATAATTTCTCTTCTTAGTTTGCTTGAGGGAAAGCAAATACTTTAAGTTGGGGGCGTTGATGTGTCGGGAATTAGCGATATATCCTTGCTTCATCTCATAGCATTCTACATGTCTTTATGATTTAAAATAAGTGAAAACTAACCTTATTATGCTATTTTTAGGAACTCAAACAAAGTAAAGATGAACGGAATTAAAGGAAGAAAAATATCCAAAGGACGAGACTATGTACGAACCATTGATAACACTCAAATTACACCTTAGAAGAAGTATAACATGGTCGTTGTCAAAAAAGAATCCAACTAAGCATGGGGTTGATCCCACAGAAAATATGGTCAAGATATCGACTACTGCTAGTATTTGTACTTTTAGCTCAATTATCTCCTAAGGGGGGTTTCAAAGAAATAATTAAATGACAATATTATGGAATAGTGTTATTATCAAAGATATGCAATTAACTAGGGAATTGTTCCCCGTGGCTTCTTAACTAGGTAGGGTTACTAAACTTGTGATCTATTCCAATACTTAGCCTGTAGAATTGATAAACTACGTCCATCCAAACAACAGATTCGTCTCTATTCGATGACTATACTCAATCACCGGGTTAAGTCTCATGAGTGCTTTCAACTAACCTTTATCAATAATTCCAAATTAACCTTCCTGCGACTGCATCTCAAGTTATTCAATGAAAATTAATTTCAAGGCTTTTTTGTCTGTATCTTTTTATAAGCTCTACTTCTCTAGGTTCAAGAAAGAAGAGAATATGGGCAAGTCCTAATGTTGCGCACCATTAAAAAACAATTAACATGAAGAGAAGAACAATGCAAGTATTAGTATTGGTTTGGGATCATGTTTAGATAACCCTAATATATTATTTCATCATGGTTCCCACAACCTTAGTTATGGAGGTTTTAGCTACTCATAATTGCTAGCAAGAAATCAAATATCATGAAAGAAATCGTAATTGATAACTTACAATATTTAAGGAATAAAACCCAATGATTAATTGCACTATAAACTTTGAAAAATAAAGAACACAATGATGAACTTTTCTCAAGGTTTTCGTGTATATTATTCTCCAAATGGTGTTGGAAAACTCCAAAAACATGAATACAATCAAAAGTGTCAGCTCCCTTAATGAAAAATGAAAGGAAATTATCTATACAATTAATGAAATCCTTTCCTAAATTAATAAGGACTGCTTCTGGATCTCTCAAGTATGGGAGGATGGTATGACTCGTGATGTGTTACTACGAGTTGTAGGTGGCAGTCGTGGTTTAGGCTTTTGACAAATGGTATCTCTGAATGCCAACCTATGGGTCCTTCATACGAGTCGTACCATACTAGTATGACCAGTACAATCACATCATGCCCTAAGGATGCCAAATATCCGACATCTGATTATCACCACGAGCCTATGGTACGACTCATACAATGGTGTCATGACTCATGGCATCCGTCAGTGAACATCTTCTGAATCTTTGATATGGGCACTAGCTATGGCTCATGCTATGAACCGTCGTAGACCATTTTCTACACTTTTGTACTACTTTTTTAATATCCATCTCCCAAACCTGATTTCCTTGAAAACACAGTCAAAGAACCTCATATTAATATAAACATACCCAAGTTCTAGCATCTTTTCTATGTTTTAAGCGTCAAAAGTGTCGTAAAACCATGGAACATCAACACCCTCAACATAGAACTTTTGCATGTTCTCAGGCAAACAAAAACACTACTACATATATGACACTTAACTAGAAAGTAAAACAGAAAACTCATAGCCAACAATGTCAAAATTTGCACACATAATCACCATCAAGTACCAACCCCTTTTTCTTTCAAACACTCAAAACCATGACTGTTGTGTACACATGCAACTTCAACTTATGACACAAAGGGATCTAGAAATGGCATCAATTTTTAATAAATAATTGAGCAATCACAAATGCTATTTACACAGATAACTAACAGTGTGTAATACAATCCATGTACCCTTACAACAAATGAAGTCCCAAACACTCACAATGATATGCATATAAGAAACTGGGAATAGCAACAAAGTTCTCACTCTCACAAAGAAGTTCAAACACTGTACATGAGATACCATAAGCTTGCCCTTATTTTCTCTACTCTAGTTCTTCGGTCAGTCAGATTAAGATCACTATCGGACTTTTATTTGGCTTGTAATGCAGGCTTGGGGACGGGTATGGTAAATATAGATAAAGTGACTTATCCTCCTTGGCACTACATAGATTTTGGATCCACTTCTACCTTTTTTCTCCCTTTTTCCATTTTATTCAACTTTCAACTTGTGGGTGTGGTTTCCTTTTCAATTTTTCTCATTTTTTACTTACTTTATTTGACTTTCAAACATTTTGTTTTATTTTTCTTTTTCTCTTTTTTTCACACCACACCCAAACTTTTAACTGACTAGCTTCCTCTATTATTTCTCCCACACAGTCTATGCACCCCTACAATAGCCACCCTCAACTTAGGCATTTTAAATGAGTTGACTTTCATAATTTCCAAGGACAGACTAGAGCCAAAATAGGTTCATTATAAATAAATGAGAAGGTAAATGGGTTAATCAAAGAAAAGGTCAATTCTCAAACATGGGATCAAGGGGTACTTATCTCATTTGGTCGGTCAATTTAGGCTAAAAGTGAGCTCACTCAAAAATGGCCTATGATCCTTTTCTAACTAACTATCCTTCGACCTAAGCAAAGACTAACAAGGCAAGTTCTAGATCACTTACACAATTCTGAACTAAGTAAAAAGCTCACTCACACATCCTACAGGGTTATATCACACTACATATCTAGTTCATGAATAGCTACACTACAATTAATCATGCTTATATTCCTCATATGATAAAAAGATCCACATTGGTCATGATTTGTAGAAGACACACACAGCTAATCACATAAATTTTTAAAAAAGGGTCATTTTTCAAAAACTACAAAAATCAAATACATGTGCATATTATTAGTTGTTAAGTACTCCTAGATTATTTCTAATTAAACAAAGCAAAAAATCCTAAATATGTTGGTTCTACTAGATAGTCTTCCCGAGGGAAAAGAAACACGACAATGAAAATCCTCGGGCGAACAAAAATAAATACAACCCCCCACATATAAACATGCTTTTCCCTAAAGCAATAAAATAAAAATCAGGGAAGGGACATACCAGTGGCACTTTAGGTGCTCCTGTCATCCTCGATAGGCTACTCATACTTCACCAACCATCCCATCGGTTGCCCCCCATACAGCGCCTAATTTAACATCATGGAATGACACGAGTCTCTTGACTATTCAACCTTCATCAAGATACATTTACTCAATACTTTTACCTTATCAGTGGTTCACAAATACTCTTCACCCTCTGGGCATTCACTTTGAACCTCTTGCCATCTTTGTTCTCCAATTAAATGGCACCGTATGAGAACACTTCCACCACCCTATATGGCCCCATCCATTTGAAATTTCAATTTTCCTGAATGCTCTATACTTGGTACACAGTTTGGTTCAAGCTGAATTTTGTGGGTGCATATGCTAGGAGGAATCCTGATGATATCAGCAATGGTCCAATGAATTGCCTTTTTGAACCTTCTCAAAACTGATACTAAGGCCTCAAGTTGCCACTCAAAAAGGTCCGCAGAAATAATTACTGGTAAAGTGATGTTCTTCCCCAAGACTGCATATCTCATATATGGAGGCAGAGAATTAAGCTCCAAGACTAGTGGTACTTCAATTGAAGGTTTTTCTAGAGGGGTCGCACGATTTTCTCAAATCAAGGTCCAACTTTTTCGGCCTAAAGTTGTAGGACACCATTCCAACCAGGCATTTACCATCTCCGCATACCCCTAGACACCATCCTCCTCAATGTTTATATTATAGCTGCTAGTGTCTCTACACCCAGCTTCTCCTCTAGGGGCACTAGTAACCTCTTATCGTCCATAGGGCTAGTCGTAAAGGTCGCTCTCAAATTAGGAGATTTCTATTACTCTAGGTACTTGGCCCTTTCCAAACAGTAGCCTAAATAAAAAAACAAAATAAAACATAAATGAGGAAATAAAGACTAAAAGCTAAAAAAAAGCAATTAATTTAATCCTAAGTGAATTTTCTGGCAACGGCGCCATTTTTTGATAATACTCAAATTACACCTCAAAAGAAGTATAACGCGACCATTGTCAATAAAGAACCCAACTACGGTTGGGGTCGATCCCATAGGAAATAGGGTCAAGACATCAACTATTTCTAGTATATCCACTTTTAGTTTAAATTTTTCCTAAAGGGAGTTTTCAGAGAAATAATTAAATGACAATATTGCAAAATGATGTTAATATCGAAGATATGCAATTAACTAGGGAAATATTCCTTGTGTCTTCTTAACTAGGTCAAATTATTACACTTGTGATCTATTCTAATACTTAACTTGTAAAATTGATAAAGTACGTTCATCCAAACGGCTTATTCATTCCTATTAGATGAGTATGCTCAATTACTGGGTTAGGTCTCATGAGTGCTTTCAACTAACCTTTATCAATAATTACAAATTAACCTTCCTATAACTTCAACTTAAGTTATTCAATGAAAATTAATTTCAAGTATTTTTTGTCTTTCTCTTTTCCTAAGCTCTACTTCTCTAGGTTCAAGCAAGAAGAGAATACGGGCTAGTCCTAGCGTTGCGCACCATTAAGAAACAATCAACATGAAGAGAAGAACAACACAAGCATCATTATTGGTTTGGGATCACGTTGTGATACCCCTAATTTGTTATTTCACCTTGGCTACCACAACACTAGTTGTGGATGTTTTAGCTACTCATAATTGCAAGCAAGAAATCAGAAATCATGAAAGAATTCATAATTAATAACTTACAATATTGAAGGAATAAAACCTAATGATCAATTGCACTATAAACTTTGAAAATAAAGAACACAATGATGAACCTTTCTCAAGGTTTTTGTGTATTAATTTCTCTAAGTGGTCTCGGAAAAATCCAAAAACATGAATATAATCAAAAGTGTCAGCTCTCTTAATGAAAAACAAAAGAAAAGTATTTATATAATTAATGAAATTGTTTCCTAAATTAATAGGGACTTTTGCCGTCGCATTGACCTATGAATCATAGCATGCTGCTACGAGTCATGGTCTGCTCTCGTGGTATGATGTGCAGCTTCTGGATCTCTCATGTATAGGAGGCTAGTACTACTCATGATGTGTTACTATGAGTCGCAGGTGGCATCCATGGTTTAGGCTTCTAACAGATGGCATGTCTAAATGTCAACCTACGAGTCCTTCATACGACTTATACCATATTTGTATGACTCTTGCAATC
Organism: Datura wrightii; assembly: GCA_035772735.1. Taxonomy (NCBI): domain Eukaryota; kingdom Viridiplantae; phylum Streptophyta; class Magnoliopsida; order Solanales; family Solanaceae; genus Datura; species Datura wrightii. The sequence goes on along the minus strand of JASDFA010000027.1, from coordinate 106,756,941 downwards.
ACATCGTGCCTTGAGGATGCCAAATATCTGACTCTCTGATTCTCACCACGAGTCTATTTTACGAGTCAAACAGTGTTGTCACGACTCATGGCATCTGCTTGTACATTGGGATCTGCAAGTGAACATCTTCTGAATCTTTGATATAGCCACTAGCTACAACTCATACCCAGGTGGTACGGCTTGTACTATGACCCTTAGTAGACCATTTTCTACACTTTTGTATTGCTTTTCCAAAATCCAACCCCTGAACTTGATTTCCCTAAAAACATAGTAAAAAAACCTTATATCTTATAAACATACCCATGTTCTAGAATCTTTTCTATATTCTAAGTGTCGAAGGTGTCATAAAACTACCGCACATCGATCGTCTGTCTGATAGATAGTCCTCATTATCCACCATCCAATTCCAGTAGAAGATTCTAGAAACCAAGATAACAGGGTCCTTAAATAATGATTTTAAGGACAGACCGTCTTTCCAGAAGATGGTCCATCAATTCAAGAATAGACTCAAGCAAGCAAAAGTGGAATTCTAATGTGCGGTACAAGGGATGAGAAAGACGGTCCACCGATCAAAGGAAGACAAGCTGGGGATAGAAGCCAAATTACAAAGTACGGATCAAACGACGATCCATCCTTCCAAAGGATGGTCTATCTTTATACACTTGGCACTCTGAACTTTGAACTAATTGGGATTTTTGGAGTATTGTATAAATAGATGCTTTTTTGTAATTTTTACAAAGCTTTCAATTCATATTTTTAGCAGAGAGTAGAAGTAGCTAGTTAGCTCAAGTTTTCATAGTAGATTCTAGATCTTATTGAAGATCTCTTATACAATGTCAATTTTCATTATTAACCATGTCTAGTTACATTAATTTTCTGTGTCTTCTTGCTATAGGTAACTAAACCCAGATCTAGTATTGTGAACCCAATGGATTGTGAACCCTAATGATCCCAATTTGTTAAATTGAGTTTGGGCTTATGAACATTTGATTGATTTTTGCTTTATAGTGTGTGATTGATGATGAAGTCACCCAATCCTACCCAATTATCTTTATGAGGCTTGAAAGAGAAAATTTATGTTGGGTTAGCATCAATCAATAATAACTAAAGACATAACCCAGAAGGAGAAAATTTCTACTTTCTAATTTCAGACTACTTCCATTAACTTAACCAAAATAGGATCCTCATCTTGTTTTTCCTTGACTTCCACTACTAATGAGGATTCTGAATTGTTATGAACGATGACACCACTATCTGCCGAATCAATAAGGTGAACCCCTAAGCGAGCAAGCCTTTGGACAACTCCGACCAACTCCTTCCTTCCTTTGTCAACATGAGCCACACATTCCATGGAAAACCTGCTAAGGGCATAAGCCACAATATTGGCTTTACCCAAATGATAAAGAACACTCATGTCCTAATCCTTGAGGAGTTCAAACCATCTTCTCTACTGAAGATTCAGGTTCTTTTGACTAAACACATATTGAAGGCTCTTATGGTCTATGAACACATCAACATGCACCCCATACAAATAGTATCTCTATATCTTTAAGGCAAATACTACCACTGCTAACTCAATGTTGGGTGTCAGGTAATACTACTCATGAGTCTTAATCTATCTAGAAACATAAGTGATGACCTTGACATGCTGCATCAACACACACTCAAGGCCAACTCTTGAGGCACCACAATACACTATAAAGCCATTCGTGCCCTCTAGCAGGGCCAAGATCAAAGCAGAAGTGAGTCGAGTCTTCAGACCACTAAAACTTGAACTTTTTCTTAGTCAATCCAGTTAGAAGTGAAGCAATGGAGTAAAATCCTTCTACATCTCCTATAGTAACCAGCTAAACCCAGAAAGCTTCTAATATAAGTGGGTGTGACAGGTCTAGGCTAGTTCTTCATTGACTCTATCTTTTGAGAGACCACCTGCACATGTCCAACAAATGCAACTGACTTTAGCCAAAACTCACACTTTTTGAAGTTGGCGAATAACTGACTATCCTTAAGAGTTTACAGCACAATTCATAGATGATCAGCATGCTCCTTCTCATTTCGAGAGTATATGAGGATATCATCTATGAAGATAATGACGAATATCCAAATACTACTTAAATACCCTGTTCATCAAATCAATAAAAGTTGTAGGAGCATTTGTTAGTCCAACAGACATAACTACAAATTTGTAGTGCCCATTCTGAGTTCTGAAGGATATTTTTTCAATGTCACATTCTCTGACTCTGAGATGATGGTAGCCGAATTAGAGGTCTATTTCTGAGAAACAACTAGCGCAACTGAAGCTGATCGAACAAGTCATCAATCGTGGAATAGGATATTCTGGATTGTGACTTTGTTCAGTTAGCAGTAGTCAATGCATATCCTGAGAGAGGCATCTTTCTTATGCATGAATAGGACTGGAGCATCCCATGGGGACTTACTAGGCCTAATAAAACCCAATTGAGGCGGTCCTTTAACTGTTCCTTCAAATCCTTAAGCTCAGCTAGAGCCATTCTATAAGCACGAATGGATATGGGCTACATATCAGGGAAGATATTTATCCCCAAGTCAATCTCCTACATGGGAGGGACTCTAGATAAATCATCTGGGAACACTTCTGGAAATTCACAAACAACTGGGACTGATTGAAGAGTTGGGGTTTTGGACTTAGAATCTTTTACCTGAACTAAGTGGTATATACAACCCTTGGAAATCATCTTTCTGGCTTAAGGTAGGAAATAAAATGACCTACTTTTGTTCACCTAGGAATCAAAATTCTACTACTTTGGTTTTGCAATTGACTGAAGCATAACAAGAACACAACCAATCCATTCCAAGGATGCCATCAATGGCAGTCATGTCTAGCTCTTTTACTAAATCAACTGTGGTGACTTTCTGGAGAACTGTAACTGGACAACTTCTATATACCCTTTATGCTATGACTGACTCAATGATAGGAGTAGAGACTAAAAAGGGTTCTAAGAGGGTTTTGAGAATGATATTAAAGTTTGTAGGAACATATGGGGTCACAAAGCATAAGTGGCCCCTAGATCTAATAATATGTAACATACACATGACCACATCTGGCAAGTTCTCGTGATCCTAACTAGATGAGAGTGCATAGAAATGGTCCTAGATCTTTCCACCACCTACACTAAACGAGGCACCCTATTAGGATGGGCAAGTTATTGGAGCTATTGAAGAGGTGGCTTGGGTACAATTATTTACGTCGTCCTGTCTGACTGATGGACTGTAAAAATTCATCCGTCGTTATGGTGGAATTAAGGCCATAACAACCTGTCTTGCCTAGGTGCACGATGGGGAGTGATGGGAAGTTGGATTTAAGACTTGTGTTTTGAGGGATGGGAAATGTGCAAGAAATTCTGAGCTACTGGTTAATAAGGACTGTTGTAGTGAGACCATCATGACGGTCAAAATTCTACCATAGTGGGGAGGCAGAGTTAATCATCAGGTTTGACGTGGTGAGGCACTGGTGTAATATCCCAAAATTTCCTAAGATCATACCCTAGACTTAGAGTGGGAGCCAGCAGAAAACCAGAATATTTCCCACAAAATAACTCATCAAATGATCCGTTGTCAAAACCAATGAGCCATTAAGTTAGTCATTGTATTCCTAATAGATTTTTCCACTTAACCCAATGAGCCACTTGATGATTTTTAGAAGATATAACAACACATCCTGATGAGCCATTAATTTGAAGTTCAGAAAGTTCAAAATTTAATCCAGTGGCAACGAATGGATGCAATGACCCATTGTATCTTCTAACAGGTAATTCTGTCTACCCATTAGGGGAGGTTCAAAAATCAAATTTCAATCCCAGAAGCAACTATTGATCCCAAGGGGTCGTGATCATGATCAACAACTCGTTGTGTGACCTAACACTTCTCAATTCTATAGAAGATTATGTCTTAGGGTTTTTCAGTCTCTTATGAACTCCCTAACTTTCTAAATATTTCAATTCTCCCATGATTGTTAATAAGTAAAAATTCATGTCTCATCTCAAATTACATAGCGTATTTTTGTAACCATGATTTTGACATGTTCAAGCTAAGCCTGCCTAATTTAGCATTTCTTTTAGAAAGGTTGTCTTATTATGAGTATATAGACTTAGCATGATTTCAGCATGAATGTTTCTCATTACAATTAGTATCTCTAGTTTATCAGTATTATCGGTAATTTCAGTATTACCGGCATTATCAGTTTATCAATTTATCAGGTCCTTCAGGCTTTCAGGACACATTCAGATAAATAGTTCTGACATAGCCTTAGGACATTAAATTTTAAGCTATCAATATCGTTATATATAGTTAGGTCTTTAGTTAGCAGTAGTACTTAGCACAGAGTGGGCCGGGGTTCAGTACACCCAAGTTCCAAGAATAACGTGCCAGGTAGGTCTTTAGCCCGAATGGACCATAGTTCAGTGATCACATAGCCATGCCTTTATAGCCTAGAAAGGAATATAGGGTCCTTTGATGGGGCGTATACATCGAACTTCACGTTTAGCTCACATTGTTACATGTCACTTAACAGGGACTCCCACAGTATAGTTAAAGTTTTTAGTCTAGTCTCACTTCTCAGATTTTCAGTATATGCATATGACCTTAAAACTATTTTAGCTAGTCTTTATAGTACTTTTTGATTCTCAAGCTATTCCCAGTATCTATGATTTCAAATAGGGTCATTGCATGTCATTTCAGTGGTACTTTCAGATTTTACTAGCATGTTTATATTTTTCAGTTTCATATCTCATATACTCAGTACATTCAAATTACTAACCTCATACCTTCTATGCTATATCATTTTATCATATAGGCTTAAGTACCCAAAATCAGCATCACAACTAGATCTTCTTTCGATGACATCCAGTAGACTGTTAGTGGTGAGTCCTCATCTCCTGAGGTTTGGAGTGATTTCCTTTATTTTAGTTATTCTTATTTTATTTACAGACTTTGGAGTTAGTTGGGGACATATCACAGTAGCTCATCAGTAGTGGAGGCTATTAGATAGAGTATTAAAATTTCATCTTACAACTCAATATTTATCTAGTTTTGTCAATATTCAATCCATTTCATTATTTACTTATGTAATGTTTTTATAAACTTAGTGATGTTCCACTTAGTTTTCTATCTAATTGAGATTATGTTAGTATTATGCTATGCCATGGGTTAGCTTGGGGTTACTTATGACTCTAGGCACCGTGTCGCATCCAGGTTGTAGACGTGGGTCATGAAATACTTAGTATCAAAGCATCGGGTTTAGAGTGTCTTAGGATGTCTGAAAGTCACATTAAGTAAAGTATTTTTCATGGATTGTGAAGCATGCCACACTTATGAAGAAGAGGCTGTGAAACGTGTTAGGAAATTTTCCTTCTTTCATGACTCTTATCATGCGATAGAGTGTGAAACTCTAAGAATATCCTTCTAACTCATTCTCTATATGTTTACAAATAATTCCTCCTAGAAGAGCTAATGGTAGAAGGAATAGAAATGTAAACCAGCAAGGCCCACCAGCTCCAGCATTCCCTCAGAACGAGCAGGTAACACATGCTAAGTTTCGGGTAGCATTTCAAATGCTTGCCCAGGCTGTAACCAACTAGGTCAACCAACAAGCCATTGCATCAGTTAACCCAAGTGGGAATGATCACTTTATCAGGAAATATGAAGGTATATATGTTGATTATAGGGTAGTTTGAGACTCGGGTGTTAATGAAATTAAGACCTCTAGCATTGTTAACCGCCTATAAAGGGTTTAAGGAGTAGAAACTTCATGGAACAGGTGGAATTACCTATGTAAGTGATAGAACATGGTGGATTGACCCTGGAGAAATTATATTTGACCATAATATCGGGGAGAATAGGGTAGAATTGAATTTCTAGGCCTGAATGAAGTGTCGGATGATTGAATGTGGTTTCTTTGCTTATATTTAGATTTTAAATGTTCAGAGGCGCTACGAAAAGGCAAAGCTCCTGCGGAGTAGCTAAATTCTCTCTTTCAGCAATTAAGGTAGGTTTTGGTTTTATAAGGAGTTAGACGTTAGATAATGACATGTATGTGCGTGGAATTATAACATGTTTAGTTGGTCGTCGACACTAATTGGTGCTAGATTATGATGTAGTGATTGCATTGATAGCTCAAACTTGAGGTGTTTATTGTTAGAACAGTTTGAACGAATGTATGGTACTTTATAATGTTTTTCAAATTTTCTCATGAATGGTTAACTGGCGATGAGCAAAATCAAGAAGGTTAGCATAGATTGATACCTTGAATGGTCATCTGAATGGGAAGATTAGAAGCTTATAGAAAAAGGAAATAAGAATGAGTAACATGTTTTATCCTGATTAAGAGGCTCACTCCTAAGGTGAGCATCTAGGCGAGCGATTATGGTATTATTGACTGTGCCTGAGGTGAGCATCCGGAAGAGCAGATGAGTGAGAGTGGGTACCTCCCCGATTCAGTGCATAAATTTCTAGAGTCCTATGAAGGTCATAATTGGAAGGGAAGAAATAAGACCCTCTGGCATATGTGTACAACGATGTTTAGTGTTGAATGTTATATGGCGATATGATGGAGGCATGTGCCCGGAACGTCACTGATGGTGCGATACCAAAGAAGGACTTGAAGAGTCAAGATTGGTTTGAGAATATGAGAACCATGGAAACATGAATCCTTGAATGTGTAGTTAATGTGGATTTTAATATTGTTGTATTCATTTATGACTTGTCTTCCTACTAGCCCTTTGACCTTCGTTACAAGCTTAGAATAGCCCTTATATGATATTAGTTTGGATATCCGAAAAGAATGGCACTTACGTAAACAGGTATGCATATGGTAGTTGTGACCTATCTTGTGAACTTCATTGTGAGAGTTGAGTACATTTCTCTTCTCTCTTGATCTTGTGTATCCTTGATATGTGGGATGACATTACTTCATAAAAAGGACACTTTTCTTGGTCTAATTGTGAGGGCATATGGATGTGAATTGTTGGAGGTGTGTGCATGTTGATATGATATCATAAGTGGAGGTTGCATGCTTAGTTCAAATAGTTGCGAGAAAACTATTTTTGATTGATAGAGGGGGTGGCTGGATTGAAATATGTGCTTCTATAGCTAACGTTAACAACCACCCTAGTCATAGAAATTTTTTATTCCGAGATATTAGCTAGGTGTAGGGTAGTTTCTCTTCTTAGTTTTCTTGAGGACAAACAAATGCTTTAAGTTGGGTGTGTTGATGTGTCAGGAATTAGCAATATATCTTTACTTCATTTCATAGCATTTTGCATGTCTTTGGGTCGCTCATTGGTTCTGGAAGTATGTAATTTTTCGTCGAATCATTAATGGTTTTTTCATAATTTCTAAGCTCCTAATTCCTAAATGTCACAACCAGAACATAGGCCGGGATCTACACACAGAACCTAAAACTATAAATGGCTCCAAGTCGACCCATGGCATGAACATGAAAACTAAAGCTGAACATTAATAAAGCGGAAGACTAAATTATAAATTAGCGGAAGTCTGAATAACAAAACATCTATCCAACGAAAATATCAAAACACCTAATTTGAAGTTGAATATACAACTACAACTTTATGTCTGAAAAGCCTCTAGCATACTGAAGAACTAATAGGACAACACCCCAACTAGCTCACTACAAGTCTAAAATTGAAAATGACAAAACGCAACTAATTGAAGGTCCTCAAAGGATGAGGAATCACCAACAACGCTATTTGGGATAAACTCTGGAGACTGGCTAGTGGGGAGACTGAGTCTAAACGTCCGAGGATGTATCATGGAATGATACAGCATAGAGTATGCAGTCAATACTTGAAATTTACTAAGTATGCAAGGTAAGTAAAACAAGATAAATAAGTAAAATTAAAATCATGCGTATATTAAATCATAACATCATACGATTCTGTGAGTAACGATTGTATTCTAATATCTGAAAACATGAGTAGACATAAACTGAAATAAGCGCATATGGCTTTCTATATTTGAAATCATAGGTAAACTCATAAACTGATCCTTGGATCAAACCTGCTAAAAACATGATATAATATCTTACAGAATATGCATGACTAAAATCATGAGGAACAATGGGAGACTCGTCTTTACGGACAGCCACCATGTATGAGCTCATGATGATCCACGTCTTGCCCACATGGAGGAGGGCCATCCTAAGCCTTTCCAGGGTGAAGGATTAAGTAAGATGTGATATCATGGTGTGCCCTTCAGCCATGCAAAAGCTCTCCTGAGAGGCCCCAAAGTATACCTACGTTGGTGCGTAGTCTATGAGATTGGAGAACCTTGGAACTCCCAGCCTACTCGATGCTAGACACGACTTCCAAAACATATATAATTCTCATTTAATCATATATCAAGGCATAACTTAAATCTTAGCATATGAGGAGTCTTGACTCCAAAACTTGAGATAACTGAACTTATTAGCCTTGGCTGGATTATAAAATCATGCTCAACTTGAGTGGGCTTGCTCAAATCTTAACATCATGCTTTCATGAAATAGATATCATAAGTAAAATCATAAATACATACTTGAGTAAATCATAGACATTCTTTCATGCTAAACACCATATTATACTTGGAAGCATAGATCATAAACTCAACTTTTCATTAAGCTAGCATAATTAGGCATAGTGTTCTTAAAACTTGAAATATCATAAATTGTAATCAAAATAGGTATAAAACCTACTCATAAATCTTAAAACATCATTAAAAACATGAAGGAAATTGACCCATGAATTAAACATAGAGAATTTCATAGAATTGGGTTAAAACCACATAGAATCATACAATTGAATTCACGAACTTGAGAAGGGATTTGGGAATGAGATTGAAGGAAAACTCTCATTCATGACCCTACATACCCGGGTAAGTTGATTCTATACCCTTCCTTTAAATACCAAGAGATTTGGGGAAGAACTTGAAGAAATGTAGAGTTGATCTCCTTTGGGATTCTCTAAACTTACATGCATAGGGAGGGAATAGGTTAGCATAGGCTAAACCATCTTAAAATCCTCCTAACTGAGCTTAAAACAACGTAATTTTAGAAATTATAGAAATGCCCTTAGTAAATTCGCAGAAAAAATGCTCACTACCAAAGTAACGACCCACACCACGAGTTGTACTCTGATACCATGACTCGTGGGTTCCTTCCATTGTTATCACTGCTCAATCCCTAAGTTTCTAAAGTTTTCCATGGGTCACACAATGACTCATACCACCATCCCACGAGTCGTTGGACCTATCTGTTACCACATCTGGAAAAATTTCCTATTCCTTCCTACGGGTGTGAGTAACAACTCATTGTTCCTCACAATGGGTCATACCTTGATTCGTACCTTCACTTTATCACCCTCCAATCAAAAAGTCCTTACCATGATTCGTGGTTCCTTACAATGAATCATGTCACTACTCGTATCTTCCATCCTGACTGTCCAGAACCAAATGACGACTCCAATCCATGAACCATTACTAGGACCAACAAGTCATTACTGGACTCGTTGCTATCAACCATTCATTAGTAGAATGCTAACCACGAACAATCCTATGAATCATTACTTCTCCCCATAACTCATACCACTAGTCATTTTGAGGTAATTCTTTCCATTTTCTGTTGATCAAATTTCAAATTTCGAGTCTAGTCTTAGGCACTTTCGGGGTATTACACAAAATTGCATCATTTTAAGAATATTAAAGAGTGTTTTAAGAGGGTTTAACCTAGCCTAAGTCATTATTCTCTCATGCATTTATTGAATTTGAAACCCTCTTCCAAGATCAAGCTACAATTCCTCCTCAATTTCTTCCCCCAATCTTCTTGGGTGTTCAATGCAAGTTTAGAAATCAAGTTACCCGGGTATGTAGAGCCATGAATGGGGGATTCTTCCACCCTCATTTCCAATTTCTCCTCTAATTCATCAATTCAAGTCTTTAAATCAAGTGTATTGATTTCTAGAATTTAAACCCAATTCTATATAATTTCTATGTTATGTCTATGCGTCCAATCCCCTCATGTGCTAATTAATGAGTTAAGACTATTGGGGTTGATACCTTCAATTTGATTATAAATTCATCACTTCAAGTTACTAGAAATTATGCCCCATTATGCATGTCTTATGAAGATCAAGCCATGATTCCATGATTTCTAGCATGATGAATTATCTAGTATACATGAATGATTATGAATTATTAACTCATGATTCCATGATTTTGAACTAGGAAATCTATTTCATGTATGTATGATTTCATGATTTGGGCAAGCCCATGCAAGTTAAGTATGCTTATCATGATTTTGGCCAAGGCCTATAAGATAAGTTTTAAAGAGATATTTGGAGTCAAGACTCCCCAGTTATTCAGATTTAAGTTATGTTTTGAAAATATGATTATATGAACAATATGCACGTTTTGGGAGTATTGTCTAGAACTGAGTAGGCCCTGGATTCTGAGGACCCCAGTCTCTTAACTATGTGCCAATATAGGATATATTTTATTGGGACTTCTCAAGAGAGTGATTCCCCTGCCTGAGAGCACACTGTGATATCACACCTCATTTGTCCTTTTCCCTGGAAATGCTTAGGATGGCTCTCCTCCGTGTTGGCGAGACGTGGGATCATCATGCGCTCATACATGGTGGTTATCAGTTGTGAAGAGTCTCTCATTGTTCCTTATGATTTCAGTTACTCACGTTTAGGACTTTTGATATTATGTTTTATAGCATATTTGACCCAATGATTAGTTTATCAGCTCTCACCTATGATTTCAAGCATGAAAAGACATATTATTTATATTTTCAAATCTTTGGTCATTATCTATAGTTTATGATGAACAACTTATGATTATCGATATCTCAGATATATATGACTTTTAGCATGTAGTCCTTACCATCATGATCTATCTTGATTTGTATTTATGATTTTTAACTAGCATTTTACTAAGCATGGTTTACTTACCTTATATACTCAGTACACTCCAAGTACTAACTGTATAATCTATGATATATCATTTCATGATATAGGTTCAAGCAATCATACTCAGTTGCGCCGTTAGTCCTGCTCCTATCAATCCATTTTAGTCCCTGTTGGGTGAGTCCTCATCTTCTGAGGACATTCATTTAGTTATGTTGTTATGTCAGTTTAGTTTCAGACTTGGAGTTAGCTGGTAGCTTGTCCCAGCATCTCATCTAATATTAAAAGCTTTTCAGACATAGATTTAGTATGTAAAGCTTTGTGATTCAATGTTGTGATATTATAGTCTCGCTTGATATACACTTTATGATATTTAGTCTTCCGCTTATTAATGGTTACATTGATTTCTGCTTAATTATGGTCTTAATTCATGTTATGTATGTACCATGGGTTATATTGAAGTCATTCATGGTTCCATGTCCCGTATCTCGATCCATGGTCCTAGCTTGGGTTGTGACAAACTTGGTATCAGAGCTAAGGTTTAGCTGTATCCTAGGGTGTCTAAAAGCCATCTTAAGTAGAGTCTTTTTCATGGGTGTGAAGCGCTCCACACTTATAGGGAAGAGGAGACAAGATGTTTTAGGAAATTTGCCTTCTTTCATGATCCATGTCATGCAATTAAGTATCTCTCTATTCCTCCAACTCATGCTATATGCATTTGTAGAAATATGCCTCTATGACTGAGTAAATGGAAGAAGAAATGGCAACGAAAATGGCCATGGAAATGGCAATGGAGATGGGCATCAACTAGCCCCACCAGCTCCCAGATCCCTTGCTCGAGCAGGTTACTTAAGTCGAGTTAGGGCAACCTTTTAGATGTTAGCACAGGCCATGACCACTCAGATCAACCAGCAGGCGGTTGCCCATGGTCCCCAAAATGGGTACTCAGCATCAACGAGAGTGCGAGACTTCCTTAGGATAAACCCACCTAAGTTTCTTGGGTCAAAGGTGGATGAGGACCCATATGAGTTCATTGAGGAGGTGCAGAAGATCACCCAGATTATGGGGTGGCTAAAGAGGAGAGTGCAGACTTAACCTCTTATCAGCTGAAAGGGGTTGTGGGCATATGGTTTGGTCAGTGGAAGGACAACAAGGGAGTTGGAGTGATTCCTTGAACTAGGGATGAGTTTGTGACTACTTTCTTTGATAGGTCTTCCCCAGGGAGTTGAGAGACACAAAGGCGGCTGAGTTCGTCAATTTGAAGCAGATCCATAAGACAGTTCAGGAGTATGCCTTGGAGTTTACCCAATTGTTCAAATATACACTGGAGATGGTTTTGTGATCCGAGGGATCGTTTGAGAAAGTTTTTGAATAGAGTGGCAGGTTCACTGGTCAAGGAGTGCAGGACCGCTATGTTGATCAACGATATAGATTTCTCCTGACTGGACATATATGCCTAGAAGATAAAGGCGGAGCTGATGAAGGAGAAGGAGAGAGAGGCCAAGAGGGCCAGGACAGGGAGCTATAGCTAGTTCCAGCAAAGGTCCAGTGGTGGACATCGTCCTCAGTCCTACTAGAGATTGTCAGGCTAAGCTCTATCATCAACCAGTGTCCTATCTAGACCCATACGTGACCATAGGGGTAGAGCATCAGGCTCTAAAAGCTAGGATAGCATGGCCAGAGAGCGCACTTTCCCAGCTTGAAGGAAGTGTGGCAGGAAATACCGTAGTGAGTGATTTGTTGGTACTGATGATTGTTTTGGGTATGGGAAGCCGAAACATATGCTCAGAGATTGTTCTTCATTAGGCAGGATGACAATAGAGGTCATGCCCCAGCTACCATTTAGCAGCTCCAACAGCTCACCCATTTCAGCAAGGCGCCTCTTCTAGTACAAGTGGAAGGTAGCACCACAACAGGTTCTATGTACTATTTTCTTGTCAGGAGTAGGAGGTCTCTCCCGATGTGGTTATTGGTATGTGAGTATTCCATCTTAATATGTATGTATTGTTAGATCCAAGGGCTACCTTATCTTTTGTGACTCTTTATGTTGTTTTTAGTTTCAGAGTCGATCTCAAAATCTTGTCAGAACCCTTCTCAGTCTCTGCTCCTATCGGTAAGTTAGTTTTACCTCAACGAGTATACAAAAATTTCCCTATCACGATTCTTTAAAAAGTCACCTCAGCAACTTAGTGGAGTTAGATATAACCGATTTCGATGTTATATTCGGTATGGATTGGTTAAGTGCATGTTATGCCTCAGTCAGTTGTAGAACTCAGGTGGTAGAGATTTGATTTTTGGGTGAGCCAGTGCTAGAGTGGAAGGGTAGTTCTGCAGTGCCTGTAGGTCACTTTGTTTCCTATCTCAAGGCCAGGAAGATGATCTCTGAAGGTTGTGTGTATCACGAAGTTCGGGTTACGGATGCTACATCCGAGACCCTGACTCTTCCATTAGTTCCTGTAGTATGTGAGTATCCGGAGGTGTTTCCAGATGATCTACTAGGAGTCTCTCCCGAGTGGGAGATTGATTTTGGTATTGACCTTCTCCCTAATACGCATACTATATCCATTTCTCCTTATAGAATGGCTCCAGTCGAGTTAAAGGAGTTGAAATAGAAGTTGAAGGATCTCCTAGATATGAGTTTCATCAGGGCTAGTAAATCCTTATGGGGTGCTCCAGTTCTCTTTGTCCGAAAGAAGGATGGTTCCCTTAGGATGTGCATTGATTATCGGTAATTGAACAAGGTCACAATCAAGAATAAGTATACCCTCCCAAGGATTGATGACCTATTTTACCAGCTTCAATGTGCCATGTGCTTTTCAAAGATACACCTCAGGTCTGTCTATCACAAACTTAGAGTTAGGGAGAGTGACATTTCGAAGACAACCTTCATGACTTGGTATGGTCACTATGAGTTTGTAGTTATGCCTTTTGGACTAATGTCCTACAACTTTTATGAATTTTATTACTAGGGTGTTCAACCGTATTTGGATACGTTTGAGATTTTATTCATAGATGATATTCTCATATACTCTCGAAGCGAGGAGGAGCGTGTCTCTTATTTGAGTATTGTGTTATAGACTCTCAAGGATCTACAGTTGTTTGCTAAGTTCAACAAGTGTGAGTTTTGACTGACTCAGTAGCATTCTTGGGTTATGTAGTGTCTAGTGAGGGTGTGCATGTGGACTCTCAAAAGATAGAAGCGGTGAAGAATTGGCCTAGACCCGTTAGTCCTACAGATATTAAGATCTTCTTGGGTTTAGCTAGCTACTATAGGAGGTTCGTAGAGGGATTTTCATCTATTGAAGCACCATTAACTAAGTTGACCCAGAAGAAGGTCAAATTGCAATGGTCGGATACTTATGAGAAGAGTTTTCAGGAGTTGAAGACTCAACTTATTTTAGCTCAAGTACTGACCCTACCGAAGGGCACGAATGGTTTTATTGTGTATTCTGATGCATTTAGGGTTGGTCTTGGTTGTGTGTTGATGCAGCATAGTAAGTTCATCGCGTATGCCTCTAGATAGCTTAAGACTCATGAGAAGAATTACTCGATGCATTACTTAGAGTTGGCAGTTGTGGTGTTTTCTTTGTAGATCTGGAGGCACTATTTGTATGGGGTACATGTGGAGGTGTTCACAGATCACAAGATCCTTCAGTACATCTTCACTTAGAAGGACCTGAATTTGTGGCAAGTAGATGGTTAAAGCTTCTCAAAGACTATGACATGAGTGTCCTTTATCATTCGGGCAAGGCTAATGCAGTGGTAGATACTCTTAGTAGGCTGTCCATGGAGAGTGTGTCTCGCGTTGAACATGGGAGAAAAGAGTTGGTGAAGGATGTCCATAGGCTTGCTCGCTTAGGGGTTTACCTTACAGATTTGACATACGGTTGTTTTATCGTTAAGAATGGGTTGGAATCTTCATTGGTGATGGAAGTCAAATCTAGGAAAGATGAGGATCCTATCCTAGTAAAGCTAAAGGAAGCTATTCGAAATCAGAAAGTGGAGACTTTCTCCCAAGGTGGAGATGGTGTACTCTTATATCAGGGCCGATTGTGTGTCTCAGTTGTTGATGACTTGAGAGAGTAGATGTTGAGTGAGGCTCATGTCTCTCGATACTTTATCCATACAATTTCCACCCAGATGTACCTTGATCTACGAGAAGTTTACTAGTGGAATGGCATAAAGAACGACATAGTAGAATTTATGGCTAAGTGTCTAAATTGCTAACAGGTGAAGGTAGAGTATCAGAGACCTAGAGGTATGCTTCAGGAAATTAGTATTCCTACTTTGAAGCGGTGAGAAATCAATATGGAATTCATTATAGGCTTGCCTTGTACCCGCCAATAGTATGACCCCATATGGGTGAGTGTGGACAGGTTGACCAAATCTGCCCATTTCTTACCGGTCAAAACTACTAATTTGGACGAAGAGCATGCTATATTGTACATTTAGGAGTTGGTTCAGTTGCATGGGGTTTCCTTGTCCATCATCTTAGATAGGGGTACTCAATTCACCTCTCAGTTTTGGGGATCGTTTCAGAAGGGACTTGGTAATCAGGTGAAGCTTTTGCCCCGAAAATAGATGTTCAGGCCGAGCAAACCATTTAGACTCTTGAAGACATTTTGATAGTGTGTGTGATTGATTTTAAGGGTGTTTGGGATGATCACATTCCTCTCATCGAATTTGCCTTACAGTTACCAGTCTAGCATTTAGATGGCTCCACTTGAGGCTCTTTATGGGCTGAGGTGTAGGTCATTTATTGGATGGTTTGAGGTAGGTGAGGCTACATTGATAGGGCCAGATTCAGTTCATGAGGCCATGGAGAAAGTTCACCTTATTAGAGAAAGACTAAAAATAGCTCAGAGTCATCAAAAATCTTATGCGGATAGTAGGAGGAGAGAGCTTCAGTTTGAGGTTGATGATTGGGCATTTCTGAAGGTGGCTCCCGTGAAGGGGGGTGATGTGGTTCAGAAAGAAAGGGAAGATTAGTCCCCGATATGTTGGTCCTTATAGGATTCTAAGGTGACTTGGCAAGGTGGCATATGAGTTGAAGCTACCAGCAAAATTAGCTTCGGTGCACCCAATTTTCCATGTATCCTGTTAAAGAAGTACATCAGTGACCCGACCTAAGTTGTTCCACTAGAGGACTTAGGTGTAAAGGATAGCCTACTTATGAAGAGGTTCCAATTGAGATCCTTGATCTTCAGGTTCAAAAGTTGAGGAACAAGTAGTTTCAGTAAAGGTTTTTAGAGACATCAGCTTGTTGAAGGAGCTACGTGGGAGGTCGAAGAAGATATGAGGCAAATACCCACATCATTTCCCTTCCAACTCATTTCCAACATGAGGTACCAGTTTCCTCCTTAGTACTTTATTCAATTTCATGTCAGGTTCATGTTTCTAAGTTTCTTTCATGTCATGCATGCATGTATGTTTCATGAATTCGGTTCAATCATGTATATCAGTCAGGAGTTAGTCACTCTATCAATTTTCAACTTCTGTTGTTCGATTTTGGGATTGCAGTTCTTTCCCCAGCTTTCCAGTATCTTTAGTCTACTTTCGAGGATGAATGTTCCCAATAGGGAGATAATGTAACACCCTAAAAGTTTTTAAGATCAGACCCGAGGGTTGAATTAGAGAAAATAGAAAAATCTACACCAGGTCATAGAACAAGTCATTAAGTGACTCATTATGTGACCCGATGGGTTGTCAAGTTACCCATTATGTATGCATGAGTTGATGAAAATGTTACTTCTTGAAAGTTGTAACGGATGAGGTGACGAGTCGTCAAGACTTCCCACGAGTCTTTGTACGACCCATTAAGTGTCCAATAGTGGTGAAGAGGTTGAATTCCAGTGTTCAAGATGGATTGAGGGACGATTCATCGTGTCCTCTAACAACTCATTAAGTTACCCATGGGGTGAGAAAGATCAGAGAATGGGAAGAAGTTGCCAGTGCCAACGGGTCAAGGAATGACCCATCAAGTCTGGTTGGGTTGGGCAGTATGTAATTTTCTGTAGAATTATTAAGTATATTTTCGTAATTCCTAAACTATATCATTAAGCTTCTTAAAGAGTGTTTTAAAAGGCTTTAACTTACTCTAAGTCATTATTCTCTTGCATTCATTGAATTTGAAACCCTCCTCCAAGATCAAGCTAGAATTCCTCCTCAATTTCTTCCCCAATCTTTTTTGGTGTTCAAGGCAAGCTTAAAAATCAAGTTACCCAGGTATGTAGGGCCATGAATCATAAAATTTCTTCCACCCTCATCTCCAATTACTCATCTAATTCATGAATTCAAGTCTTTAAATCAAGTGTATTGATTTCTAGAATTTTAACACAATTCTATGAAATTATCTATGTTATGGCTATGGGTCCAATCTCCTCATGTGCTAATAAAGATTTAAGACTTAGGGTTAATTTTACCTTCAATTTGTGTTACACCCCGTAAGTTTCTAGCGTTTAGTCGGCCTATTCGCATGTTGGTTGAGAGTTTTAGAATGCTATACGTACGAGGAAAGGGCCCGGGGAAAGGCCGAACGAGTGCCAAGTTGGGATTTCGCGAGAGGAGGCCGAACCAAGCTGCCCAAAGGGGCAAAGTGGCACGGAGAAAAATCAGCGCGTTAGCCAATGTGGCACGGAGCAGAATCAGTGTGTTGGGCAACGTGCCACGTTGCCTTGTCTGCTTCCTCAAGTATATAAGGGTCTCACACTTAGGAGTTAAGTTATAATTTATAAACCACGACAAGCAGAGGATAGGGACAAAGGAAATATATAATTTTCATCTGATTACGCCGCTAAACGCCGTCCAAATTCAAATTAACTTCGGTTATCAAAGTATAAGGCTGCAGGGAGCCTTTCTACGGAGTTAGTTTCGTGAAATTCGCCAGGCGAATCTTCGTCCCGCCGAGCCAAAGTTGTTGGAATTGCTCCAAACTAGTGTCAACACGATCCCAGGCTTAAAGTAAGCATTTCTCCCTTCTAGATTCTCAAGAAATAACGAGGTTTCGATCGTTTTCCATAAAATTGGAATATAGTTAATATTTATATATGAAGTTTTCCTTTTTGTTGAATTTAGTGTTAAAATTAGTCCTATCTTCTCAATAATTCAATTTCAGTTGAGAAGGGCAGTTGGACACGAGCCAAAACTCGCCAGTTAATCGGTAAAGAGCGATAGAGGTATGTTAAGGCATTTTCTTTCGGCAAGTTAGTTTCTTCAGCATAATAATCCAGTATGAATCTCAGTAAAGCATGTCAGGAGTATGTTTATCATGTGTAGTTTTTGTTATCAGTTGAGACTTGTAATTGTCTTATTTTGGGCTGGATTACCTGTATAGCTTCCGTGACCGCCCAGGGTTAATAGCTGTGTTGACTCGTCCGCCAGGGACTAGGGATATGTCGCTCTACGGAGCGGCATGTTGTCCGCAAGGGATGAAGATGGGGAGCCCGATCCTCATATTTGTCGTGGTTGGCCTATACACACCCCCGCCTAGCGCTTACGACCAGGTTGTAGATCTCATGAGTCCTCCGGACTCAGGCACAACTATAGTCAGGGGCCGAGTGGGCCCAGTTGCAGACCCAGGGGATCGGCAAGATGCTTATAGCTGCTAGCTGACTCATATTGACCTGGTGGGTATATTGATTGAGGTGTACTCACTAGGGCTAATGGGGGCCCAGGTGGGTTGTTCTGTACTGATTATACCTTCCGGCTTATGGGGGCCAGGTAAGGTTTATGTTGCTTTAGTTACTGATCATTAGACAGTAGGACTCCTCGTTGTCAGGTATGACCCCTACTCTCCTTATCACAGTTTTTTTTAGTCTTGACTTAACTACTTCAGTCATTTTTAGTCCGTTCCTTTACTTCAGTTATTGTCAGTTTTATTCCTTACTTTCAGTCATTTACAGTTATTTCTTTACATACTCAGTACCTGCGGTACTGACGCCCTCTTTTGGGGCGCTACATTACTTGCCTGCAGGTGCAGATAGATTAGGAGCAGGTCCCTCGTAGTTCCAGTCAGCCGTAAAGAGCCATCAACTCCTTTCTTTTGGAGCTTGTGTTATAGAGGTTTATTTCTTTTGTTTGTACAGTATGGGTAGGTCGGGGCCCTGTCCTGACCATCTTATTAGTCCTAGAGGCTTGCAGATTGTATTATTGTCACGCCCCACCTTGGGAGGCATGACTGGCACCTGGTGCCCTACTAGGACCTGGACTGCTGGACTACTGAGCCTAAGCACTTCTGGTGCCAGGCTAGCTCTAATTCTGGATTTATGAAAAACAACTGGCTATATAACGGCTGTAAATACAGCCTTCGGCCGACAAGGCCTATTGCCACCTGTAGGAGTATAACAGCTACCCAGAACAACTGACCATAAGGGAACCTATGGGGGTCGACAAGGCCATCATGCTGACTAGTTATCACTGAAAAGTAGAATCAAGCACTAAACTGATCTGTGACTGACAAGGTCACCAACTGACAACTGAGCAAGGCCCCACACAGCCATCACATGCAAACTAAAAACATACACATGGCCCCACACGACCTGTACAACTAACCACAGGGAATATACAATCCGCAAGCCTCTAAGAATAATAAGATGGTCGGGACAGGGCCCCGGCCTACCCATACTGTACAAACAAAAAGGGAAGTAAACCTTTAGCTGTCAAGCTATGGATGATAGGAGCTGAAGACTCTGTACGCTGGGTGGAACTACTAGGGATCTGCTCCTCGTCTATGAGTACCTGCAGGCAAGTAATGCAGCGCGCCAAAATGGGCGTCAGTACTATTGGTACTGAGTATGCAAAGCAATAACTGAAAATAACTGAAATCAAACAATAATACTAATAGATACTGAAGTAATAGGAGACGGGATGATACTGACCGAAAAGAGCGTAACTTTACTGAAGAGAGTAAGAGTCATACCTGATAACATAGTGGTCTACTTTCTATCTATTAATAACTAACACAACATAGCATACAAGAACCTTACCAGCCCCCATAAGCCATAAGGTACCAACCAGCACACAATCTATCTACCCCTACCCAGGTCATACCATCCACCTAGTAACTACGAGCATCCATCCGTCCCCCTGAGTATGCAACTTGGGCTCGCTGGGCCCCTAGCTATAGCTGTATCTGAGTTCGGAGGACTCCTGAAATCTGAAATCTAAAATCTGCACCCCGAGCGCAAGCGCTCGACAGGGGGTGTGGTATAGTGTTGATAAGCCTGCTAAGGTAAATCTGCATCCCATCTTTGTCTGTTAGCGGACGGCATGCCACTCCGTAGAGCGACATATCCTCACCCTCTGGTGGGCGAGTCGACACAGCTATTAACCCTGGGACGGTTAAGGAAACTCAAAGGGTGCCCAACACGGAACAATCATGTCTCAACAGATAGCAATAGGCACATGTAATATATATACTGGATCTGATAATAATATTTATGTTCTGGTATTCTATTCTGAATCTCATATTGTAATGTACTGAATCTGATACTGAAATATACTGAATCTGTAATAATATTTTTGGAATATTCTTCTGGGACTTATACTGTTTTACTGAATTTCATGCTGAACACTGTATTATATTTCTAACATGCTTACTAAATTTCATATTGAACATAATATATGACTTCTAAAACACTCCACTGAAATTCGTACTATTTTGCTATACTAGAACTACCAGCTTGCCGAAAGAAACTGGCGTTACATACCTCAACTTTCGACTTTCTGATTAACTGGCGTAGCTCGGCTAGTATTCAGATATTTCTCCCAACTGTATTCATATTCATGAAAGAATAGAATTAATTCTACTATTATTTTGGAAAGAAACCACACTTATGGATATACCTACTGCCTATTCTTCGATTTATCAAAGAACGGCAGAACACTCGCTATTTCTCGGAACTCTAGAAGGGAGAAATACTCACTTTAATGCTGGGAGTATATTAACACTAGTTTGGAACAATTCCACTTACCTTGGCTCAGCGTGACGATGATTCGCCGGCTGAATTTCGCGAAACTAACTCCTTAGGAATGCTCCCTGCAGCTTTATACTTCGCTACCCGAAGTTAATTTGAGTTTGGATTACGTTTGACAGCGTAAATGGAAGGAAATTTAATCAAACCCTTCGTTCCCCTCTTTTGTTCGTTTACTGAAAATTATATGAAGGGAAAATGATTTAGAACAAAGTGGGAGCCTTATATACTTGGGGCCTTTAAGTCGTATTTGTCGAATGTGATTTATAAGTCGCATTTGCCTTGCGACGCTCCGACTTGGCGCTTGTCCGATCTCTCCCCGGGCCCTTTTCTCACACGTATGGCATTCTAAAACTCCTAACCAACATGAGAATAGGCCAACTAAGTGTCAAGAACTTACGGGGTGTAACATCCTTCCCCCCTTAAGAACATTCATCCTCAAATGTTAACTTCCGTTTACAGAAATTTTAACTTGCTCTACCTTTTCTGGAAAAAATTTTGGCAGAGTTTCCCTTGTAATATGGACTATCTCAAAAATCCTGAAACGCAGAAAAGTCCAATACAGGTACTCCATATAATACTATAGCATCCATTACATAATAAACTAAAGTCAACCTCTCTCTCATACACATGAATATAAAGCAAACATACCTCTGACTAACTAAGTCTGAAATAACTGAGGGTATCTGGCTTTCATATCTTCTTCCACTTCCCAAGTCATTTTCTCTCGGTTCCTGTTACGCCATAATACTTTAACAGAAGCAACATTCTTAATCTGCGGATCTTCTAGTCTAGTATGGCTTCTGGAACTTCTTCATAGGCCAACTCCTCTGTAACCTGAACATCTTGGACTGGGACAATTCTGGAGGGATCTCCTATGCACTTTCTCAGCATTGATACATGGAAAACTGGGTGGACAGATTCTAACTCTGGAGGTAAGTCTAACTCATATTCCACTTGTCCTATTCTTCGGCGAATCTGATAAGGCCCAACAAACCTCAGGATGAGCTTGCCTTTCTTTTCAAATCTCATTACACCCTTGATCGGTAAAACTTTCAGAAACACCCAATCGCGCACATTAAATTCCATGTTTCTGCGCCGCACGTCAGTATAAGATTTCTGACGGCTCTGAGCAGTCAGTAAACTTTCTCTGATAAGCTTTACTTTTTCTTTTGATTGATGAATGATATCTCGCCCAATCAATGCTGATTCTCCAACATCAAACCAACCAAGTGGAGATCTGCACTTTCGCCCATATAATGCCTCATAAGGCGCCATCTAAATAGCTAAATGGTAACTGTTATTATAGGCGAACTCAATGAGCGGTAAATGTTCATCCCAGCTACCTCTGAAATCCAACACACATGCTCGCAACATATCCTCGAGCGTTTGAATGGTGCGTTCTGCCTGCCCATCTGTCTGATGATGAAAAGTTGTGCTCAATTTAACCTGCATCCCCAAGCCTCTCTAAAATGATTGCCAGAATTTAGCTGTAAACTACGCCCCTCTATTGGAGATAATGTACACTGGAACACCATGCAACCTTACTACTTCTCTGATATACGGCTCAGCATAATCCTCGACGGAAAAGGTAGCCCTTACTGGCAGAAAATGAGCTGATTTTGTCAGTCTATCAACAATCACCCAGATCGAATCATATCTACACCTGGTGCAGGGTAATCCTACTACAAAATCCATATTTACTACTTCCCATTTCCATAGAGGCATAGCTATATCCTGAGTCAGTTCTCCTGGTTTCTGATGTTCAGCTTTTACTTGCTGGCAGTTAGGACTCTGAGCTACGAATTCTGCTATCCCCTTCTTCATTCCTGGCCACCAGTAGATTTCTTTTATATCGTTGTACATTTTCATTGAACCTAGGTGGAGAGAATAACGGGCATAATGTACCTCGCCCATAATCTGCTGGCGAAGCCCTGCAACGTCTGGAACACAAAGGCAATCTTTATATCGCAATACCCAATCCTCGGTTATCTGAAAATCTATCACCTCTCCGTGCTGAACTTTGCTTCTAAGCTAAACCAGGCTAGGATCTTCACACTGCCATTCCTTTACTTCCATGACTAAAGACAACACTGCGGTTTTCTGGATTACCGCTCTGTTGTCCTCTGTTTCTGCTACACGAACGACTAAACTGGCTAACTGATGCAATTCCCGGGTTAATTCCCGCTGCACAGGCTGTAAGTATGCCAAACTCCCCATAGACTTACGGCTAAGGGCGTCTGCCACCACATTGGCCCTTCTTGGGTGATACAGAATATTCACATCATAGTCTTTCAATAGCTCTAACTAGTGACGCTGCCACAAGTTTAGTTCTTTCTGGGTGAAAATATACTGTAGGCTCTTATGATAAATGAAAATATCCATGTGGATGCCATACAAGTAATGTCTCCATATCTTCAAGGCGTGAATCACTGCGGCTAATTCCAGGTCATGGGTAGGATAGTTCTTTTCATGTTTCCTCAGCAGTCTGGAAGCATAAGCAATTACTTTACCATGCTGCATCAACACACATCCTAACCCAACACCCGAAGCGTCACAATAAACTGCATAACCTTCTGTACCTTCTGGCAATGCTAACACTGGAGTTGATGTTAGCCTGTCTTTCAATTCCTGGAAGCTCTATTCACATGCCTCAGTCCACTGAAACTTTGCTGCCTTCTGTGTTAGTTTAGTCAAAGTTGCTGCTAAGGTGGAAAATCCTTCAGCAAACCTCCTAAAGTACCCTGCTAACCCCAGGAAACTGCGTACCTAGGTCGGAGTGGTAGGTATGTGCCATGCTTTTACTGCTTCTATTTTCTGGGTATCTACCTGTATACCAGCATCCGACATGATATGACCCAAAAAGGCTACTGAATTCAACCAGAATTCACATTTCGAGAACTTGCCATATAGCTGATGGTCCCTGAGAATCTGGAGCACTGTCCGTGAATGATCTTGGTGGTCTGCCTCTAAGCGAGAATACACCAGAATATCGTCAATAAACACTATCATGAACAAGTCCAGGTATGGCATGAAAATACTGTTCATCAGGTCCATAAACACGGCTAGAGCATTCGTCAGCCCAAAGGACATGACTAAGAATTCAAAATGGACGTATCTGGTCCTGAAGGCAGTCTTTGGAATGTCCCTTTCACGAACCCGAACCTGATGATATTCGGAACTTAAGTCAATTTTGGAGAAATATCTAACTCCCTATAACTGATCAAACAGATCATCTATCCTGGGAAGCGGATACTTATTCTTGATAGTAACTTTATTCAATTGTCGATAGTCTATACATATGCGAAGGGAACCATCCTTCATTCTTACAAACAGAACTGGCGCACCCCAAGGTGAAGTACTCGGCCTGATAAATCCCTTGTCTAACAAATCTTTCAACTGCTCCTTTAGTTCTCGGAGTTCAGCAGGAGCCATGCGATAAGGGGGAATTGATATGGGCTGAGTGCCTGGTAATAAATCAATTGCAAAGTCTATTTCCCTTTCTAGGGGAATACAAGGTAGCTCATTTGGGAATACATTGGGGAATTCATTAACCACTGGAACAGATTGGAGAGTCGGAGGCTCTACCCGAACATCCTGAACTCTTACAATGTGGTAAATGCACCCCTTGGCTATCAACTTTCTCGCCCAAAAAATTTTGGCGTAGCTGTACTGCCCTTCCACTCTCGTACTGCCTCCCTTGGAAAGTGGAATTGGACCGTTTTGGTCCAGCATTCTACATTGGCATAGCATGGAGCTGACCAATCCATACCCATAATGGCGTCAAAATCAACCATTTCTGACTCTACCAAATCTGATGTGGTCTGACGGCTAGCAACCTCTACTGTACACCCTCGATAAAACCTTCTGGCTATGATAAAGTCACTGACGGGTGTAGATACTGAAAAGGGTTGCCGAAGTAATTCTGGTACAATACTAAACTTTCGAGCCACTAATGGGGTAACATAGGACAAGGTAGATCCCGGATCGATTAATACATAAGCAGGGTGAGAGAAAATAGTCATCTTACCTGTCACAACATCTGGAGACGCCTCTGAATCCTTTCTTCCTGGTAATGCATAGGTACGGCTTGGGCCGGTACCTGAACTAGAGGCCCCTAATCTGCCTCGGCCCCTGCCTGCTAAAACTGAGGGCCAGCGCCATGCCGGGGCTGCTGGAGCTCGCGACCCTACTGATGCCCTGTCTGTCTATCTCGGTCACCCTGACCCCTGGCTGGAAAATCTCTCATCACATGACCCTTCTGTCCGCATATATAACACCCTGTGGAGCCATATCTGCAAGCTGCAGAGTGGCGTCGGCTGCAAATAGGGCAAAGTGGTGGTGTATACCTGCGCTGTTCTGCCCTCCTCTACTGAGGTAAATCTACTGTTCGAGAACTTCTGCAGGACTCTGACTGTCCTCAGCGACTGAATCTACCCCTCTACTGCTGTGATAGAGGGGGGGTCTAGGTGGCCTATCTGACAACTGTGGCCTAGGCCCTCTCCGAATCTCCCCCTATAACTCATCTGACTTGTCCCTGTGGCGCTTTTCCTGACTTGTTCGTCTGCTATCCTGTTGCCTCTTTCTGAGGCCCTCAATAGTCTGAGCAAAAGTCTATACTCGAGAAATATCCATATCTTCCCGCAAAGTAGCTGTCATACAGGCCTCAATATACTCTGGGTTTAGTCGTATAATAAATCGGTGGACTCTGGATGGCGTGGTGTCTACAAAGGCTGGAGCATATCGGGCCAAAGAATCGAACTGCAGGGTGTATTCTCGAACACTCATCGCCCCCTGCTCCAGGTGTAAAAACTGGTCCATCCGGGCCTGTCAGATCTCTCGTGGTAGATAATGGTCCAGGAAGGCCTCTGAAAAGCTGGACCAAGTCGAAGGGGCAACATCTCTCCCTCGAGACCTTTCCCAACTCTCATACCACAACAAAGCAATATCCCGCAGTCGGAATACCGCTAATTCGACTGACTCTGTAGATGTAACATGAAATACCCGGAAAATCCTCTACATCTGATCCAGGATGTCCTGGGGGTCCTCTGTTCAATCTGTCCCGGTAAACTGTGGGGGACCTAGTGCCAGGAATTCTCAGACCCTCGAACTACCAGGCCCACCTGATGATTCTGCCGTGGCATTGGCTGGCGCTGAGTAGCCATCATTTGCGCTAACATAACTACTGCACTCCTGACCTCCTGGTCAGATGGTGTAGGTATAGGAACTGCCTGAGGTGGTGTCGTCCCGAGTGGCTCCTGATGGGGTGGAGACTGCTGAGAAGGTCGAGACGATGCCTCTGTATCGCCCTCAGATCGGGCTGATTCTAAACGAGGCTAAGGCATCCTTCTAGTGCCCTCTCCTGCTGCTATGTCCAATCTTCTGCCTGCGATAGGATGTCGCTGATCTGACATTTTATCTGTAAACAAAGAGTATAATAAGCATTAGGGACTCAACCTTATACTGTATTGCTCTATGGCACGACTGAATATGAAGAAAGAGTAACCACCCTATCATGCCTTGCATCCTCCTGCCTATGGTATGTGGTGCACAACACATCCATAGATAAGACTCTACTTAGCACGGCTTGCAGACTCCCTGGGATACGACCGGCTCTGATACCAAGTTTGTCACGCCCCGCCTTGGGAGGCATGACTGGCACCTGGTGCCCTACTAGGACCTGGACTACTGGACTACTGATCCTAAGCACTTCTAGAGCCAGGTTGGCTCTAATTTTGGATTTAAGAAAACAACGGGCTATATAACGACTGTAAATACAGCCTCCGGCCGACAAGGCCTATAGCCACCTATAGGAATATAACAGCTATCCAGCACAACTGAACATAAGGGAACCTATGCAGGCCGACAAGACCACCATGCTGACTAGTTATCACTGAAAAGTAGAATCAAGTGCTAAACTGATCTGTGACCGACAAGGTCACCAACTGACAGCTGAACAAGGCCCCACACAGCCATCACATGCAAACTAAAAACATACACACGGCCCCACAAGACCGGTACAACTAACCACAGGGAATATACAATCCGCAAGTCCCTAAGAATATTAAGATGGCCGGGACAGGGCCCCAGCCTACCCATACTATACAAACAAAAAGGGAAGCAAACCTTTAGTTGTCAAGCTCCAAATGATAGGAGCTGAAGACTCTGTACGCTGGCTGGAACTACTAGGGATCCGCTCCTCGTCTATGAGTACCTGCAGGCAAGTAATGCAGCGCCCCAAAACGGGAGTCAGTACCACTAGTACTGAGTATGCAAAGCAATAACTGAAAATAACTGAAAGCAAACAATAATACTGATAGATACTGAAGTAATAGGAGATGGGCTGAGACTGACTGAAAAGAGCATAACTTTACTGAAGAGAGTAAGAGTCATACCTGATAACATGGCGGACTACTTTCTATCTATTAATAACTAACACAACATAGCATACAAGAACCTTACCAGCCCCCATAAGCCGTAAGGTACCAACCAACACACAATCTGTATACCCCTACCCAAGTCATACCATCCACCTAGCAACTATAAACATCTTGCCAGCCGCCTAGGTATGAAACTTGGGCTCGCTAGGCCCCTGACTATAGCTGTATCTGAGTCCGGAGGACTCCTAAAATCTGAAATCTGAAATCTATAATCTGAAATTTGAAATCTGCACCCCAGGAGCAAGCACTAGGTAGGGGGTGTGGTATAGTGCTGATCAGCATGCTATGGGGAATCTGCATCCCATCTTCGTCCACAGGCGGATGGCATGACTCCGTAGAGCGACGTATCCTCACCCTCTAGCGGGTGAGTCGACACAGCTATTAACCCTGGCGCGGTCAAGAAAGCTCTAAGGGTGCCCAACACAGAACAATCATGTCTCCACAGATAGCAATAGGCACATGTAATATATATACGGGATCTGATAATAATATTTATGTTCTGGTATTCTGTTCTGAATCTCATATTGAAATGTATTGAATATGATACTGAAATATACTGAATCTGTAATAATATTTCTGGAATATTCTGCTGGGACTTATACTGTTTTACTGAATTTCATGTTGAACACTATATTATATTTCTAACATGCTTACTAAATTTCATACTGAACATAATATACGACTTATGAAACACTCTACTGAAATTCGTACTATTTTGCTATACTAGAACTACTAGCTTGCCAAAGAAACTAGCTTTAAATACCTCAACTGCCGACTTTCTGATTAACTGGCATAGCTCGACTAATATTCAACTATTTCTTTCAACTGTATTCATATTCACAAAAGAATAGAATTATTTCTACTATTATTTTGGAAAGAAACCATACTTATGGATATACCTACTGCCTATTCTTCGACTTATCGAAGAACGGCCGAAAACTTGCTATTTCTCGGAAGTATAGAAGGGAGAAATACTCACTTTAATGATGGGAGTATATTAACACTAGTTTGGAGAAATTTCACTTACCTTGGTTCGGCGTGACGACGATTCGTCGGCCAAATTTCACGAAACTAACTCCGCAGGAATGCTCCCTGCAGCTTTATACTTCGCTACCCGAAGTTAATTTGAGTTTTGACTGCATTTGACGGCGTAAATGGAAGGAAATTTAATCAAACCCTTCATTCCCCTCTGTTTCTACTTGTTTACTGGAAATTATATGAAGGGAAAATGGTTTAAAACAAAGTGGGAGCCTTATATTCTTGGGGCCTTTAAGTCGCATTTGTCGAATGCGATTTATAAGTCGCATTTGCCTTGCGACGCTCCGACTTGGTGCTTGTCCGGTCTCGCCCCATGCCCTTTTCTCACACGTATGGCATTCTAAAGCTCTTAACCAACATGCGAATAGGCCAACTAAGTGTCATGAACTTACGGAGTGTAACAACTATGTTATACCCCGTAGGATTCCCGGCACCTAGATGACCTATTCGCACGTTGGTTAAGCATATTTGAAGGTCATACGTGCTAGAGAAAGGCCCGGGAAAAAGATCGAACGAGAAACCTGTCGAACCATCGCGGAAGGAGCCGAGGCAGAGCCCCTCCGCGATGGCAGTGTGTCACGGAGGTGAAGCCTCCGCGTTGGCTCCGTGACACATTGGCCTTGTCCAGGCCCAAGTATATAAAGCCGCACTTCGGTTTTAAATCATATAAACTTATAATTTTCAGTGAAACAGAGAGGAAACAGCAGAGAAAAGAAAAGGAACGAAGAGGGTGATATAATTTTCATCCGATTACGCCGCTAAACGTTGTCCAAACTCAAATTAACCCCAGATACTAAAGTATTTAGCAGCAGAGAGCATTCCTACGGATTTAGTTTCATGAAATACGGCCGACGAATCGTCGAGCCACCGAGCTAAGGTAAGTAGAATTGCTCCAAATTAGTGTCTATGTGTTCCTAGCTGAGAAGTGAACAGTTCTCCCTTCTGGACCTCTGAAAAATAGCGAGTTTTCGACCGTCTTTCGATAAGCCTAAGTTTAGGCTATAAATTATATCGAAAGTGACGTTGTTCTTTAAAATAAAGCTATATTTAATATTAATTGACATATTTATGAATGAAGTTGGGAGAAATAGTTGAAGTATTGGCCGAGCCTCGTCCGACAGACGGATAGTTCAAGGATAAGGTATGTAAAGTTAGTTTTCCTCGGCAAGTTAGTGATCTCAGTATAGTAAAGTAATTTAAAGGCCAGTAAAATGTTCAGAAGTTATGTATTATGTTTGTTACAAATGTTGGTACGATATTAGAAGCATCAGGTTATAATTAGCATGAAACTTGACAGCACGATATAGATTCTAATAGACGTGTTAGGAACTGCACAACATGCTCAGTACGTGATATATAGTACAGAATGTCAGGATATTATCGTATTCAGTTGAAACCCAGTAAAACAATGTAATATCGGTAAGGCATCTCAAAAACAGAATGATAGGTTAAAAATAAAGCTTAGGAAGCATGTCCGAAATAGTAAATCATGTTATTACAGAAACTCAGTATACAGTACAGTATGGCAGAAGATTATATTTGTACATATACACTATTATCAGTCTCAGCATGAATTAAGTACATACATATCGCTATCACTAGTTCAGTATATAGTAGACACAGATACATTATAATTATTAGCTTCAGCATGGGATATATGCAGATAGTATTACTAGTTGAGACCATTGTATTGTCTTGAGGTTGGATTACCTAGCATCCCTGACCGCCCCAGGGTTAATAGCTGTATCGACTCGTCCGCTAGAGGACGAGGATACGTCGCTCTATGGAGTGGCATGTCGTCCCACAGGGGACGAAGATGGGATGCCAGTTTTCCCAATATTGTGCCTTGGTCGGCCCTTACACACCCCTGTCGAGCGGATACGCCCGGGTGTTGATTCAGGAGTCCTCCGGACTCAGATGCAGTTATAGTTAGGGGCTCAGCGAGCCCAAGTGCATACCCAGGGGACCGGCAGGATGCTTACAGCGATTATAGGAGATGGGATGACCGGGGTAGGGGTATAGATTCTGTACTGGTTGTACCTCCCGGCTTATAGGGGCCGGGTAAGGTTTGTGTGTGCTATATTATGTTATGTTATGTTATGCCATGTTACATTAGACACGAGTTGTTCGGCAGTAGAACGATATGTCTCCAGGTATGACTCCTACTCCTTCCAGTATAATTAAGAGAAGGTATGATTTACATTATCAGACAGTTAATTTATTCCCTCCTACTTCAGTTTCATCAGTTGTAATGTTGTTTTCAGATATTTCCTTCAGTTATTGCTTTACATACTCAGTACTAGTGGTACTGACGCCCGGTGGGGCGCTGCATTACTTGCCTGCAGGTACTCATAGACGAGCAGGCGATACCTCGTGATTCCTGTCAGCGATCGAGTATTCAGCTCCTGTCATCCGGAGATTGGATCCCAGAGGTGTATTTCGTTTTCTTTTGTTATACAGTACGGGTAGGTCGGGGCCCGGTCCCGATCATTTTTATTGCTATTCCTAGAGGCTTGCAGGCTGTATATATTTCCTTGTTGACAGTTGAGCCGGTCGTGTGAGGCCGTGCAGTCGTATAGCTTTTAGTACTTTTATCTCTTTTATGTTGGCCGTGTGGGGCCATGGTTTGACAGTAGTGGTGACCTTGCCGGTCACGTAGCTTTCCAGTATTTCATTGTTAAGTTATAGATAACTAGACAGCATGGTGGCCTTGTCGGCCCGCATAGGTTTCCCTATATTGAATATGTTCTGGTTAGCTGTCATGACAGGTACAGGAGGCTATAGGCCAATAGGCCGGGGGCTGTGTTTACAGCCGTTATATAGCCCTTTGTTTCCAGAAATGTGGGTTAGAGCCAGCCAGGCACCAGATGTGCCCAGGCTCGGCAGTCTAGCAGTTCAGGTCCTAATAGGGCTCCAGGTGCCAGTCATACCCCCCAAGGCGGGGTGTGACAAACTTGGTATCAGAGCAGGTCATATCCCAGGGAGTCTGCAAGCCGTGCTAAGTAGAGTCCTGCCCATGGATGTGTTGTGCACCACATACTATGGGTAGGGGTCTGCAAGGCATGATAGGATGGTTGTCTTTTATTCTTATTTAGTCGTGTTGTAGAGTGGTACAATATAGGGTTGAGTACCTACAATCTTACTATATTCTTTGGTTACGGATAATGTCAGACCAGCGACATCCTATCACAGGCCAGAGCTTAGATATTGCAGCAGGGGAAGGCACCAGCAGGATGCCTCACCCTCGTTTAGAACTAGCCCGGTCAGAGGGCACTACAGAGGCATCGTCCCAGCCTTCTCAGCAGTCTCCACCACATCAGGAGCCACTAGGGGCGACACTACCTCCAGCAGTCCCTATACCGACACCTTCCGACTAGGAGGTTAGGAGTGTGGTAGTTATGTTAGCACAGATGATGGTTGATCAGCGTCAGCCGATGCCGTCTACAGTTGTGGAGTCGTTAGAAGGGCCCGGTGGTTCGAGGGTCCGAGAGTTCTTGGCTCTGAATCCCCCAAAGTTCACAGCTACGGACCGGACAGAGGACCCTCAGGATTTTCTGGATCAAATGCAGAGAATCTTTAGGGTTATGCATGCCACGCCTACAGAATCAGTTGAGTTGGCAGCATTCCAGTTATGGGACATCGCCGTATTGTGGTATGAAAGCTGGGAAAGGTCACGAGGGAGAGATGTTTCCCCCCCGACCTGGTCCAGCTTCTCAGGAGCCTTTTTGGATCACTATTTGCTGCGGGAGATTTGACAGGCCCAGGTAGACCAGTTCCTACATCTGGAGCAGGGGGCCATGAGTGTTCGGGAATACTCCTTGCGGTTTGATTCTTTGGCTCGATATGCACCGGCCTTTGTTGATACCATGGCATTCAGAGTACACCGCTTTATCATGGGGTTGAATCCAGAATATGTTGAGACTTGTATTACAGCTACACTGCGAGAGGACATGGACATTGCTCGAGTTCAGGCATTCGCCCAGAATATTGAGGGCATCAGACAGCGGCATCGGGAGATCAGAAGGGCCAATCAGGAACAGCGTCACCGGGATAGGCCAGTTGAGTTACAGAGGGAGGCTCGGGGAGGACCCAGGCCACGATTGTTAGATAGGCCGCCCAGGCCCCCACCTCCGCCACAGTCGCAGGGAGGTAGATTCAGCCGCAGGGGGCAGTCAGAGACTGGTAGAGGCTCGCAGATGGCAGATTCACCATTACAGAGGAGGGCGGAGCAGAGTAGGTATACTCTACCGCTCTGCCCTATATGCAGTCGACGCCATCCTGGAGCATGCAGGTATGGTTCCACTACATGTTATATTTGTGGCCAAGATGGCCATTTGATGAAAGATTGCCCAGCCAGAGGTCGAGAGGACCAGGATAGACAGGATAGGGCATCTATAGGGTCACGAGCCACAGCATCCTCGGCAGGGCACAGGCCCTCAGTTTCAGCAGGCAGGGGTCGGGGCAGATCAGAGGCCTCCACTACAGGTGCGGGTCCAAGCCGCGCATATGCCTTACCAGGGAGACAAGATTCAGAAGCGTCACCGGATGTTGTGACAGGTATGCTAACTATCTGCTCACACCCTGCTTATGTATTGATTGATCCAGGGTCTACTTTGTCCTACATTACTCCATTTGTGGCACGAAAGTTTAGTATTGCACCAGAATTATTGCAGCAGCCCTTTTTAGTATCCACGCCGGTCGGTGACTATATTGTGGCTAGCAAAATTTACCGAGGGCATACAGTAGAGGTTGCTGACCGTCAGACCACAGTAGATCTGGTCGAGTTAGAAATGATAGACTTTGATGCCATAATGGGTATGGATTGGCTAGTACCGTGCTTTGCCAACGTT
The DNA here is from genome assembly GCA_035772735.1 of Datura wrightii. Classification (NCBI taxonomy): domain Eukaryota; kingdom Viridiplantae; phylum Streptophyta; class Magnoliopsida; order Solanales; family Solanaceae; genus Datura; species Datura wrightii. The sequence goes on along the minus strand of JASDFA010000027.1, from coordinate 106,723,705 downwards.
GAATGTTGGACCAAGACGGTCCGATTCCACTTCCCAGGAGAAGCAGTGCGAGAGTGGAAGGGCAGCACCGCTACGCCAAAAGGTAGGTTTATTTCCTACCTTCAGGCGAGAAAGTTGATATCTAAGGGATGTATTTACCATCTGGTCAGAGTTCAGGATGTCCAAGTAGGATCTCTGACACTCCAGTCTGTTCCGGTAGTGAATGAATTCCCTGATGTGTTTCCGGATGAGTTACCTGGTATTCCCCCAGAAAGGGAAATAGACTTTGCTATTGACTTGTTACTAGGCACTCAGCCGATATCAATTCCTCCCTATCATATGGCTCCTGCAGAACTCAGAGAATTAAAGGAGCAGTTGAAAGATTTATTGGATAAAGGTTTTATCAGGCCGAGTACTTCACCGTGGGGTGCGCCGGTTCTGTTTGTGAGGAAGAAAGATGGCTCGCTCCGAATGTGCATAGATTATCGGCAATTAAACAAAGTTACAGTAAAGAACAAGTACCCGCTTCCCAAAATTGATGACTTATTTGATCAGTTGCAGGGAGCCAAATACTTTTCTAAGATTGACTTGCAGTCCGGATATCACCAGGTTCGAGTACGTGAGAGAGATATTCCTAAGACAGCGTTCAGAACCCGATATGGACATTTTGAATTTCTAGTCATGTCCTTCGGGTTAACGAATGCCCCGGTAGTCTTCATGGACCTGATGAACAGTATTTTCAGACCTTTCCTGGACTTGTTTGTGATAGTATTCATTGATGACATTCTGGTGTATTCTCGCTCTGAAGCAGATCACCGGACTCATTCGCGAACAGTGCTCCAGATCCTCAGGGACCGCCAGTTGTATGCTAAATTTTCTAAGTGTGAATTCTGGCTTAACTCAGTGGCCTTTTTAGGGCATATCTTGTCGGATGCTGGTATACAGGTAGACAAGCAGAAAATAGAAGCAGTTAAGTCATGGCCTAGGCCTACCACTCCGACTGAAGTTCGTAGTTTTCTGGGGTTGGCAGGATATTACAGGAGGTTCGTTGAAGGGTTCTCGACCATCGCGGCACCTCTAACCGAATTGACACAGAAAGCAGTAAAGTTTCAGTGGACAGAGGCATGCGAGCAGAGCTTCCAGGAACTGAAAGACAGATTAATCTCCGCCCCAGTGTTAGCGTTGCCGGAGGGTACAGAAGTTTATTCGGTGTATTGCGACGCATCAGGCGTCGGGTTAGGTTGTGTGTTGATGCAGCATGGTAAGGTGATTGCATATGCTTCTAGATAGCTGAGGAAACACGAAAAGAATTACCCTACCCACGACGTGGAACTAGCCGCAGTGATCCACGCCTTGAAGATGTGGAGGCATTACCTGTACGGCGTCCATGTTGATATTTACACAGATCACAAGAGCCTATAGTACATCTTCACTCAGAGGGAGTTGAATCTACGGCAACGCTGCTGGTTGGAGCTGTTAAAAGATTATGATGTGAGTATTCTATACCACCCCGGAAAATCTAATGTAGTGGCAGATGCCCTGAGCCGTAAGTCAATGGGGAGTTTGGTGTATTTGCAACCTGAGAAGCGGGAGTTAGCTAAAGAAATCCATCAGTTAGCAGGTTTGGCCGTTCGAGTAATGGAAACAGAAAATAATAGATCGGTAATTCAGAATTCTGCTGTGTCATCATTAGTTACGGAGGTTAAAGAACGACAGTACGAGGACCCTGACTTGGTCCAGTTCAGAGATAGAGTTCAGAAAGGTAAAGAGTCAGATTTCCAAATGACTGAGGATAATGTGCTACGCTGTAAGGGCCGCCTTTGCGTTCCGAATGTTTCAGGGCTTCGCCAGCAGATTATGCATGAGGGTACATTATGCTCGCTATTCCCTCCATCCAGGAGCAACGAAAATGTACCACTACATCAGAGACATCTACTGGTGGCCAGGTATGAAAGCTGAGATAGCTGAATTTGTATGTACATGTCCTAACTGTCAGCAGGTGAAAGCGGAGCACCAGAAACCGGGCGGTTTGACGCAAGATATAACGGTGCCTACATGGAAATGGGAAGCGATAAATATGGATTTTGTAATAGGGTTACCCCGTACCAGACGCAGAAATGATTCCATTTGGGTAATAGTTGATAGGCTGACAAAATCAGCTCATTTTCTGCCAGTAAAGGCTACCTTCTCGACTGAGGATTATGCCGAATTATATATCAGAGAAATAGTTAGATTGCATGGAGTGCCAGTATCCATTATTTCAGATAGGGGAGCACAGTTTACAGCTAGATTCTGGCAGTCGTTCCAGAGGGGTTTGGGAACGCAGATCAATTTGAGCACAGCATTCCACCCCCAGACAGATGGGCAAGCTGAGCGGACTATCCAAACGCTCGAAGATATTCTACGAGCGTGTGTGCTAGTTTTTGGGGGTAGCTGGGATGAGCATCTTTCGTTGATTGAATTTGCTTATAATAACTGTTATCATTCAGCTATCCAGATGGCGCCCTTTGAAGCATTCTATGGGCGAAAATGTAGATCGCCGATGGGCTGGTTTGAAGTGGGGGAATCAGCATTGGTTGGCCCAGACATTGTTCGGCAGTCAGAGGAAAAGATAAAGCTTATCCGAGAACGTTTACTGACTGCTCAGAGCCGCCAGAAGTCTTATGCAGATATGCGGCGCAGAAATCTAGAATTTGCGGTAAATGACTGGATATATCTGAAAGTGTCTCTAATGAAATGGGTGATGAGATTTGGCAAGAAAGGCAAGCTTAGCCCGAGATTCATTGGGCCATATCAGATTCAGCGAAGAATAGGACGAGTTGCATACGAATTGAACTTGCCTCCGGAGTTAGCATCTGTTCACCCAGTATTCCATGTCTCTATGTTAAGGAAGTTCGTAGGGGACCCTTCTACAGTAGTTCCCGTTCAGGATGTCCAGGTCACAGAAGAGTTAGCATATGAAGAGGTTCCAGTAGCTATTTTAGACAGACAGATTCGCAGGTTGAGGACTAAAGATGTTGCGTCTGTCAAAGTATTGTGGCGTAACAGGAACCGTGAGGAAATGACGTGGGAAGCTGAAGAAGATATGAAAGCTAGGTACCCTCACCTATTTCAGGCCTAGTCAGGCGACAGGTATGTCCGTATTATTGCTTATGTAGTATCTTATGATTGTATATGTATAAGTGAGAAAGATTGATACTTAGCCATCTAGTGAATCCTAGAGTATTATGTACAGTACCTGTATTGGACTTTTTTGCATTTCAGGTTTTTGGTATAGTCCATATTACAGGGGAGACTCTGGCGAAATTTTTTCTAAACAAGTAAGTTAAGTAGTCCTCTAGATAGCAGTATACATTCGAGGATGAATGTTCTTAAAAGGGGGAGAAAGTTATACCCCGTAGGATTCCCGGCACCTAGATGACCTATTCGCACGTTGGTTAAGCATATTTGAAGGCCATACGTGCTAGAGAAAGGCCCGGGAAAAAGATCGGACGAGAAACCTGTCGAACCATCGCGGAAGGAGCCGAGGCAGAGCCCCTCCGCGATGGCAGCGTGTCACGGAGATGAAGCCTCCGCGTTGGCTCCGTGACACGTTGGCCTTGTCAAGGCCCAAGTATATAAAGCCCCACTTCAGTTTTAAATCATATAAACTTATAATTTTCAGTGAAACAGAGAGGAAACAGCAGAGAAAAGAAAAGGAACGAAGAGGGTGATATAATTTTCATC